>CAJOBZ010000003.1:0-600000 GCA_905332375.1 Pieris macdunnoughi
ACCGCAGCCAGCATTGCTAATAGTCCTTGTTAGGTCCGGTGTTCCATGCTATTTGGTCAGCCTTTTTTGTAATTCATCTTCATCCCCACAAAGCTTGAAGTATCATCAAAGTGTTCATAGTTGGTCTTCCATTTGCTAATGTTTGAGTGATCATATTCCTTAGTTTCATCAATAGGTACATCTTTTAGTAGACTCTTTCCTCTGTATGCCATCAGCTGGAGTAGTTTTTGCAAATGGTTGTTGAAATACAGAGTCTGATCAGATGGATCCTCCACAACTTTTTCTTGCAATAATTTGTCACTGTTAACATAATATTTTAAAGATATATGTAAAGATTGTAAAGTTTTATTTCTAAATTCTTCTATCTGATAAAGTATCTGATAAATTTCAAATTTATCACTTCTATCTGATAAATTTCAAATTTATGCTTAAACAAAATCAGCCTCTTCCCGCCTCTTCAAATGCTTTGTCAAACTATGAAAACAAAGGCACTTTTTTCCTCTCGATTTTATCCTTCACCGTCCGTCCGTCGATTAGTGTTGTTTGAATATTTGAAATGTTAATAATATTAAAATATTATTAACACACGCCTAAGCAGATAAATAAATAAATAAAAATATTTTTTACAGGTAAAGATTGCAGAATCGACATCGAAGAGTGCAGAAAGTAATCCATGCAAATACGATGGCATATGTCTCGAACGAAGTAATACAAGTTTGTACCAGACGCCCGATTCTCCACCGTGCTAGTGGGTCCGCAGCCGCATAATGCTATTACCACAAGTGTTTTATCAGCCGTTCTCACTCGAAAATGCTGGAGGGTAAGTTAAACTAATAACTAGTCCTTCATCTCACAACCGCACCGATAACCACGTTCAGGGTTTAAAAAATCTCAAAATTTAAACAGCCTATGTTGACCTCATGAACAACAAAATGGCGAATTTATATTATTACTATTATTGGGCAAACCGTCGTTTTTCCATGTACATATACAATTTATAATGAAATAGGGGTTGATCGTGAGGGCGAAAATTAGGGGTTGTATGTATTTTTTAATGCTGTATCGCATAAGTATCATAAAAAATTATCTAAAAATTAAAACAATATTTAAAGGGGTGGACTACCCTTAACATTTAGGGGTATGAAAAATAGATGTCTGATTCTCAGACATACCCAATATGGACACAAAATTTCATGAGAATCGGTCAAGCCGTTTCGGTGGAGTTTAACTACAAACACCGCGACACGAGAATTTTATATATTAGATTATTCGTTATTATATAAATAGATTATTCAATACTAATAGTACTTTGTTTTCAACCTTATTCTCATAAAGTCGGGTTAAAAAATGCCTAAAGTTTCTATACCAGGCTCTGTCTTACTACCCTACCTGCAATTCAAGATCTTAGCTAACAATTTTTCTTGGTTCATAAATTATTCTATTATTAAATCAGGGTTATTTATTTCAAATAATATGTTTATAAATACCTATATAACTAATCAATCTTATATGTATCATTACATTATAAAATTAATTTTGCGGGTAGTATGGCAAAACGCAGAATGAAAAGGAATAAAAATATATATATATTCTCCACCCTCAGATATAAATAAATATTGATTATATGTATTTGCAGTTTTGAGTGTGTTTGCGTGACCGGTACAACTGGACCTCGTTGCGAGATAAATATTGACGAATGTGAATCGTCCCCTTGCGGACACGGCAAGTGCGTGGACAGTATCGGCGATACCGGTGTTGAGTGCGCCCGGGTACGAGGGAGAACATTGCGAGATTGAGAGATCGATGAGTGCCTTAGGTAAGGTATCAGATAGTAGACGATTTGCTTAAGTCCATATAAATTATTTTAATTCAGAGTTGTAAGAAATATATATGCCCAGCAAACAGAGGGGGAGGAGTTTTCCTTCGTTTTTTGGGGAGGGAAAAAAAAAAAGGGGTAGGGAGAAGGGATTGGGGTTTTTTTTAGTTTTGTGGGTTTGTTAAAAAAAAAAATAAAAAAAAAAGAAAGAATTTTTTTTTTTTTTTTAAAAAAAAAAAAAAAAATGGGGTTGGGGGGAAAAAGAGGGTTGGGGGGAAAAAGGGGAAAAAAAGGAAATTTTTTTAAAAAAATTTTTTTTTGTGTGGGTGTGTATGTGACTGAACTCCTCTAAACAACTGGACCGGGTTTTGATGAAATTTTTTGTGTGTGTTCAAGGGGATCTGGGAATGGTTTAAATTCACAAATCAGCCCGGCAGATGGCACTGCAGTCGGTACTTTCATACTTTGCTTAATATCTAATCGCTTTAAATATCATGCAGGACAACGTCTGTAGGGTCCACCTAGTATTCTTATATCCGTTTTGAATATTCGTCTTTAGTGACTTTCAGTAACGTGTGGCCTCCATGAGCCTAATCACGGCTTGACAACGACGCGGCATGCTTCGTATGATCCTCCGAATATCTTCTTGTGGAATTCGCTCCCATTCTTCAATTAACGCTTCAGTGAGCTGCTGCAGTGTTTGAGGTGCAATCGGACGCTTCCGGATGCGCCTGTCAAGCAAGTCCCAAATGTGTTCAATTGGATTTAGGTCAGGGCTCATGGAAGGCCACTCCATTACACGGATTTCCTGCTGTCGTAAGTAATCTGACGTGATGGCTGCAGTATGCGGCCTGGCATTATCTTGCATTAAAAGAAAATCTGGGCCCATACCATATGCTGCAGGCCAAACATGATCTTCGAGCACATTTTCAATGTAAGTTTGAGCACACAAGCGCCCGGGAACAACGACGAGATCTGTGCGCTCGTCCAAACTAACTCCGCCCCAAACCATCACAGAGCCACATCCAAATTTGTCATATTCCTGGACTGCTGCTGCACTGTATCGCTTGCCTGGGCGTCTGTAAACACGGAGACGACCATCGCAACGTGTTAGACGGAATCGTGATTCGTCAGTAAAAAGCACTGGCCTCAATGTCGAAGTTGCCAATTAGCGTGATTTTGCGCAAACTGTCCGGCGAGCTTGTCTATGTTGAATTGTTAGACGCACAGCCCGAACTGGTCGGCGTGATCTCAAATTGGCTTCCAACAACCTATTTCTTACCGTCTGGTCGGAAATTTCTACACCAGTAGCCGTCCTTAGTGTATTTTGTAGATCTCTTGCAGTTGTGTTGCGGTTACGTAAAGCACAGTTGACGATGTAGCGATCTTGCAAACGTGTAGTTTTTCTCTTTCGACCTTGACCACGCCTTCGTGAGTATTCTCCCGTCTCACGGTATCGCTTCCAAAGTCTGTAGATAACAGAAGGCTACTCCTAGATCATTTCCTACATAACGCATAGTTCGACCCTCTTCAAGCAAAGCGATAGCTCGGGAGACATGCAATTCAGTCAGATCTGGCATTATGACCTAAACTCACTCGCTTCAATGAATAACAATACTCAAAAGGCTCACTTCAATTTCTATTAATACTCAAAAGATTGAAAAAAACTACTTAAAATGTTTTTCTGTGATTAGAAAGTAATGAAAATTCAAAGACGTCACTTTGTTTTTCGTCTACAATGCACATTTTAATTTTTTTTTAATAAAAAAAATACAAATTGTTTTTTTTTATTAATTGTAGTAATTAAAAAGGTAAAAAAAAGCGTACAAGTTAATTTAAATCTTATTTTAGTTTAAGCAATAGAAAGAAGAAAAATCTTGTTCCGCTAATTGTTTTGAGCAGTATATATATTCGAAGCCTTTTTTCTTTTTTTCTAAGCGAACCCAAACTTTCCAGCTTAAACATTTAGACTTAAAGCTAGTTTCCATTTTAAAAGTACTACGAATAGTTCGTTCTTATTTATCGAAAAATGGATTGGTGGACGAACAGGCACGCGCCATGCATGTCACGGACGATTGCTACGACGGGCACGCGTCGTACATGTGTCCTATGTGAAGCCGGGTTGGGGTGGACGAAACTGTTCAGTTGTTCTACGGCTGTACGGAATTCACCCTGTGCTAATAGAGACGGCACTATACTGCCAATCGCCAAATAAGGACATAGACCAATCAGCTTCAACTGCCATTGCGCCGGGATTTTATGGGACCGCATGTGAAAAGGTAGATAACAATCTATAAACACTAAACGTTTTTACAATTGATTGTTTCTTAAATCATAAAACTCTACTGGCATCCGCGTTTATTTATAGCGCATTCATATAGTTAATATATGGGGACCTTGGGATAAATGGAAATGTTTTTATATACTTTTTTATACAATTGGTGACAGTTTGGAAAATGACATGAAAAATACCACGTGAGTTTCCATGTTTATAACCAAACTTAACGCTTTCTAAGACAAACTTTATCGAAATACATTTCTTTTAAATTTCTATAATTTTACATCTTTGTACAACACTTTTTATTAGATACGATATGTACTATTAAATGTAATGTTATTTTTTTTTCTTATATATACACATAAATGTGAAAGGTTTAAACGCTAGATATAATTTTGTTACGTAGTGTTGACCTAGTGACTGTGCTTGAATGGACTTTCTTTCTATGTGCGTATTTAAAATTCGCTCGAACGGTGAAGGAAAGCATCGTGAGGAAACCGGCTTATATACCCAAACAGTCGACGGCGTGTGTCCAGGCACAGGAGGCTGGGAGGCTTACCTATTAGTTTGACAGGTAATCACTAGAAACGGGTACTAAATCCAGAGGCCTACACCTAATAAGGTTGCAGCGCCACTGATTTAATGTAATATATAGTTTGTTAATATACACTAGCAGTAAATAAAAAAACAAACCAAGAATCCTCTAGTCGTCGAATGTCATAATTTTTTTTTGTCAAGTTAATAAAAATCCCTGCCTTTAGTATTTCCGAACCAATTCGACTTCAAGAAAAGAGCTTACCAATTCTTAAAATGGCGGCAGCGCCAGCATTACCAATACGGCAGTATCATAATATTAGATGGGCCTCCTGAATTATTTTGAATGATTGACACTAACTGTCGGTTAGTGAGAGGTAGATCGGTTTTAGAGAGAAAGCATTGTGGGGTGCCTTTCTCGAACCTAATTTCGCTGTTTTGCTGATGATTTTCTTTTTTCTGCTTTAAGTGCCAGCAGAATTTCTATAATTTTATTTTATTGTGTGCTTATATTATCGTAAACGTTTTAATTGTATTTTTAATTTCTATTTTTTTTTGTGAAACTATGTTTACATTATTTTAGATGTAAGATTTTGTAAAATAATTAGTAGATTTAGTGCTGTGTGTGATGTCATAACCTTGTAACAAAACTAAATAAATAAATAAATATTAAGAAATGTTAAAAAAAAACTGACAATACTGACGAAATTCGATGCGTACACATTTTTTTAACGGGAAATATGATTCCCCGTTTTTGACGTCATAGTCATAGTTTGAAGTTATACTTAGCGTTGTCTCGACTCTGCATATAACATTCAATTATACTAATTTCATTCAATTTGAATTACAATGTTTAAAAATAAAGTTATCTTGCATATTACAGATAACCAAAGTATGTCTCTGGAAAGAGAGTAGCTTTGTAGGAGTGAGACACATCGCGTGAGGAAGGTTATGGCATCTCTTTCCGGTTCAGAGCAACCCTCAGAAATGGTCTATTAACGATGGGTCGCGGTCTCCACGTACTTCTTCTTGGAGTTGTCAAATGGACGACTGAATCTTCACTCCAGTCTATTGAATAGAAGTGGGAGGGAGTTTTCGACCCGATCCATTTAAATGACAGTAATTGGTAGAAGGTTAGTGAATCAAAAGTCATATTTATTGTGAAATCGTGGTTAGAAGGGCTGACAACATTTTTATTTACATGTCAATTTGCTATTTGTGTTTTGTAATTAAACACCTCCTAAACGTCTGGACCGATTTAAATTAAACTTTAATTTAAGATTTAGGTTAAGATCAAAAAAAACTTTATGATTATTTTGTATTAAAAACGTATGTACATACAAAGAATTATCTCTTACAAAGTGCGTACCTATTCCAGATAACTGGAAAAACTGTATTAAAATGGCTTGACTTAGCACAAACTTGCCGTTTAATACTTTTATTTAGTAAGATATATACATTTAAATTCAGGCTTAGCAAAAATTTTCTACATATATGCGTAATGAACAACTGTTTCGCAGTAATAAATAAATAAATTTTAGCCCAAAATTTATTCAATTATTATTAGTATCTTTATTTTATTTCCTGCCCTCTCCATGGTTAAAACAGAAAATTTGATAAAAACAAACAATTTGGCTGAGTTTTCGTAACTTTATGTGCTGCCACATTTTTCTCTATCCGCACATAGGCTGGACTTTTATCTGGTTAGAGTAGGTTATTCCTTTAATTTTGCAGTGTCTTTTTTTCCGTCGGCGCGGCTCGGTACGTCCTCTTCTTCGTACGGTTGGTAGCTTTTGGACCAACGTTTCTTCGTTGGATGCTTTCAGGATGTCGTCGTTAACCCCTTTTGGTGGGTATTTTTCTTTAAATGTTATCTAAAGTACTCCGATAGTGAATTGTATCTTATAAGAACTTGGAGGAAACGGATCGTGATTTGGTAACACAGATGGCCCGTCACTAAATTATTGTCATCAAAACTATACATTGTCGTAAGAGAGCGCTGGACTGAAACCGAGTGGAAACAGATTATGATGATGCTTCCTTGCTGACCGAGACGCTCAGACTTGAGCTACCGATTGAGAAAGTGAGGAAGGACTGTGGTATTGCAATGGGCCGTGCGGTAGCAACGGTTTATTATCAGTCCCGGTCATAGTTCAAGTTTGAGGAGTTATTAAAAAAGTGTATGCAAGTGCAAAAGTGTCAGAAGTGAAATTTCTTTGAAAACTAATTTTTTAACTCTTGACCATGTTTGCGCAAATCTAAAACTTTAGATATCCGAGACTAGAAAGTGTTCGAAGAATTTATACAAATAATAAATTTAATTTTTAATTTAACCTTTTATAATAAAAACACATGGCATTTTAATTTACAATTCGTCATTTGAGATTTCAATAAATTATTTTGCATAAAATATAAAATACTCACATTTCATAAATTCTCATTACGAAATTTTAATTTTAAAAATAGAAATTCACTTCTATTTCACTCAATCGGTCTCAATCAGCTCTCTCCTTTTCTTCGACAAAACGCTGCACATCTTCGTCGATTTAGCTTTTTAAAATTTCACCCTCATGCGCCTAAAGAAAGAAGTTTCACTTCCAAAAGTCATTTGTGTTCTGCCTGGGGTGCAGGACTGTACGGAGCCAGTGGTTTAACCCAACGTGGAGGCATGGGTCGGATTTTGAGGAGCCAGCGGAGCCCTGCATTGAGACCTTAGTCAAAGATGTATCAATATTCTTTATATATATGTAATCTGTTTTGGCTTTCTATATTGTCTGTGTTTTGTTTTATAAGTGATTGTATGAATTTCTCCTTCTTTCTTTCCATAGAAGAATGCAAATTGATAGCTACAATTCCTCACTTCGAGCTTGTAAAACACTATAAAATCAACTTATTTAATGGTTTTAAATGTTTTCCAGGTACTTCGAAAGATTCGAATACAACTGTACCTGAATTCAGCACGGAACGTGTGGGGTCAGATGGGGGTAAGAAAGAGACAGAGGAGATAGAAAGCAGAAATGGATCGGGTCAAGAAGATGAAGGTCGTTGGGTGGTGTTGAGAGGGAGGGGTTGCCGTCCCCCACTTCGAACCCCGCAGTGCGGAAACTAACTCATGTCACTCTGGGGGCCATTGCGAAGACCACTTTCGTGTGTTCATACGGCCTCTTACTAGTATATTTGGGACATACTTGCCAGTATTGGGATGATTTTTCAATGAGAACATACATTACGAAATCTAACCTCAAGGATAGATTAGCATTTGAAAATCTTAATTAAAAGCTCTGTTCTTGTGTTCTTTTTTATTTGCTGCTACAACTGGCTGGCACCCAACACTGTGTGTACTAACACTAATTTACTAAAACAGAAGCGGTTTTATCTTTTCACTCTTCTCAGTAATTTAAGAAGAAAAATAGTGAGTGGATCTGCAAGCGATATATTTTTTTTTTATATAGTTAGCTAGTTTTACAATGCACTTGGTAATAAGCCTTCTTTATTACGTATATATGGAAGAAATCTGTATATATCTCAAAAAATATTTCAATTTAGAAACTTAGCCGTTACCTAAGTTGAACAGTGTGCCCACTTTAATGAAAAATTAACTTGGATCATCTCATTATGAGCTTTGGTAACAAAATTCGCATGGACTTAGGGAATTTAGCACACGCTTGTAAACTGGGCACAGTTGTAACTATACTCAAATATTTTCCAGCTTCTAACAATATCTGCGCCGCTGCCTTTTTACAAATAGGTCTAAACGAAATATCTATTATGTGTGTGATTGTTAAATCTTTCAAATCCCCCTAATATTATTCCAAAAAAGTAACCAGTGGCGCTACGTTTTAGGTCTGGGCCTCAGATTGATGCATCTGTTTCGTCAGCATCGTCTTTTCTTATATGTTAACAGTGTTCTGTGCCTGACATAATCAACTTTTTGGGACTAAGGCACTGGTTTTTTATAAATGTTTTGCTTATCGTACAGAGTGAATGTTAGAAATTGTCATAAGTCCATTTCGCAAGTGTCGCAAGCTAAAGCCAGGTCAAACTGCTCTTAAAAAATGATTACACCATGCATACTATTTACGAATACTATACCTTGGTTGGTCCACCAACACCAATTGTGCCCACCGAATCCCGACTCTTCTTCCAAACACAACACAAGCGCCCAACCCCAGACAGACGATTCCGAGTACTTCAAAGGTGTCATTCAAGACGTCCAAATATCAAATGGACTGAATTTAACTGGGTGGGTTTTTCTGTGGGGGGGGGGGGGGGTTTCTTTTTTTTGGGGGGGGGGGGGGTGTGGGGGGGGGGGGTTTTGGGGGGGTGGGGGGGGGGGAGAAGGGGGGGGTGCCTGCGCCCCCTGGGAGGGGGGGGAGGAAATGGGTTTTTTGTGTTGGTTTTTTTGGGGGGTTTTTTTTTTTTTTTGTTTTTTTTTTTTTTGGTGGGGGGGGGCGGGGGGGGGGGGCGTGGGGGGGGGGGGGGGTGAAAAGAGGGGGGGGGGGGGGGGGGAAAATTTTTTTTAAAATGTGGGGATTTTTTTAAGGGGGGCAAACTTTTTTTTTTGGGTTTATGGCTGAGGTTTTTTTTTTTTTTGGTTTTTTTTTTTAATAGGTGACCCCCTTTCTGTACAATGACACTCACAGAGAGCTTATTGGCTAAATAGTCGATCTAATACCTACTTATAAAAACTGGTTTAAAATTCTGCAATAAACCAACCCTAACAAAACGGAAAAAGTCTTGAAGTGTCCATATTTGTTCATAAAACTCAAAATCCGTATTCTCTATATTCGAACTTTTTACTTAAATAAAAAAATTACTGGACACAAATAAAGATATAAAAACATTAGCGGAAGTATTAACAGACAGAGTTACACAATTTTCCCGCCTTTTTCTCCCCGCCTAATTACAAGTCACTTTATTAATATAGAAGATCGTTACAATTAGGGCGGCACTTAATTGACGTTAAACAGCATTCTCGGCTTTTATTTTTTGTTAATTGCTTTATTTTTAACACTATGTGTTAGTTATATTTTTTTATTAATTTTGTTGAAGATTATGCATCGCGTTTGATTGCAAATTAACGTTTTTTTATTTTTTTTTTATTTAATTATAAGTAATCTTACAGCTAACATACATAATATTACAAAACAAACATATACAGTACAAAAAGCAAAACAGATTACATAGATAAACAATATTATATAAAGAAAAAATGAAACAAATAAGCGCATCAATAGACAAAAATATATACAGAAAACTGAAATTTAATATTTAAAACAATAAATAATACCAAATACAACCTAAACAAAATTCGAGTCTTCCCGCCCCTTCAAATATTTTCTCACATGTTCTTTGGTGAGGTGGAAAATATCAATATCCTTATAATTAGTGTCATAGTTAGATAAACCCGAAACATTGGTGAATTATGCAGGTAATTCGAGTTCGTTACGAGGCACATGGAACAATTTTGTGTGTCTTGTCGCATATGGAGAAGGAATTTTAAAAGAAATTAACGATAGCAAATAGGGGCTATCGATCCGCCCATTAAGAATAGCATGTAAAAAAAGCAGGTCTTGCTGACTTCGCCGACTTTCTAATAAGTCTAAATTAAAATAATTGATGTGCATAACTATCGAAGCATTGGTATTTTTTAAAACTAAGGAATTTTACAAACTTTTTTTGTATATTTTTTACTGCTTTTTATACTTTGTATAATATGGAGACCATATAACACCCGCATACTCCAGCACGCTTCTAACATAAGCAAAATATAAGCTTTTAATGCAATGTATGTTATTAAATGTCTTGCATGACCGCTTGACAAATCCTAGTTGCATATACGCTTTGCCTGTTATGTCATCGATATGTTGTGATAGGCCCATTTTTTCATCTAATAGTATTCCCAGGTCTTTTACTAATTTTACTTGTTTTATTGGGGTGTTATCGATTTTGTAAGTGTATTGAATTTTTTTGTTTTTACGCGAAAAAGTTATCTTATTACATTTGTTTATATTTATTGAAAGTTTATTTTGTTTGTAGTATATTTCTAACCTATTAAGATCTTGTTGAATTTGATTACAGTTATCTATTGATTTTATTCTTAAGAAAATTGTTTGGTCATCCGCGAACATAAGATGTTTAGAAAAGTGAAAACAATATTTTATATCGTACAAATAAGCATTAAATAATAATGGGCCAAGTATTGACCCTTGGGGTACTCCTGATGTAATGTTAGTGAACATGCTTTTGTACCCGCATATTACTGTTGCTTGCCATCTGTTGGTTATGTATGACTTTATCCATCTGTAAAGGTCACCACGTATTCCAAGGGAGAAAAGCTTATGTAACAGGATAATATGATCAACGCGCAATTTGCGTCAATTTGGTCACCCTCATCCATACCTCTCAGTATATAGTCAGTGAAAATAGTCAAATTAGAAACTGTTGAGCGATTTTTAGTAAAGCCGTGTTGTTGCTCCGGTAGTTGTTTAGTGATTAATGGACTTATAACATTATGTACTAGTTTTTCGAACAGTTTGCTAAAAGAGTTAAGGATTGAGATAGGCCGAGAATGGTCAATTCTGTTTTTGGAGCCTTTTTTATGAATAGGAACTACATGTGCTTCTTTCCATTTTAAAGGGAATGCACAGAATGTGTTAAGTTACAGATTATATTATATATGTGATAGTGGTGCTGCAAGTTCCTTACTACATCTTATTAGACCTACAGAAATCTGAGGCACAGACCTAAAAAAAGGTTGTAGCACCATTGATATATATCACACATTTTAATAAAAGTTTTGTGCCCCGCTGTTGCCCTGGACTTTTATTTAACTCATGCTGTGACTAGTGGCATTCTGCATGGTCACACTTTACATAAAATATTAAGATCATACAAAAATAAACTAATTATTAAATTCAAATTCAAAAATCATTTATTCTGGCAATCAGTTATGATGGCAGGGCGTAGATGCGCACACGTCATCCGACACTACGCCCTCTAAAACCCCACTCGGGTCCAGCTTCACCTCCCCAAATGGAGGGGGAGGGACACGCCCTCGACTCGCAGAGGGAAAAATTCCACAATGGTTACATTCAGTCCATTTGATATTTGGACGTCTTGAATGACACCTTTGAAGTACTCGGAATCGTCTGGTTCGGGGTTGGGCGCTTGTGTTGTGTTTGGAAGAAGAGTCGATTCGGTGGGCACAATTGGTGTTGGTGGACCACCAAGGTATAGTATCTGTAAATAGTATGCATGGTGTAATCATTTTTTAAGAGCAGTTTGACCTGGCTTTAGCTTGCGACACTTGCGAAATGGACTTTATGACAATTTAACATTCACTTGTACGATAAAGAAAAAACAATAACATTAAGTGTGTTGGTTGCATTTCTTAGTATTCAATTTAAGTTAAAATATTCCTAAACGCCTACACCGATTTTTATGAATATTTTTTGTGTGTTCAAGTGGATTCGATAAAGGTTTAGATAGGTGAACAGGACAACGTTTGTGGGGTCCGCTAGTGGTATATTTATTTATTATTATTTATTAATACAACATATTTCATAATAATAAATTTATTATCTTATTTCAAAGCAACATTTGGATTCCGGCAATTGATTATATGTACTTTGATTCAAACAATAGTAGTAGTAGTCTAGGATCGTCAATAAGTAAACATACTATGTACTTATGAAGATCGTCATAATACAACGTGAAAAAGCGAAAACATACATTTTCTCGAGTTATTGATTGATGAGGCGATGATGACAGTGCGAAAATGTTAATCTAGTGTTAATGTTTTTCTGTTATACAAACAGTAATAAATGAATAATTGTAATTATTATTAATTTTTTACTTAATATAATTTATGTTACATGATGTAAATGATATTGTCTCAATTCCCAGCGGGTCCCAGTGAATTAGTGGTTACATCGTTTTTAATTTTTTGGAACGAAGTTCCTTATCGCGCGTTGTGAAAGGGGGCTAGACGGAAAAAATTCTTACGAAAAGTTGTCACGACACTTTTTTGCTATTTGCTATTGTAATACCCGGTGTATTCTCGTCCGATCACCGAAGTTAAGCAACGCCGGGCGAGGTCAGTACTTGGATGGGTGACCGCCTGGGAACACCTCGCGATGTTGCCTTTTTTTTTTCGTCGTAAGAGTCGGTGTCGAGATAATCTATCATACTGTTATGATACCAATTAACATATAAATTAATCGAAAGGAATTTCGTTCCATCCGGGTGTCCCTTGACACCTCTAAAGTTTTTTTAAATTTTGTGATCATTTGTGAAGGTTAAACCAATAAACCTTATTTCATTCTTTCACAAATCATGATGTTTCAAAACAATCACTGTTTGTAATCAAATAACAATAATAACACTGCATAACATTATAATAATTGGATAAAGAATTAAATTGAAAAGCAAAATATTAACAATAACCTTTAAAGCGCTCGTAAACGTCGACTGAAATTTTGTGTCACACGCAGCCTAGCGGGCGCAATTAAAATATAATACCCATTTTATAATGCTTGCCATTATATTCGATACTTATCAATTGTAAACGTATTAATAACAATTTAAAAGTAGAATTTCTATGTAAACATTATTGTGTATTAACTGTATATAGCCTAGCTCTGTCTGTAGTTATTGTATTATCGTCTACTAATTTCGCCGACTTTGGGTAGAAGTCTAGTAGATACTTCCATTCTTCTAACTTGAAGTACACGATGTCTACTGTGCGCGCTCTAAAGGAGAAATGGTGTGCAACTCCAACAAATAGACCCTGAAATGACGTTTCTATTTAACTTTGATACTTCTATGTCTGCCACTTACTACTTTATTATATTTTTCTATAAAAACGAATTGATATTAGCCGAATTATTTAAAGGTGTTTAGTAGTAGTTAGTGAGATTTATGAACTTTAATGACGTCATTTAAATTGAGGAAAAACATCTGTTATTTTAATACAAAATTTTTCACAAGTGACCAAAAGATGGTAAAAAGTAGTTTGTATAGTTTAGTATAAGAAATATTCTTTGACAAAAACACTAGATATATAAAGTCCTTCCAGTAAAGTTGACACGCGATCTGGAATTCTATTTAAAATTGATATTAAAGAAAATATCTTGTAAATGCTATACCTGTGCGACGCCAAAACTATCTTCGGGTCCTAATATGTTATAAATTGATTCCGTCAAATTGGGATGTACCGTCAATACTTCTACCTATATGATTAAAAACTAAATTAGGTTTTTTTTGGGGGCAAACGGGCGGGATAAAGAATTCTAGAAATAACTATATAATCGATATTTTAACTTGGTTAAACATAAAAATTATATAATTATACATTAATAAATTCATGTCTTAGGGCCCTCCAAGAAAAGAGCGTACCAATTCTTAAAAGGACGGCAACGCACTTGCGAGCCCTCTGCCATTGAGTGTCCATGGGCGACGGTATCACTTAACATCGGATGAGCCCCTGGCCGTTTGCCTGCACTGTTCTATAAGAAAAAAACTTACTGAATACTGAATTTTTCATTAACCTGGATAATAGCGTAATCGTTACCATTGCGATGTTTCTGGCTGGCTAATTCTTAGCCCATTCGTACCATAGAGTCATTATTTGGCAGAAATAAAAAAGATGAAACATATCACATAAAAATATATCTTTTAAAATTTTGTCCCTACTCTCATACATCGTACTTGTTGTTTTACATGAAACTTTGGAAAACACCATCAAAGTTGTGGTATGCCTACGCCTAACTGACAGTTTAGATAGTTTCGTTTCGAGTTTGAGAGTGGCAGAAAGTGGAATTAAATTTAAATTACCAGTCAACAGGCTAGGCAAGTAATGAAATGTCATCGATCCAAGTCATTTGCCCGCTAGTTAAACGGCTAGGCTATGTTAATTGAACGGCTAATTAAGTTAGTTGACTGTGACATATATGTAAAGCGCGTTTCAAGGTTTGGCGGAAATATTCTTAATCTTAGGAAATATTCCCTCGTTTCGCCTTTGTGGAATTGGGCTAGGTAATTAATTTAGAGTCCTGCAATTTACTTCTAACGTTTACACGTTTTAATATTACTATTAAAACAATTCATGACAGGAGCATATGTTAATTTAATCTAAACGAATATTTGGAGTTTTTTATTTAAAGATAAAAAAAATAATATATGAATGATATATATATATATGTATTATTATTGTATATTTTCCCCGTTTCATCTCCTCGGACAAGCAAAAAAGCTGGGGCGGCCGCAGAGCAGGCGAATAATAATAAATGGCTTAAAAATAAGAGTCTGTTTCCTTTGGAGTAGAGACTCTTGGACCGTGGGGTTCAAGTGCATTTGGAAGATTTAAGTTTAGGCGCTTGGTAGATAGTACCGGTGACGCCAGAGCTGGTGCTTTCCTGGCTCAACGAATAAGTATCGCATTACAGCGAGGAAATGCTGTCAGCGTTAAAGGTACACTGCCACAGGGTCCAAAATTTGTTTTAATTTTCTTTTTATTAATTTTTACTATGCAGGTTAAGAAAATTTTAAATACTGTATATTTGATTGTTATAATTTGTACTACTAATAAACATATTAGCTTAAATTAGTAAAAAAACATATAATAACGAAACTTATAAAGAACGAAAATAGGACACTTAAAGGATCTACTGTGGTGAAATAAAACTTCCTAAACGGCTAAAAAGCGAATTTTTTAATAAAGACCCCTATGAAAACATATACTGTGTTATTGATGGGTACAAAGACTTCATATTAATTCCGCCCACTGACTTGCCTTACGTCCCATATAAGAAGTATTGTAAGTTGAACTACCTTGGATTTGTATAGGTATGTTATTCATTAGATTAAAGAATTTTAACTTTTTGTTATGGTTATAATTATGTTTAATGAAAGTCCATTTCGTAATTATCTACAGACTACCAATCACCTAAATAATTTGGAGTGGTTCCTACCTACACGATCTATAACAAAATCACAAATACATAACAGTTATATTTTGTTTGATGTTTAATTTTTTTTTATAAAAGGTATGAAATCTAAAGTCTACGATTGTGCTCTTTTGTTATTGAATATTTCCTATTAGCCAGGGTTTGAAATGTTCCATATGTGATATGAGTACAATTTTTAACAAGCTGTAACCGATGTTTTGACAGCTTAAAATGAACTTCAAAGATTCTAGTTCGGAAATACTTCAGTGGGCAGCTGGTTAAACATAGTGGTGGTGCGCGGCAAAAACTCCTTAAAAAACGATCAGTTGTGGAACAACCGACGCGGTCGAGGTGATAAGGATGGAATTTCGTATTCTGCCTCGATGTCCGATGATCAAACTCAGGTATTAATCCAAACAACTCCTCTGAACACTCATTGTCAGAGGGTCATTTATTTTATATTTAAGGTATGAGTACTTGCGAAATGTTTCATTGCAGTGCCAGTCTAAATTCAAATTCAAATTAAATATGTGAAAAAGATTAAAAAAACAGAAAAACTAAAATCCTAGCCGTTTTTAATTCCGTGAATACTGCACCAGACACACGTTACACGCGTATAATTTTTAAAACATGCATATTAGTTTCAAAAGAAGTAAGATAAACAAGCTCCGTTTCCCGAAACAAAAGCGATCCAGTTTTATTGCCATTTCTCTTGTCTGTGTCCACCTATTATCTAACAGCTATAAATGTCACAATAAAGTGAGTTTTTACTACGTTTTAGTAACTTTATTACGATTCGGCCTAAAAAGATGTGCAGTACCAGAAGCTTTCTCAAATATAAATTGTATTATTGAAATTGGTACATACTTATAAAGATGGATATTCTTCATAGGAAGTCCAACAAACTCCATTCTTAACGCATTTTTAGTACACAAAATGAGACATTAGCAATCTTGTTAGAACATTAATTATACACAGCTTATATAAGTGTGTAGAAATTGACAGATTTTCATTGTGTAATATTCTATGAATATTAATTTAGAGCACTAAAAATAAATTTTTATGGTTATTTGTTTTTAGTTATGCAAATGCTTTCTATATATAAAAATGCCGAATATGTTTGTATGTACATATCTTAATTTTTTCAAAATGTTTATATGTTTTTTTAAACGACTGTGATTTTTATATAGAATGGAACTTGACTGTATATACTGAATAAGGACTTTTTCCATATTATATATATCTGCAACACTATGTGAGACCCGATCCTCTCGAGGAAGGTTCAAATGATTGGTTAGTCTACACACAAAAACTTACTCGGCTATCCCAAGGAATCATTACATAATGCGGAAAATGGATATTAAAAATAATCAAATCTTTAATATATATATTATAGGCATACACTTAATAGATGAAACAAAATCATGCAAGTCGATAAAATAGGCAACATAAAATCCACGGCATGCATTCGTTGTGATTTTAAACTCTAAGCAATCCGGAATACTGATTGTTCTTGTATGACCTATAAAATAGTCTTGAATTAAATCTGATCTCTTATTGGAACCCTAAACTGTTGTTTAGGGTTCAACATGTGAAAATACATACACACAGGTTGCACAAAAGAAATTCACCAAAATCTTCCAAATAGCTTGGAAGTGTTCAGTGAACACGGAAAACGTACAAAATTATGTATATACACATCATAGTTTACCGATTCGATGGCAGCCTGGTTTTCCATGATTCAGTAGCATACCGCCCATTGAAACTCTCCAATACCTAGTGCGAGTACCTAAAATATTAACATTATTTTATATTGATTAGGTCTTAACTAGTTGACCCGGCGAACTTCGTGGCCGCCCTAACGTGACAGTTACGGGAAACCTATGAACGTTTTGTATTGAATTCGTTTTTTACTTTACTTTCCAATGTTTTGAGACATATACTACAAATAAAAAACGACACGACTTTTTATCGACTTTGTTTTATATATTAAGATTACATAATATTTCTAGCCCTTTTACACCAATCGTGGTTGGTTATTAATTAAACAGTTTTTAACGAAGTATGTTCATAAATGTATCAAAAATATGAATATTTTTATTAGAAGGAATCCTAAGCCGCCGACTATGATTTGGGTAAGGGTAATGAGTCTGGAATTAACCGTAAGGTCGTACAATGAAAGGTTACCGCACGACATCTGATAGCATGGTTTACGAATTTTGAGGCGGCAGGTACTGTCGAGTACATAATACTCGTACTTGGTACATTCACGTAGACAATTTATATCCTAAGATCGGAATGTCATTCATTTTGGTCAGAGTTACATAAATATAATTTTAGATCTCAATTAACTTGTATCAGCCTGTCTAATGTAAAGGTTTAAGTTAAAGAAAGTAATTTTATTAAATCATTCTAATCGTAATCGTAAAGTATCACAAAACTTTAAAAAAAAATTAAAATACTTTGACGCATTTCCGGCAGCTAAAATCACTTGGAGGTGTTCCAATCAAGGTCCCCCCGAGACTCCCGATTAGATCCTCAGAACCCGTTATGGATATTTAGATAAATAATTTCTTACAATAAGTATCATCCATCCAGCCTTTCGTTTCCTCGAAAGGCCAATTTCAATTCAGGAGTGACTTTTAAGCTTTGCATTTTGCATACTAAGGGAACTTTTACTATTCAAAAGGAATTGAGCGAGTACATAATACACGGAAATTATGAAAAAATCGACCAATTAGTTTGTAATAACGGAATATAAGCCACATGTTTTCAGATAATTGGTAAGGCATAATGTCCGTGTAGGACCTGCAATTTGCGGGCAAAAACCACAATGACGTCATACCCTGAATCACGCTACTAAAGTGCTTCCGTTGAGCATTTGAATAACATCTAGACTTCAACAACTGGGGCTTTCGGGCCGCACAGTTGTTAGACATGTCGAGAACATTCCCCGTAGATTAGCGAAACAATACACCTTCCCTTCCTCCACACCTGTATCGATTCACAGAGAATAAATAATTTCTGGTGTTGGAACACATTATCACGAGGGCTTATGATAAAAAAAGTCAGCAGAAGACTCAGAAATGTGTACCACTGCCCTACTGACTGTTTATAGGACTTACACACATACACAGCTACTCTATTGCCGTTTATTTTAATAATAAAAATAGGCAACTAAACAATTTAAAGGTAGTATTATCATTAGGGTACATATAATTATAACGTTTTATTTAAGCGACTTAATGCAATATTTAAACAGAAAAGGGTGTAGGAGTTAAGTGTGTGTAGTGGGTAAGGGTGTAATTTTAAATAAATATTATGATTATGTTAATATTGATGTACTACGTATTCTTTATTGTAAGTTAATTCATATATAAAAATAAAAATTGAGAATTTAATATTTTTTTACCCTACATAGTACTCATAATTAAAAATAGAAAACTAAAACCAAATTACAAAAGCTTGGTCCCTGTGGCCGTACCTTTAATGCTGACAGCATTTTTCCGTGTATTGCCATACTTATTCGTTGAGCGAGGAAAGCACCAGCTCTGGGGTCACCGGTACTATCTACCAGGCGCCAATTTTTTTTTTAATAAGAGCCTTGTACACAAGAGACTCCAAAGGGAACAAAATCAAAGTTGGACTCTTTAAGCCGTTTAATATTTTCCGCCTGCTCTGCCACGCTACCTTTTGTTTTGTCAGACAAAGACTGATCCAATGGCTGTCAAGAGAACTTCAATTAAAATTTGCTTTAACATTTCTTGAACTAAAATGTTTTAACTAAGTACAGAATTAGTTATTTAGTTTGAAATGGTAGGTAGCGTCATGATATTTTAATTTTATTTCTCAACTACACGAGCACCGAAAATTATGACACAATACAACTTCGAAAAAAAATTAAACACTGCAACGGCCCAATCGCTAATAAGTGATTGCCTCCAGTAAACCCAAATTCTCTAATAAAAACCTCTGTCGTACCCTCTTGAAAATCTAAAAATGTTCAGAGCTACAATGTCGCTAGTTCCACCCGGAGGCACGGACTCCCCAAGTCCACGTCGCGCCGTCAGCCCATTGTTGGAGTCCCGAAGACCGCACTGTCAATATGTGAACCCATTAATCCTGGATATTTTTTTTTTTAGAAAGCCTTTTGAGCCTGGGGCACGTCTTTTGAAGACCCAATATCATGGCGTAAAAGGAAGTTGTAACTGCATATTTGAGAAATATAAAAATCATATTAAATTATAATTTAATGATAAATTTTTCCAGAAGCAACTTCACGAAATCTAACCTGTCGTGTTCAAGCGCCTGCATCATGGCTTCGTCAAGTGCACCTAAAATTATATGACTAATTAAAAAGATTCTTTGAATAAAATCAAGTTTACATAAGAAAAATTATTTATGACCCAGCATTTTACGTGATACGACTAAAGTGTCCCACTGCCTGCCACTCCTTCCCACCGATAACGTTGTCTGACCTACAAGTAGTAAGTAGTATAGTATATAGTCGGCTATATACTAGATATAGAGCAGTGGTGGCCTAGTGGCTTCAGCGTGCGACTCAAATATCTGAGGTCGTAGGTTCGATCCCCAGCTGTGCACCAATGGATTTTCTTTCTATGTGCGCATTTAATATTTGCTCGAACGATGAAGGAAAACATCGTGAGGAAACCGACATGTCGTAGACCCAAAAGTCGACGACGTATGTCAGGCACTGGAGGCTGATCACCTACTTTCCTATTAGATTTAAAAATGATCATGAAACAGATTCAGAAATCTGAGGCCAATACCTAAAGAGGTCGTAGCGCCACTGATATATTTATTTTATTAGATATATCATAAATTAGTATTTTTATGAAACGATGGACAAACGTTTTGCGTGAACAAAAGATCGTTGTTTTGGTCGGCTTGTCACGTTTTAAGAAATTTCTAGAACAAAACAGCAGGATAGTTTAATTTACGGTTTTAGCTATCACTTCGTGGAAGCTTGTTCATAAAATTGCAATAACAGAAATAATAACGTGATTCTAAATAACTATGTTGGAAAAAGTAACAACGTACACAAAAGAACATGATTCTTCGGACCTATAAACCTAAGATCGTGACTACTTCCGCCGTAGATAAATTACGTCGTAACCATTGTTTTACCTTAATTACTAAAATTTTGCTAATTGAAGCAAAAATTTACGGACAAGTACATGGCGATTTAAGTGCGCAATTAGGAAAATAAGAACTCAACGTTATATTTCTATACAACCTTACGCTTACGTAACATCATACAAATAACTAAGATGTATTTATATATATTTCGTTGCAAGAAAAACAGTACAATTAAAATAGTTAAATAAAATGGGGGCATCTGGCAGTTCCATTCAAACAAGTGCAGTACTACATAAGATATACAATTACTTACATAAATATACATAAAGAATGGAACAAAACAAAGCAATTAAAACATGAACGAACTACAAATATCATACAAACTGATATGAACTATAATTTACATTGGTTCGACCCTATCATTATATTTCGTTTCTTACTACCTAATATTTAAATACTAAATGGAAAAATTTATAAATTGCAAAATTCATTAAGTTCTGTTTCCAAGTTTTATAGAAGTCAGACAAAAGCAATTCGTTAATATTCTGATAAGCTTTTATATTTTACACCCTTTGTCTCCATTCAAATGAACACAAGGACTTAAACATATAATGAAATATAAAATGTAATTAAAAAAATATTAAGGTAATATGCATTTTGATAAAACTATAAAAACTTAGGTTAGAAGTACAGTACGGCCTTAGATCGTAAAATATTATCTTGGTTCGGTTTACTTTCCGTTTGCCTTTATATGCAAGCAGATAAGTTTTCTGTTCCTGCCAATTAGAAAAAAATCAGGAGTCAAACTAAGGACCTTAATAGGCCGTTAAGCGATGGTGAAATTACTAAGATAATGTATTAATTAAATTATACTCACCAACACTAGCACTGCGAATAATACAATGATCAACGGTGGGTGAGCAGTTGTCGGAGACCTCCAGACAGTAGTGCTTGTGGTGCTGCATAGTGCTTGTGGCATCTGGTGAGAATTTCAGGGTCATATGGCCTGCGTACGCGCGGTTGGCTCCCTCGGCGAATGTGAGAGTCGATTCGGCCTCGCGTTCCAATACCACTGATTCAGCTACGTTGCCGGGGAGAATAGAATAGCACAATGTTAATACTCGGAACAAACGCAGGCTGCCATTTCCCTGTACTAGACTATCTAAAGTTAGTCATTCTTTTTTGGGAAAAGGGATACTCTTCTTTAATAAAATCCCAGAGGCTCTTTTATCTCTGCCTTTTAGAATTTATTATAAATACATATATACTTTGTATATTTTTTGTATTTGTATAGGTGAAACTGTGATTTGTGTATGTTTAAATGTGTATTCCGTTCTTGGCTTTTGTGTACAGTGTAATTGTTTGAATATTGTTTAATAAGTAGCTGTAGGAATACCGTTGATCAAATAAATAAAAATAAATAAATTATACGTACATTACACATCAATTATCTTGGGACATAAATAAAATATTATAATTATATAAATATATTTTTTTTATGTTACAGGAGGCAAACGGGCAGGAGGCTCACCTGATGTTAAGTGATACTTCCGCCCATAGATACTCACACTCCAAAAGGCTCGCAAAGGCGCTGCAGACCTTTTAAAAATTGCTACGCTCTTTTCTTGAAGAACCTATTTAGGGCTCCTATTTCACCATGCTTTCTGCTGATAGAGGACAAATCTTTTTTTTTTATTATTAATTAACTATTAATTACTTAAGACGTCATGTGGAACATGGTGTAATGGTTGCAGCTCCTTACAAATATTGTGTAAAACAAAAAACTTGGCGATTAAAAAGAGTGGCGGAGAGTTTATTGCCAGTTCTTCTCTTCCGTTCTTCTATGATTTGAAAACAAACTTAGTAAATTTTAATGTTGATCTTTTTAGAGTTTTCAAGCGGTTTCGACACGTAAATCCCGAATTGATTCCTAAGAGCATGACCGAAAACCAAGCTCACAGTATTCTTGTACCAGTTGAAGAAATAGAAAAATTGCCTGAACTAAAAGTAAGTGAAACTTCAAGTTGAAACAAAAACTAGAAAAATTAAATCAGAATATTAGAGAATTGTGTAAATGAGTACTGAGTACTAAAAACATGATTTTATTATTTTAACAATGGTTGTACGATGGAAGAATTGGTTTGCAGGAAAATCCATTCAAGAGACGAATCTGCCAGGTTTTCTCTCATGATGGTTCTGGTAACCTCACATTTGAAGACTTTCTGGATATGGTGTCGGTGTTTAGTGAAGCCGCGCCACGGGATATTAAGGCATGGTTAGTGCATACATTAAATATTTATTTTAACTAATTCATATGCTTTCAATACGTATTAGGTTTAATCCTTATCCCTTTAAATAAAACCATAGGAGGAATAGCCTGGCCTAATGCATTAGCGCAAGAGACAACAGTGACATGCTCTGGTGCTACTAGATGTTCATGGCGTTCAGCCAAAACTTGTGGCCAAAAAAGTCGTAATGTAAATATGGCCAGTAGGTGGCCATATTTTCAGCTCCGACTTTTTTTTCTACAATTCACTTTAATTAATTAAACACATCAATAGTTTAAATAGTGGCCACAGGAATATGAAATATGATTTTCAATTATTTAGAAAATAATATTATAATAACAATACATCAATAAAATATCGAAATATAGGATAATAACTTGTAATTTTTATAACAGTGACACGTCATTCCCTTTTTGATGAATTTTGTCCGACTGGTCAGGTGCGGGGGCAACGGCGGGTATGCCGCTTAAATACCTACCGTATTGCCGAAAGTTTCGGGACTCTTTCAGTTTGTCTGAATGAATAAATTCCAAACTCCCGTTAAACGTAAATTAATCAATAAAAGTTTTTACAAATTTGACGATTAATTTAAATGATCCTCATCCTTGGGATTGATTTGCTCCAGTTTCAACAATTGGATTCAAATATTGGCGATTAAAAAGAGTGGCGGAGAGTTTCTCGCCAGTCCTTCTTGCCCGCTCTACCGCTCTACGCCCTTGACTTACGAACTGGTAGTAAATGTAAATTTAAAATCAATGTAACATCTTTTCTGTTGACGTTCATAAGTGTACTTGGTTACCTATATGAATAAAGTTATTTTGAGTTTGAAAAATAATAAAGTCATTATTACTTGTTATATAATAAAACATACGGAATCCCTAACGAAACTTCTTAATCTTAAGATTTAAGTGTAAGTCTTAGGATTTACCGACATGAGTTGGTAAATGTAAGTATTTCTGAAAATACGACGATTTTTTCGAGCTTTTACCATCCGAATTCAGTATATGCTAGGTTTTACCACTGTCAGCTGGTAGATGTTGGTTTTAGGAATAAAACAATGAGTAATTCTTAATTATTTACTTTAATGAACTATTAGACAAAACAGGTACATAGTATTATAAAGGTATCATATGATAGTAATAAGTACAAACTAATACCAACTTATTTAAATTATTTTGAAAAAAACTCATAACGTATATCTCTGAATATCTCAATCTCTATCATATCTATCTAACTGAATCAGTAGTTCTCTATTTGGAATTTAACAACGAAATACAAACATAATGCTTACATAAGCTAGTCTAACTTAATAATTATTTTTGTTTTTCAACATTTACCGTGCCATTAATGTAAATCCTAAGATTTACCAACGTAATGGTGGTAAGAGTTCGGATCGCAAACCTTTTTGGACATTTACCATTAGGAATTGGTAGATCTTAGGTTTTACTGGAGTTCGAGCTTTTACAGTAACATATATGCTCTTCTTTCAAAGATTGGCAGCGCACCCACTAAAATCAGTGTCCGTGGGCTGTGATGACTGCCTTTTTTGGACGTCCCGTCCCGAGCGTATCGAATAAAGAAAATCAACTTATAAGTTAATGCCTCGCTAATTCAACTAGGACAGGTTAAAGGCAGAGATTACTCACCGTTGGTCGTTATTTTAATTGATATTAAAATTAAATCGCCATGTAAACCCATCTTAACTTAAAGCCGAATACATTTAAAACATCTAAATAGCGTCAAGTACTATATCATTGTTGTAGCAAATACAAAAAGTAGGTCAATTTAAAAAATATATTAATTTGTTCCTTTTGCTTTAAATGTATTTTTTTTATTCCTGGCGTATTTGATAAACCAGTATGTACTTACTCTCTCTCTCTCTCCTTTGACACATGCTTAGAATATTTGCTTAAATAAAATGATAAAAAAACAATAAATTAACACTTTAACTCCACGTTTTTGACATACACAGCTCTCTCTTAGCGTGGACTTTGTGGGAAAAAATTAAATAAGCAACCACAAAATATAAAAACAAAAAACGAATTATAATAAACTTAAACCTCATTAAGACAATTATAAACAAAGTTACGGTAAGTTGGAAGATTGTTGTAAAATATATCAATATTTTCATCGATGTTAGTAATTGAGCTGTAAGAGCAAAGTAGGCACTTCTTTTTTTAATTTGCGCCTAATGAATGCTGTCTCCGACACTATCGACATCTTTATTTGTTCACTGTAGCGATATTGTGTATCTTATGTATTTAATATTATATATTTTATTACATTATACTTTCTTTCGACAATATCGTATTAGCTTAGTACTGTAAGGATATGTATTTCTATAAATAAAAAATAAACTTAAAATCACTCGCGAAACACACAAACAAATTAAGTGTCACTAAGACATACTATAATTTATCTAGTCACTTTGTACAACGTCGGTTCGTACTGACAGCAGCATGAGTAATACACATGAAACGTGTCACAGTAACGCACACATGGACATATTAACATTCGTCGGTGTGTTACTAACGAATATTTTTTTTTTAGGGATTCCGTATGTTTTATTATATAACAAGTAATAATGACTTTATTATTTTTCAAACTCAAAATAACTTTATTCATATAGGTAACCAAGTACACTTATGAACGTCAACAGAAAAGATGTTACATTGATTTTAAATTTACATTTACTACCAGTTCGTAAGTCAAGGGCGTAGAGCGGTAGAGCGGGCAAGAAGGACTGGCGAGAAACTCTCCGCCACTCTTTTTAATCGCCAATATTTGAATCCAATTGTTGAAACTGGAGCAAATCAATCCCAAGGATGAGGATCATTTAAATTAATCGTCAAATTTGTAAAAACTTTTATTGATTAATTTACGTTTAACGGGAGTTTGGAATTTATTCATTCAGACAAACTGAAAGAGTCCCGAAACTTTCGGCAATACGGTAGGTATTTAAGCGGCATACCCGCCGTTGCCCCCGCACCTGACCAGTCGGACAAAATTCATCAAAAAGGGAATGACGTGTCACTGTTATAAAAATTACAAGTTATTATCCTATATTTCGATATTTTATTGATGTATTGTTATTATAATATTATTTTCTAAATAATTGAAAATCATATTTCATATTCCTGTGGCCACTATTTAAACTATTGATGTGTTTAATTAATTAAAGTGAATTGTAGAAAAAAAAGTCGGAGCTGAAAATATGGCCACCTACTGGCCATATTTACATTACGACTTTTTTGGCCACAAGTTTTGGCTGAACGCCATGAACATCTAATAGCACCAGAGCATGTCACTGTTGTCTCTTGCGCTAATGCATTAGGCCAGGCTATTCCTCCTATGGTTTTATTTAAAGGGATAAGGATTAAACCTAATACGTATTGAAAGCATATGAATTAGTTAAAATAAATATTTAATGTATGCACTAACCATGCCTTAATATCCCGTGGCGCGGCTTCACTAAACACCGACACCATATCCAGAAAGTCTTCAAATGTGAGGTTACCAGAACCATCATGAGAGAAAACCTGGCAGATTCGTCTCTTGAATGGATTTTCCTGCAAACCAATTCTTCCATCGTACAACCATTGTTAAAATAATAAAATCATGTTTTTAGTACTCAGTACTCATTTACACAATTCTCTAATATTCTGATTTAATTTTTCTAGTTTTTGTTTCAACTTGAAGTTTCACTTACTTTTAGTTCAGGCAATTTTTCTATTTCTTCAACTGGTACAAGAATACTGTGAGCTTGGTTTTCGGTCATGCTCTTAGGAATCAATTCGGGATTTACGTGTCGAAACCGCTTGAAAACTCTAAAAAGATCAACATTAAAATTTACTAAGTTTGTTTTCAAATCATAGAAGAACGGAAGAGAAGAACTGGCAATAAACTCTCCGCCACTCTTTTTTAATCGCCAAGTTTTTTGTTTTACACAATATTTGTAAGGAGCTGCAACCATTACACCATGTTCCACATGACGTCTTAAGTAATTAATAGTTAATTAATAATAATAAAAAAAAGATTTGTCCTCTATCAGCAGAAAGCATGGTGAAATAGGAGCCCTAAATAGGTTCTTCAAGAAAAGAGCGTAGCAATTTTTAAAAGGTCTGCAGCGCCTTTGCGAGCCTTTTGGAGTGTGAGTATCTATGGGCGGAAGTATCACTTAACATCAGGTGAGCCTCCTGCCCGTTTGCCTCCTGTAACATAAAAAAAATATATTTATATAATTATAATATTTTATTTATGTCCCAAGATAATTGATGTGTAATGTACGTATAATTTATTTATTTTTATTTATTTGATCAACGGTATTCCTACAGCTACTTATTAAACAATATTCAAACAATTACACTGTACACAAAAGCCAAGAACGGAATACACATTTAAACATACACAAATCACAGTTTCACCTATACAAATACAAAAAATATACAAAGTATATATGTATTTATAATAAATTCTAAAAGGCAGAGATAAAAGAGCCTCTGGGATTTTATTAAAGAAGAGTATCCCTTTTCCCAAAAAAGAATGACTAACTTTAGATAGTCTAGTACAGGGAAATGGCAGCCTGCGTTTGTTCCGAGTATTAACATTGTGCTATTCTATTCTCCCCGGCAACGTAGCTGAATCAGTGGTATTGGAACGCGAGGCCGAATCGACTCTCACATTCGCCGAGGGAGCCAACCGCGCGTACGCAGGCCATATGACCCTGAAATTCTCACCAGATGCCACAAGCACTATGCAGCACCACAAGCACTACTGTCTGGAGGTCTCCGACAACTGCTCACCCACCGTTGATCATTGTATTATTCGCAGTGCTAGTGTTGGTGAGTATAATTTAATTAATACATTATCTTAGTAATTTCACCATCGCTTAACGGCCTATTAAGGTCCTTAGTTTGACTCTTGATTTTTTTCTAATTGGCAGGAACAGAAAACTTATCTGCTTGCATATAAAGGCAAACGGAAAGTAAACCGAACCAAGATAATATTTTACGATCTAAGGCCGTACTGTACTTCTAACCTAAGTTTTTATAGTTTTATCAAAATGCATATTACCTTAATATTTTTTTAATTACATTTTATATTTCATTATATGTTTAAGTCCTTGTGTTCATTTGAATGGAGACAAAGGGTGTAAAATATAAAAGCTTATCAGAATATTAACGAATTGCTTTTGTCTGACTTCTATAAAACTTGGAAACAGAACTTAATGAATTTTGCAATTTATAAATTTTTCCATTTAGTATTTAAATATTAGGTAGTAAGAAACGAAATATAATGATAGGGTCGAACCAATGTAAATTATAGTTCATATCAGTTTGTATGATATTTGTAGTTCGTTCATGTTTTAATTGCTTTGTTTTGTTCCATTCTTTATGTATATTTATGTAAGTAATTGTATATCTTATGTAGTACTGCACTTGTTTGAATGGAACTGCCAGATGCCCCCATTTTATTTAACTATTTTAATTGTACTGTTTTTCTTGCAACGAAATATATATAAATACATCTTAGTTATTTGTATGATGTTACGTAAGCGTAAGGTTGTATAGAAATATAACGTTGAGTTCTTATTTTCCTAATTGCGCACTTAAATCGCCATGTACTTGTCCGTAAATTTTTGCTTCAATTAGCAAAATTTTAGTAATTAAGGTAAAACAATGGTTACGACGTAATTTATCTACGGCGGAAGTAGTCACGATCTTAGGTTTATAGGTCCGAAGAATCATGTTCTTTTGTGTACGTTGTTACTTTTTCCAACATAGTTATTTAGAATCACGTTATTATTTCTGTTATTGCAATTTTATGAACAAGCTTCCACGAAGTGATAGCTAAAACCGTAAATTAAACTATCCTGCTGTTTTGTTCTAGAAATTTCTTAAAACGTGACAAGCCGACCAAAACAACGATATTTTGTTCACGCAAAACGTTTGTCCATCGTTTCATAAAAATACTAATTTATGATATATCTAATAAAATAAATAAATCAGTGGCGCTACGACCTCTTTAGGTATTGGCCTCAGATTTCTGAATCTGTTTCATGATCATTTTTAAATCTAATAGGAAAGTAGGTGATCAGCCTCCAGTGCCTGACATACGTCGTCGACTTTTTGGGTCTACGACATGTCGGTTTCCTCACGATGTTTTCCTTCATCGTTCGAGCAAATATTAAATGCGCACATAGAAAGAAAATCCATTGGTGCACAGCTGGGGATCGAACCTACGACCTCAGATATTTGAGTCGCACGCTGAAGCCACTAGGCCACCACTGCTCTATATCTAGTATATAGCCGACTATATACTATACTACTTACTACTTGTAGGTCAGACAACGTTATCGGTGGGAAGGAGTGGCAGGCAGTGGGACACTTTAGTCGTATCACGTAAAATGCTGGGTCATAAATAATTTTTCTTATGTAAACTTGATTTTATTCAAAGAATCTTTTTAATTAGTCATATAATTTTAGGTGCACTTGACGAAGCCATGATGCAGGCGCTTGAACACGACAGGTTAGATTTCGTGAAGTTGCTTCTGGAAAAATTTATCATTAAATTATAATTTAATATGATTTTTATATTTCTCAAATATGCAGTTACAACTTCCTTTTACGCCATGATATTGGGTCTTCAAAAGACGTGCCCCAGGCTCAAAAGGCTTTCTAAATAAAAAAAATATCCAGGATTAATGGGTTCACATATTGACAGTGCGGTCTTCGGGACTCCAACAATGGGCTGACGGCGCGACGTGGACTTGGGGAGTCCGTGCCTCCGGGTGGAACTAGCGACATTGTAGCTCTGAACATTTTTAGATTTTCAAGAGGGTACGACAGAGGTTTTTATTAGAGAATTTGGGTTTACTGGAGGCAATCACTTATTAGCGATTGGGCCGTTGCAGTGTTTAATTTTTTTTCGAAGTTGTATTGTGTCATAATTTTCGGTGCTCGTGTAGTTGAGAAATAAAATTAAAATATCATGACGCTACCTACCATTTCAAACTAAATAACTAATTCTGTACTTAGTTAAAACATTTTAGTTCAAGAAATGTTAAAGCAAATTTTAATTGAAGTTCTCTTGACAGCCATTGGATCAGTCTTTGTCTGACACAAAAGGTAGCGTGGCAGAGCAGGCGGAAAATATTAAACGATAGTACCGGTGACCCCAGAGCTGGTGCTTTCCTCGCTCAACGAATAAGTATGGCAATACACGGAAAAATGCTGTCAGCATTAAAGGTACGGCCACAGGGACCAAGCTTTTGTAATTTGGTTTTAGTTTTCTATTTTTAATTATGAGTACTATGTAGGGTAAAAAAATATTAAATTCTCAATTTTTATTTTTATATATGAATTAACTTACAATAAAGAATACGTAGTACATCAATATTAACATAATCATAATATTTATTTAAAATTACACCCTTACCCACTACACACACTTAACTCCTACACCCTTTTCTGTTTAAATATTGCATTAAGTCGCTTAAATAAAACGTTATAATTATATGTACCCTAATGATAATACTACCTTTAAATTGTTTAGTTGCCTATTTTTATTATTAAAATAAACGGCAATAGAGTAGCTGTGTATGTGTGTAAGTCCTATAAACAGTCAGTAGGGCAGTGGTACACATTTCTGAGTCTTCTGCTGACTTTTTTTATCATAAGCCCTCGTGATAATGTGTTCCAACACCAGAAATTATTTATTCTCTGTGAATCGATACAGGTGTGGAGGAAGGGAAGGTGTATTGTTTCGCTAATCTACGGGGAATGTTCTCGACATGTCTAACAACTGTGCGGCCCGAAAGCCCCAGTTGTTGAAGTCTAGATGTTATTCAAATGCTCAACGGAAGCACTTTAGTAGCGTGATTCAGGGTATGACGTCATTGTGGTTTTTGCCCGCAAATTGCAGGTCCTACACGGACATTATGCCTTACCAATTATCTGAAAACATGTGGCTTATATTCCGTTATTACAAACTAATTGGTCGATTTTTTCATAATTTCCTTTTTATTACTCGCTCAATTCCTTTTTGAATAGTAAAAGTTCCCTTAGTATGCAAATGCAAAGCTTAAAAGTCACTCCTGAATTGAAATTGGCCTTTCGAGGAAACGAAAGGCTGGATGGATGATACTTATTGTAAGAAATTATTTATCTAAATATCCATAACGGGTTCTGAGATCTAATCGGGAGTCTCGGGGACCTTGATTGGAACACCTCCAAGTGATTTTAGCTGCCGGAAATGCGTCAAAGTATTTTAATTTTTTTTTTTAAAGTTTTGTGATACTTTACGATTACGATTAGAATGATTTAATAAAATTACTTTCTTTAACTTAAACCTTTACATTAGACAGGCTGATACAAGTTAATTGAGATCTAAAATTATATTTATGTAACTCTGACCAAAATGAATGACATTCCGATCTTAGGATATAAATTGTCTACGTGAATGTACCAAGTACGAGTATTATGTACTCGACAGTACCTGCCGCCTCAAAATTCGTAAACCATGCTTATCAGATGTCGTGCGGTAACCTTTCATTGTACGACCTTACGGTTCATTCCAGACTCTCATTACCCTTACCCAAATCATAGTCGGCGGCTTAGGATTCCTTCTAATAAAAATATTCATATTTTTGATACATTTATGAACATACTTCGTTAAAAACTGTTTAATTAATAACCAACCACGATTGGTGTAAAAGGGCTAGAAATATTATGTAATCTTAATATATAAAACAAAGTCGATAAAAGTCGTGTCGTTTTTTTATTTGTAGTATATGTCTCAAAACATTGGAAAGTAAAGTAAAAACGAATTCAATACAAAACGTTCATAGGTTTCGTAACTGTCACGTTAGGCGGTACGAAGTTCGCCGGGTCAACTAGTTAAGACCTAATCAATATAAAATAATGTTAATATTTTAGGTACTCGCACTAGGTATTGAGAGTTTCAATGGGCGGTATGCTACTGAATCATGGAAAAAACCAGGCTGCCATCGAATCGGTAAACTATGATGTATATACATAATTTTGTACGTTTTCCGTGTTCACTGAACACTTCCCAAGCTATTTGGAAGATTTTGGTGAATTTCTTTGTGCAACCTGTGTGTATGTATTTTCATACAAGTTGAACCCTAAACAACAGTTTAGGGTTCCAATAAGAGATCAGATTTAATTCAAGACTATTTTATAGGCCATACAAGAACAATCAGTATTCCGGATTGCTTAGAGTTTAAAATCACAACGAATGCATGCCGTGGATTTTATGTTGCCTATTTTATCGACTTGCATGATTTTGTTTCATCTATTAAGTGTATGCCTATAATATATATATTAAAGATTTGATTATTTTTTAATATCCATTTTCCGCATTATGTAATGATTCCTTGGGATAGCCGAGTAAGTTTTTTGTGCGTAGACTAACCAATCATTTGAACCTTCCCTCGAGAGGATCGGGTCTCACATAGTGTTGCAGATATATATAATATGGAAAAAGTCCTTATTCAGTATATACAGTCAAGTTCCATTCTATATAAAAATCACAGTCGTTTAAAAAAACATATAAACATTTTGAAAAAATTAAGATATGTACATACAAACATATTCGGCATTTTTATATATAGAAAGCATTTGCATAACTAAAAAACAAATAACCATAAAAATTTATTTTTAGTGCCATAAATTAATATTCATAGAATATTACACAATGAAAATCTGTCAATTTCTACACACTTATATAAGCTGTGTATAATTAATGTTCTAACAAGATTGCTAATGTCTCATTTTGTGTAATTTATGTACTAAAAATGCGTTAAGAATGGAGTTTGTTGGACTTCCTATGAAGAATATCCATCTTTATAAGTATGTACCAATTTCAATAATACAATTTATATTTGAGAAAGCTTCTGGTACTGCACATCTTTTTAGGCCGAATCGTAATAAAGTTACTAAAACGTAGTAAAAACTCACTTTATTGTGACATTTATAGCTGTTAGATAATAGGTGGAGTGACACAGACAAGAGAAATGGCAATAAAACTGGATCGCTTTTGTTTCGGGAAACGGAGCTTGTTTATCTTACTTCTTTTGAAACTAATATGCATGTTTTAAAAATTATACGCGTGTAACGTGTGTCTGGTGCAGTATTCACGGAATTAAAAACGGCTAGGATTTTTGTTTTTCTGTTTTTTTAATCTTTTTCACATATTTAATTTGGTAACAGTTTTGAATGTCGTCGCATTTATTTGATGATACTAACTATGCAGGAGTCTCGGGGGACCTTCATTGGAACACCTCCAAGTGATTTTTGTTCCAGGAAACGCGTCTAAGTATTTTTAATAAAAATTTAAAGTTTTGTGAAATGTATTGAAATTTGTAAACAATCCGCCATTTTCTACTTTTCTATAGGTTATAAGAGATGTGACATTCACTTTAAAAAATCGTTTTTTAATTAATCGATTGTTAATAATCGTTTTTTAAGTAACGGATTTCTAACGGATATTCTGCACTGTAAGACTGTTCACACACTGTTCTAGCAAAATCCACATTCGAAATGGCCGTTTGCGAATTGCGTTTATAAAATTAATAGGGATGTGAAAAATAATCGATTTCTTTAAAAGTGAAAATCGATTTTTGTATTCGATTTTAATATTAAAAATAATTGAAAATCAATCATAGTTGATCAGTTTCAGTTGAACAGTTATTTTAAAAATAAATATTCATATACTAACCTAACCTAACCGATCTAAATAATATTTGTTTTTTTGGACAGCTCCGATCTAAATAATAATTGTTTATTCAAGCCTCCCCAACCCGGCTTCTTGGTCGCCTTCGGCGACCAAATATTCATATACTAACCTAACCTAACCGATCTAAATAATATTTGTTTTTTTGAACAGCTCCGATCTAAATAATAATTGTTTATTCAAGCCCCCCCAACCCGGCTTCTTGGTCGCCTTCGGCGACCAAATATTCATATACTAACCTAACCTAACCGATCTAAATAATAATTGTTTATTCAAGCCCCCCCAACCCGGCTTCTTGGTCGCCTTCGGCGACCAAATATTCATATACTAACCTAACCTAACCGATCTAAATAATATTTGTTTTTTTGGACAGCTCCGATCTAAATAATAATTGTTTATTCAAGCCTCCCCAACCCGGCTTCTTGGTCGCCTTCGGCGACCAAATATTCATATACTAACCTAACCTAACCGATCTAAATAATATTTGTTTTTTTGAACAGCTCCGATCTAAATAATAATTGTTTATTCAAGCCCCCCAACCCGGCTTCTTGGTCGCCTTCGGCGACCAAATATTCATATACTAACCTAACCTAACCGATCTAAATAATAATTGTTTATTCAAGCCCCCCCAACCCGGCTTCTTGGTCGCCTTCGGCGACCAAATATTCATATACTAACCTAACCTAACCGATCTAAATAATATTTGTTTTTTTGGACAGCTCTGGCGCTACGGGAAATGCAGCCCCTCCACCCTTACGTACTAAAGCACAGGCATTATATATCCTCCGCGCCTCCGATTATTTATATACACTCTAGGGGTAAGACAGACAAGACCACGTAGATAGTGGGGTGCTCTGATTCGGTTTTGGGTACTTTTTGGATATTAAAGTAAACACTTTATTCTAGTAAAAATTAAATAATATAGAAAGTTGCAAACAATGAAATACAAGTACTAATTAGGAAATACAGACGAGTAGGTATCGATAATTTCAAAAATTTTCGGAACCCTATAATCTATCAACACGAAATTAGGTTAATTTCAATGTTGATTATTCTATGACTTTAAATTTCAAAAATGAGGAAATAATCGATAAATAAATAAAACGATTAGTAACAATCGATAAATTAAAAAACGATTTTTTAAAGTGAACGTCACATCTCTTATAACCAATAGAAAAGTAGAAAATGGCGGATTGTTTACAAATTTCAATACATTGCACAAAACTAAATTTTTTTTTTTAAATACTTAGACGCGTTTCCTGTAGCAAAACTCACTTGGAGGTGTTCCAATGAAGGTCCCCCGACACTCCTAGATAATTAGTATCGTCAAAAAAGTGCGGTGGTATTCAACACCCAACCCTTTAATTTGAATTTGAATTTAGACTGGCACTGCAATGAAACATTTCGCAAGTACTCATACCTTAAATATAAAATAAATGACCCTCTGACAATGAGTGTTCAGAGGAGTTGTTTGGATTAATACCTGAGTTTGATCATCGGACATCGAGGCAGAATACGAAATTCCATCCTTATCACCTCGACCGCGTCGGTTGTTCCACAACTGATCGTTTTTTAAGGAGTTTTTGCCGCGCACCACCACTATGTTTAACCAGCTGCCCACTGAAGTATTTCCGAACTAGAATCTTTGAAGTTCATTTTAAGCTGTCAAAACATCGGTTACAGCTTGTTAAAAATTGTACTCATATCACATATGGAACATTTCAAACCCTGGCTAATAGGAAATATTCAATAACAAAAGAGCACAATCGTAGACTTTAGATTTCATACCTTTTATAAAAAAAAATTAAACATCAAACAAAATATAACTGTTATGTATTTGTGATTTTGTTATAGATCGTGTAGGTAGGAACCACTCCAAATTATTTAGGTGATTGGTAGTCTGTAGATAATTACGAAATGGACTTTCATTAAACATAATTATAACCATAACAAAAAGTTAAAATTCTTTAATCTAATGAATAACATACCTATACAAATCCAAGGTAGTTCAACTTACAATACTTCTTATATGGGACGTAAGGCAAGTCAGTGGGCGGAATTAATATGAAGTCTTTGTACCTATCAATAATACAGTATATGTTTTCATAGGGGTCTTTATTAAAAAATTAGCTTTTTAGCCGTTTAGGAAGTTTTATTTCACCACAGTAGATCCTTTAAGTGTCCTATTTTCGTTCTTTATAAGTTTCGTTATTATATGTTTTTTTTACTAATTTAAGCTAATATGTTTATTAGTAGTACAAATTATAACAATCAAATATACAGTATTTAAAATTTTCTTAACCTGCATAGTAAAAATTAATAAAAAGAAAATTAAAACAAATTTTGGACCCTGTGGCAGTGTACCTTTAACGCTGACAGCATTTCCTCGCTGTAATGCGATACTTATTCGTTGAGCCAGGAAAGCACCAGCTCTGGCGTCACCGGTACTATCTACCAAGCGCCTAAACTTAAATCTTCCAAATGCACTTGAACCCCACGGTCCAAGAGTCTCTACTCCAAAGGAAACAGACTCTTATTTTTAAGCCATTTATTATTATTCGCCTGCTCTGCGGCCGCCCCAGCTTTTTTGCTTGTCCGAGGGAGATGAAACGGGGAAAATATACAATAATAATACATATATATATATATCATTCATATATTATTTTTTTTATCTTTAAATAAAAAACTCCAAATATTCGTTTAGATTAAATTAACATATGCTCCTGTCATGAATTGTTTTAATAGTAATATTAAAACGTGTAAACGTTAGAAGTAAATTGCAGGACTCTAAATTAATTACCTAGCCCAATTCCACAAAGGCGAAACGAGGGAATATTTCCTAAGATTAAGAATATTTCCGCCAAACCTTGAAACGCGCTTTACATATATGTCACAGTCAACTAACTTAATTAGCCGTTCAATTAACATAGCCTAGCCGTTTAACTAGCGGGCAAATGACTTGGATCGATGACATTTCATTACTTGCCTAGCCTGTTGACTGGTAATTTAAATTTAATTCCACTTTCTGCCACTCTCAAACTCGAAACGAAACTATCTAAACTGTCAGTTAGGCGTAGGCATACCACAACTTTGATGGTGTTTTCCAAAGTTTCATGTAAAACAACAAGTACGATGTATGAGAGTAGGGACAAAATTTTAAAAGATATATTTTTATGTGATATGTTTCATCTTTTTTATTTCTGCCAAATAATGACTCTATGGTACGAATGGGCTAAGAATTAGCCAGCCAGAAACATCGCAATGGTAACGATTACGCTATTATCCAGGTTAAAGAAAAATTCAGTATTCAGTAAGTTTTTTTCTTATAGAACAGTGCAGGCAAACGGCCAGGGGCTCATCCGATGTTAAGTGATACCGTCGCCCATGGACACTCAATGGCAGAGGGCTCGCAAGTGCGTTGTCGTCCTTTTAAGAATTGGTACGCTCTTTTCTTGGAGGGCCCTAAGACATGAATTTATTAATGTATAATTATATAATTTTTATGTTTAACCAAGTTAAAATATCGATTATATAGTTATTTCTAGAATTCTTTATCCCGCCCGTTTGCCCCCAAAAAAAACCTAATTTAGTTTTTAATCATATAGGTAGAAGTATTGACGGTACATCCCAATTTGACGGAATCAATTTATAACATATTAGGACCCGAAGATAGTTTTGGCGTCGCACAGGTATAGCATTTACAAGATATTTTCTTTAATATCAATTTTAAATAGAATTCCAGATCGCGTGTCAACTTTACTGGAAGGACTTTATATACCTAGTGTTTTTGTCAAAGAATATTTCTTATACTAAACTATACAAACTACTTTTTACCATCTTTTGGTCACTTGTGAAAAATTGTGTATTAAAATAACAGATGTTTTTCCTCAATTTAAATGACGTCATTAAAGTTCATAAATCTCACTAACTACTACTAAACACCTTTAAATAATTCGGCTAATATCAATTCGTTTTTATAGAAAAATATAATAAAGTAGTAAGTGGCAGACATAGAAGTATCAAAGTTAAATAGAAACGTCATTTCAGGGTCTATTTGTTGGAGTTGCACACCATTTCTCCTTTAGAGCGCGCACAGTAGACATCGTGTACTTCAAGTTAGAAGAATGGAAGTATCTACTAGACTTCTACCCAAAGTCGGCGAAATTAGTAGACGATAATACAATAACTACAGACAGAGCTAGGCTATATACAGTTAATACACAATAATGTTTACATAGAAATTCTACTTTTAAATTGTTATTAATACGTTTACAATTGATAAGTATCGAATATAATGGCAAGCATTATAAAATGGGTATTATATTTTAATTGCGCCCGCTAGGCTGCGTGTGACACAAAATTTCAGTCGACGTTTACGAGCGCTTTAAAGGTTATTGTTAATATTTTGCTTTTCAATTTAATTCTTTATCCAATTATTATAATGTTTTGCAGTGTTATTATTGTTATTCGATTACAAACAGTGATTGTTTTGAAACATCATGATTTGTGAAAGAATGAAATAAGGTTTATTGGTTTAACCTTCACAAATGATCACAAAATTTAAAAAAACTTTAGAGGTGTCAAGGGACACCCGGATGGAACGAAATTCCTTTCGATTAATTTATATGTTAATTGGTATCATAACAGTATGATAGATTATCTCGACACCGACTCTTACGACGAAAAAAAAAAGGCAACATCGCGAGGTGTTCCCAGGCGGTCACCCATCCAAGTACTGACCTCGCCCGGCGTTGCTTAACTTCGGTGATCGGACGAGAATACACCGGGTATTACAATAGCAAATAGCAAAAAAAGTGTCGTGACAACTTTTCGTAAGAATTTTTTCCGTCTAGCCCCCTTTCACAACGCGCGATAAGGAACTTCGTTCCAAAAATTAAAAACGATGTAACCACTAATTCACTGGGACCCGCTGGGAATTGAGACAATATCATTTACATCATGTAACATAAATTATATTAAGTAAAAAATTAATAATAATTACAATTATTCATTTATTACTGTTTGTATAACAGAAAAACATTAACACTAGATTAACATTTTCGCACTGTCATCATCGCCTCATCAATCAATAACTCGAGAAAATGTATGTTTTCGCTTTTTCACGTTGTATTATGACGATCTTCATAAGTACATAGTATGTTTACTTATTGACGATCCTAGACTACTACTACTATTGTTTGAATCAAAGTACATATAATCAATTGCCGGAATCCAAATGTTGCTTTGAAATAAGATAATAAATTTATTATTATGAAATATGTTGTATTAATAAATAATAATAAATAAATATACCACTAGCGGACCCCACAAACGTTGTCCTGTTCACCTATCTAAACCTTTATCGAATCCACTTGAACACACAAAAAATATTCATAAAAATCGGTGTAGGCGTTTAGGAATATTTTAACTTAAATTGAATACTAAGAAATGCAACCAACACACTTAATGTTATTATTTTAACCGGCTTTAAACCTGAAGGAAGGTATAAATATAACCACCATTTCGATTTTGCACCATTAATGTTGTAATTTAATAATGAACACGAATAAATATGTGAAATGGCGCAAAATCGAAAGAAGTTTTTTTAAAATAATATACGTGTTCTAAATTAAACACCTACACCAATAAAACACCGCTCCGACTATGGACTTTCAGTTGCCCACTCAGATAGTTTTGAATGAACCTCTTCTGGAGGTCATTGAACGATCATCGGAGTCAATTAATGCGTGACGAATATTGGCGAAACATAAAATGCAGCGGCTATCGTATTCAAAAAACTTTTAGGTTCACATAACCTCTGTATGTTAATTTTTTTTTTAATGTTTCATACCTAACGTGACCAGTTGTCCCGTTTTGTACGGGACTGTCTCTTTTTCCATTTACGAGTCCCGGTGTCCCAATTGTCCCGAAGGGCGCGCTTTATACTTAAACGCGTGAATATAATAAAACTGGTGTGTACATTTAAAAGAGCAGATTTTGGGTTTTAGTGGGTTGCATGACTTTTTGGGTCTACGGTAATCCCAATATGTCCACTGCTCCAATTTCTCACCCTTTCTCCAATGCAGACGGTGTCTAAACTTTGGTCATACCAGAAACAGATGCCCTGCATCCTCCCCCACTTGTGCTAAATGCGCTGCCCAACACGACACCACTGAGTGCAAATCAACAGAGTCCAACTCACACACAAATATCTGCGTCAATTGTAACGAGCACAACGCTCAATTCAAAAATTAATACCAATGTCACCCACCGCGCCGACAGCGAAAACTGCCCCAAAGTGAAAGCAATTGAGGCTAAGATTAATTACCAATAGAAATTCACTCATGTATACACTTAAAATCACACAAGCGAATCTAGATAGATCTCGCCACAGTAACAGGTCTGGGCTTCAGATTTCTAAATCTTTTTCATGATCATTTCTCAATCTAATAGACAAGTAGGTGACCAGCCTCATGTGCATGACACACGACGTCGACTTTTTTGGGTTTAAGGCAATACGGTTTCCTCACGATGTTTTCCTTTACGGTTCGAGCGAATGTTAAATTCGCACATAAAAATAAAGTCTATGGTGCACAGCCAGGGATCGAACCTACGACCTCAGGGATGAGAGTCGCTGTAGCCACTACTCACTGCTTTAATTATACTTCAACTATATTTTTATTGCTCAATATCCTTCGATATAAATGGGTAATAAAAATACTATAAAAATCAAAAATAAGTTTTCATACACTTGAAACACCAACCAAATTGAGCATTTGAACTTTTTACCACTAATGATAGGCTTACCCTCATTTTGCTTTAATCGTATTACACGTAATACCCGTCTTAACAAATTCTTGACCTTTCGTCAACATTAACCTCACATAAGGAAACTATTACCCCCAAATATACGAAGTTAAAAATAATTAAAAGAAAAAAATATTTAATTATTATTTCAATTTATGAGAATTATCAGAAATTTTAATAGATACAAATAAAATAGTTTACTTAATAACTCTTCGAAATCAAATATATGACGACACTAAAGTATATTATTCGTTTATATAATATATGAAAAAAAATCTCAATAATAATATTATCCCTAAATATATTTTTAATACTATGTAGTATGTTGGTGTCCATCGGTGGGTAATAAAATAATGTATATGTAAAAAAACCAGGTAACCTTATTTGCTAGAAACCTAATAAAAACACATAAACGGAAAACCTAATTCTTGATCATGAAACTGAAGATGACCTAATTAAACGAACAGGGTATAATAAAATAATACAGGCTTTGTAAGATTTAGTAACAGTAATCCAGTGGACTGCAACCCTTGGCCTGCAAATTCTTGGCCCACAACTAGATAATCCTGCTGCCTGCACATGTCGTTGATTTTTGGGTTTCAAACATGACGGTTTCCTGACGATGTTTTCCTTCACTGTCGCCGACAGAAAGTACATTGGTGTACAATGTACTTTCTGTCGGCAACAAACTTGTGTCTGAAGTCGAAACTCTTCTACGTGGAGTCTCGGACTGGGGTAGACTAAATCTAGTCCAATTTAACCCCAAGAAGACCCAAGTATGCGCGTTTTCCGCATTAAAATCTCCCTTTGTCGCTACTCCCCTCCTTGAAGACACTCTCCTTAAAGCCTCAGCTAGCATCGGAATACTGGGCGTTGACATCTCGAATAACGTTCAGTTTCGCGGTAATCTGGAAGGAAAGGCTAAATTAGCCTCCAAAAAGCTTGGTGTGCTCAGCAAGGCGAGACGGTACTTCACTTCGGGCCACCGCTTGCAACTCTATAAAGCGCAAATTCGGCCCCACATGGAATACTGTTCTCACCTCTGGGCGGGAGCTCCCCAGTACCAGCTACTTCCACTTGACCGTATTCAACGAAGAGCGGTTCGAATCGTCGACGATCAGTCACTTTCCGTGCGGCTTGATCCCTTGGCGTTGCGTAGAGATGTGGGGTCTCTCTGCATCTTCTACCGCATTTACCATGGAGAGTGTTCAGAGGAGTTGTTCGGTCTAATACCTGCAGCTGAGTTTCATCATCGGACGTCAAGGCAAAATACAAAATACCATCCGTATCACCTCGACGTCCGTCGTTCCACAACAGAGCGTTTTCTAAGGCAGTTTTTGCCGTGCACCACCACTATGTGGAACCAGCTGCCCACTGAAGTATTTCCGAACCAATTTGACTTAGGGTCCTTCAAGAAAAGAGCGTACCAATTCTTGAAAGGCCGGCAACGCACTTGTGAGCCTTCTGGCATTGTCAGTGTCCATGGGCGGCGGTGTCACTTAACATCAGGTGAGCCTCCTGCCCGTTTGCGTCCTATTACATAAAAAAAAATATATTTTACAATAATTTTTATTTATTGCTCAGTTATACAATACAACAACTAGTATACGAAGGATGTTTCTCCATCTGTAATAGTTTAAAAAAACGGTGTTAGGGTAGGAAGGCCTGTAAGTGTACCCAACAAACCACCGAATGATTTAACAATACAAAACCAAAGCAACATAAGTAGAAGACAACAAAATGAACTAAGAAATAAATGCCTCCATCTCAGTGTAATCTAAGCCCAATAATGACATTAATAGCTTTCTTATTAATAATCATGCACTGCTGCATATTGATTGGACCTGTCATACTAACGTGTCTTTTAACTTTGGTAAGTTATATACTATGTACACGATATCAAACATACAAACATGAACTTCCAATAATTCTAGGAAATATCTGCAAAATTTACGAAACAATCTGTTTTTTTATCTGATAAGCTCTCTAATAATTACGTAATTCCTCTGATAAAGGAAACAATGAAAACGATAACGAACACGCTAGATGTCAACGTTCTATGATAATATCTTCCAGCTTCCTTATCTAATGCAGCTCTAGTATATTGTTTAGGAGCTAGACTAATAATGATTAAGGTGCTTGAAGTATCTTTTGTAGCAAGGAAATAATGAGATGCCTTTTAATTAAAATGTTTTCTTATAGTATTAAAACACGTACATGCAACTAAGATGTTTTAACTAACGTTGGCAAATACAAAAAGTTCGAAGGTTATAAATCAAATCAAAAACAGCTGCACTTCCAAGAAGATTCAACAGCAAAATATTATAAGATTTAATTATGTAGGTATAATGGCGAAGCAATACGAGGTATTCGTTAATTGGTGTCTCAATTTTGAAATCCTGCCGATTCTTTGTTGTTTTTCTAGCTGAAATAATATTTAAAAACTAAATTAATTAGTGTCATTAATGTTTATAGAGATACCTAATTGAGTAAACAAATATTACGTAAACATCAATAATAATTAAATGATGCCAAAAGTAAAAGTAAAGGAAAATCGTTATTGCAAAACTTTTCAAAACATATTTGTATATGTTGCACGCCGAGCTGCAATATCTGTTGGAAATCATCCAAATATACCACGATGCAACGCGTATCGATTTGACTCAGTCGTTGCAAACTTTAATTGTGCGAGATTTGTATAGAAATATTGTGTACCCTTCGGTTTTCTAACCTACTGACCTATCATTGTACTTTTTAGCCTAAGTTTAGCGAGCCTGAAGTTTTCTTGTTTTGTTTTACTTTATAATCAATTTAATAGTAGCCACTTACATAGGCTTGCTATAATATACATTTATTTTATTTATATGTGTATTGTGTATTTTGCCTGAATAATGGAGGAATATCTAAACAATAATTAAAAGCGTTGTATAATTTTGTAGAAACAGGTGAGTTTCCTAGGCTGTACATATAATAATTTAACATAATAATAAATATTATGGTATTCAGGGTCAATATCGATAATTTTTTGGGTAGACACTCACATTGCCAGAGGGCTCGCAAGTGCGTTGCCTGCCTCTTTTACTAAAGGACCTTTATCATAATCATAACCGGAAATACATCACTGGGCAGCAGCTGGTTTCACATAGTGGTGGTGCGCGCAGTGCGGGCGGTGCGCAAAAACTGCCTTAAAAAACGCAAGATTAATTATTATCCAGATTACTCTTAAAAGTATTAAATTAAAATTATTAAAAGAAGGCTAGGCAAGAGGTTTGCAAATTATAAAGGTGGAGGTAACGCTCATACAATCTTACTAAATGACGTATACAATCCCTGTTTGTGTATTATCTGTATTGTAAATATTTATACTGACTTTGTCATAATAATTGCAGACTCATAATATAGTGAATGTAGTGTATTGACTAAATAAAGTGTTACTTGGTTGTCTCATGCGCCTACGTCACTTGTCAGACAGTCAGTCGTAATCCGACATCCGAACGGAGCGGTTGTGTGTAGGACGTTTGTACAAGTGTTGTGGTGTTGGTGAGCCGTAAATCACTCCAAGAAGCAGGACATTACATGTGGCGACGAGGAAAAAAGTGAGTACACATAAGTAAAAAAAAAAAGGGAAACATACGGTGCACTAAACAAGTGACGTCATTCCCAGAGTACTTTGCCTATAATTTACTATGACCCGGTTGTTTTAATCATTAGCTATTGATAGCAGAAACAGTTGCATCTTGGCTTCTGAACGAATGTAGATAATTTTATTGTTGACGGGAATTATGAACAGCACTTAGGTACTTATTGTTTTCATATTTCATAAATGTTTTGCTTGTATTACAATATTTAATAGTGTCGTACCTACATTTAAACAGTAAGCAACAAACCTCTGCAATTACTGGGCTAAGGATATAAACAAATAATTACCTATAGGTTCAGCTAATCTAAACTACGGGTACCTACATTGAATGTACGATTGTTTTGTAGCACCTACCTACATAGTGATAGAAATATATTGTACTAGTAGACCGGCCAAGCGTTGCTGTGGCTAAGGTTTTTGTTATATTACAAATTAGTAAACTATTCAAGGGAAACGGTAGGAGAACACCAGTCAGGGGACCACCATGCTTTATGGTGGTTATGCCATTAAATTGTAGAAACGTTGAAAGAATTATATGAAACGTTGGTACTTTTAACACAGCGCCATCTGTTAGAATGGTGACTATTAAATAAGAAACAAATATTTTGCAATAAAATAATATTGCGGGTATAAATTGAGATGTATCCTATCTTTTAAGTTAGATCAAACTGCACACGGTGTGCAAATTTGATTGATATCGGTTCGGTAGTTTAGGAGTCCATAGTGGACAAACAATGTGACCAGTAATTTATATATACTAAGATTATATATGCTTGTGTTAAGTGATGTTTCTATTTGTCTACAAAAAAAAAAATAATAATAGCAAGGTTTATTTACAACCGTTGATCGTTAAATCGGTAGGTACCTGTCTACCTAACTAACGCAGATTTAACAAAGACCCTAAATTGGATCTGGTTCACTAAATTAATTAAAACTATGTGGTTGTGATTAATACTGTAAAACAAAAGGGAGTATCTACTCAAAGCAGTTGGAACCCAACTGATCATTAAATTGATACCTGTAAATAAACAATAAAAGCAGACTAAAAGTCTGATCATTAAATTGATGTCAGTAAATAAAAATAAAAGCAGACTAAAAGTCTGATCATTAAATTGATATCTAAAAATAAAAGCAGACTAAAAGTCTGATCATCAAATTGATGCCAGTAAATAAAAATAAAAGCAGACTAAAAGTCTGATCATTAAATTGATACCAGTAAATAAAAATAAAAGCAGACTAAAAGTCTGATCATTAAATTGATACCTGTAAATCAAAATAAAAGCAGACTAAAAGTCTGATCATTAAATTGATATCTGTAAATAAAAATAAAAGCAGACTAAAAGTCTGATCATTAAATTGATATCTATAAATAAAAATAAAAGCAGACTAAAAGTCTGATCATTAAATTGATGCCAGTAAATAAAAATAAAAGCAGACTTAAAGTCTGATCATTAAATTGATGCCAGTAAATAGAAATAAAAGCAGACTAAAAGTCTGATCATTACATTGATACCAGCAAATAAAAATAAAAGCAGACTATAAGTCTGATCATTAAATTGATACCAGTAAATAAAAATAAAAGCAGACTAAAAGTCTGATCATTAAATTGATGCCAGTAAATAAAAATAAAAGCAGACTAAAAGTCTGATCATTAAATTGATACCAGTAAATAAAAATAAAAGCAGATTAAAGGTCTGATCATTAAATTGATACCAGTAAATAAAAATAAAAGCAGACTAAAAGTCTGATCATTAAATTGATGCCAGTAAATAAAAATAAAAGCAGACTAAAAGTCTGATCATTAAATTGATACCAGTAAATAAAAATAAAAGCAGATTAAAGGTCTGATCATTAAATTGATACCAGTAAATAAAAATAAAAGCAGATTAAAAGTCTGATCATTAAATTAATACCAATAAATAAAAACAAAAGCAGATTAAAGGTCTGATCATTAAATTAATACCAGTAAATAAAAACAAAAGCAGATTAAAAGTCTGATCATTAAATTGATATCAGTAAATAAAAATAAAAGCAGATTAAAATTCTGATCATTAAATTGATACCAATAAATAAAATAAAAGCTTTACAATAAAATTATTATTGTACGTTAGTGGGTACTAACTTAGCAGATTAAAAATCTGATAATTCAATTTATACGTTTGTTGGTATGAACAGCTTAAGTAGATTTATACGGATAAAAATGTAATCCGATCATTAAATTCATACAAGATCATCTAAGATAAAATCTACAAACTTAGCAGATTCAAAATCTGATAATTAAATTTATACGTTTGTTGGTATGGACGGCTTAAGTAGCTTTATGCGGATAAAAATATAATCCGATCATTAAATTGATACGAGATGGAAGCATCTGAGATCAAATCTAACTGCAGATACATAGATATCTGAATCATTAAATTGATAAATTCCTGGTCGCCCCAAAGATGTCACTCCTTTACTGGAAAAGTTCGACTGTAACGGTAAATCTACCTCAATGGGTGCACGATGGGAGCCATTGTACGAGAAAATTACCCATTGCCGACGATGGACAAGTTGCTACCTAAAATGAAAAATGCAAAAGTATTTACAATATTGGATATTAAAGATGCATTTCACCAACTTGAATACATAGATCCTGCTTCAAGAAACAACCACCTTTATAACCAGTAAAGGCTTATTAAGATACAAGAGACTCATGTTTGTCATATCATGTAACCGAAAACTGGGGACCAGAACAAAAGGGGTATTTTAAGTCGTTGAAGGAAATCATGACAAATATTCCTAACTTAGTGTATTATAATGTTAGCGATCGTACGATTGTCATAGCAGATGCTAGTCCTGTGGATTTAGGTGGAGTTTTAGTTCAAACTAATTCCAAAGGTGAGCCCAGGATTATTGCATATGGCCACAAAACTCTGACTGACTGTGAACGACGCTATTGCCAGACAGAAAATGAAGCGTTAATTCTCGTGTGGGCGGTGGAACATTTCCACATATTCCTTTATAGTAAAAGATTTGAACTTATAAGAGATCACAAGCCGTTGGAGGTAATATTTGGTCCTAAATCTAAACCATGTGCAGGGATAGAGAGATGGGTTATGCGCTTACAATCGTACGACTATAAAATAGTTTACCAACCAGGGAAAACCAATATTGCCGACTCATTGTCGAGACAACAAATACGCAAAAATGCGGAGAAATCCCTGATAAAATTGGAAGACAATCACATTTGTCATATTGTAGAGTTTGCCCGACCTCGTGCTGTTTCTATTAAAGAAATAATAGATAGCACAATGGACGATAGAAAAATATTAATCGTGAAAGAGGGTTTATATCGGAACATATGGAACGACGATGTGAAGTTGTATAAAATCTTACAAAATGAACTTTGTTTTCATGAGGGTATATTATTGAGAAGAATGAGAATTGTGGTTCCCTCGGCACTCCGTAAAAGAGTATTGGATGCAGCTCACGAGGGACATCCCGGTATCGTGTCAATGAAGGCGAGACTTCGTACGAAAGTCTGGTGGCCTAGATGCGACAGAGGCTGATAAAATTGTTAAAGCCTGTAAAGGATGTACTCTAGTATCTGCACCATGTCCACAAAACCCTATAAAACGGCGTGAGTTTCCAGAAGTGCTTTGGATTGATATCGCAATTCATTACAAGTGGTGACCACATATTATAAAGAAGTGAAGATTTGTCGCAAAATTACCTCTACTGAAATTGTAGCCAAACTTAAAGGAATATTCAGTCGATTAGGAAATCAATAACTGCAGATAATAGAAGACAGTTACTCAGCGAAGAGTTTAAATCATTTCTAACAGAAATAAACATTATTCTTTTCAATACAGTACCATATTGGCTGCGACAAAGCGGAGAGGTCGAAAGACAAAACTGTGTCATACTTAAACGTCTTAAAATAAGTATAGCTGAAAATAAAGACTGGAAGGAAAGTTTACTGAAATATTTAACCATGTACAACACATTCTGTTACTGGAAGAACCTCATCAGAACTTTTCTTCAAAGGGAAGTTTAGAGATAAATTACCTATGGTAAACGATACAATAGAGAGGACAGCACAAGACACTAAGGTTAAGGATAGACAATTTTTTGTCAAAAGAAAAAAAAATGGGAAAAGAAATCGGATACGATAAACGGAAGGCTGGATAGTGTGATTTAATACCAGGAGACATAGTGTATATAAAAATATGAATAAAGGAAATAAATAAAAATAAAATAAATAAATCCAGAAAACACACGGTGGAAATCACGAAAGGAGGAGATATCACGGTAAGAAACGATGAAACCGGTCAAACTCGAAGAAGGGACGTTGTACATTTGAAAAGAGTTCAAGGGGAATGGAATGTCTGTAAAGAAATGAAGTTAACGACGAGGAAATCAATGTCGGAACTTAACCCTAGTGTAGCTGCATAAAACTTTAATTTCATTAATTATGTTTGATTCATGTAAAATCCATCACATTACATCCAAGTTACATTAATGAGTAATCAGAAAGATATAATCAATAAAAACAAATAAAACAAAAAAGGGATGTAGTGTATTGACTAAATAAAGTGTTACTTGGTTGTCTCATGCGCCTACGTCACTTGTCAGACAGTCAGTCGTAATCCGACATCCGAACGGAGCGGTTGTGTGTAGGACGTTTGTACAAGTGTTGTGGTGTTGGTGAGCCGTAAATCACTCCAAGAAGCAGGACATTACAGTGAACATAAATAACCCTGTAAAATTCGGGACAAATATCTATATGTAACATATATCTATGTGTAAAAGTATTTCTGATTTTTCTAATAAAATTCTAAGAGATTAAAGGAAGGTCAACTAGTACGTTATTAGCCTGTTATGAACAATCCGAAAAAATTATGGCTTCCCTTGGTTACGAACTCATGAAGTTCGGGTTTGAAGAGGCTTAGTGTACCTACAGTAAGTAATTTCAGATGTTTATAACATATTTTATATAACCTGCGTGAATATCAGAAAGTAGGAAACAGGAAGTATATTACGCTAAATGAACATAATCTAGAATCGTTTTTATAGTTTTACTTTTACCATATTTAAGGTCACATGCTTGTTAATAAGCTCATATCAATATTCTACTTCCGTTTATGGAGAACGCTACTTGAAAACCCAATTTGATTTCCGGCGAAATGATTGTTTCCACTTGGTAGGCACACCCTTGTTTAAGCATTTTTTACTAAGCATACATAATTGGACGCGGATTCTATTCGAACGGCATGTGTTTCCGTTTAGTTCCAATTATACCCACGTATCGTTGTACATGCTTTCCATACAAAAATCTCTCCATTACATTAACTATTAGATCTTACCGTACGAATCTATATAATCATCTACCTTTACCTTACAAAACAGCATGGGCGTGGTTTCGATAGGCTTTACGGCGATCAATAACCCATGAGCTTGACTACTGAGCCACAGAGACAGCCTTAGCAATGCTTAAAGGGGACAATTTTCACAATTGTCAAGGGTGAAAATATAATAGCACGCTAAAGCCGTACCATTATAGCAATTACGAACTTTTTGCGTCTACCGTCTTATTTTTAACACAAGCTCAGGAAGCGATTACTACGACTTAGTAGGGAATTCTTAAGCCCAATTGCATACATTTGTAACAATTTTGCTCTATAGTTTCGTAGCTATGTAGGTATAGAACTTTTTTAATAGACAAACTTTCACTCAGACCCATAAGCACAAAAGTTAAAATGACACGCCTTATAGAACATCATAATTAATATGATTGCTTAACTTTTGGCGTCGGGACGTGACGACCCCATCGCCCACTGGTGAAATAACCTGTGACAGAGGTTATTTCATCAGCGCAATCAGTCAACCCCTTCCTAGTGGGAGTGCCATGCTGTTGCCTTCGGGCTTCAGCCTAATGGGCAGGCACGACCGGGGCAGTACCACTGTCTCTTAGAAAACCGGCGTGAAGTGAGGCAATAGGTTCGCCTTATTGTACTCGCGTTTCGTACGGTGAGGGAGACTCCCGGAGCCCATCCCCCCCCCATATGAAATATGAAGGTGCAGAACAAACAGAATCTACCCCAGGGGGGTACCACACGCGCTCGCGGTGGAGAATCCCCCTCTGGGCGTCCAACACCGGGACACTCAGCACCCGGTGGTGGACGCACAGGCTGCCCTTCGTATTCTGGGGGGGGCAATTCTGCGCTCAACAAAAACAGTCATCGTTCTCGGGGCAAACGGAGCAATTCAACAAAGGCACCCCCGTCCACGCTCGCCGTGGACTTCACAAATGTTAGGGGGCTCAATTCCAATATCAACGCAATCCACTACCATTTAGAGACTGCGAAGCCAGCCTTGCTCTTTCTTACCGAGACTCAGATTTCCTCCCCGGCTGATACTTCCTACCTCTCCTACCCGGGGTACAAATTGGAACATTCATTTGTGCCGCGGGCGGGAGTTTGCGTGTACGTCAGGGAGGATATCTGTTCTCGTCGCCTCGGGACGCTTGAAGGAAGGGACCTATCTAACCTCTGGCTGCGCGTAGACTGCGATGACCATCCGCGATTCTACGCATGCCTGTATAGGTCCCATAGCGGAAATACCGAAACTGACCGACTCATTGAGCACATCCAAATGGCTACAGATTCCCTGCTCGAAAGGGTTCCTACCGCTGAAATCGTGATACTTGGCGATTTTAACGCCCACCATGCCGATTGGCTCGGCTCTGAAACCACCGATCACGCGGGAAGATCCTTTCACGACTTTGCTTTAGCCTACGACCTGACACAAATGGTCCCTGCGATTACGCGAATACCAGATGTGGATGGTCATAAACCCTCTTTGTTGGACCTTCTGCTGACTTCACATCCGGAGAACTATCAAGTCTCTGTTGACCCGCCATTGGGTTCATCGGATCATTGTGTGGTCCGGAGTACTGTGCCATCTACGCGCCCTTCACGGCCCCGCTTTATGGGTTGTCGCCGTATTTGGCACTATAAGTCAGCAGATTGGGACGGGATGCGGTCTTTCTTTGCGTCCTACCCTTGGGGGGCCTATGTGCTTTTCGCCGGAAGCTCCAGATTCCGTCGCCGCCTCTGTCGCCGAAGTGGTTCTGCAGGGCATGGAACTCTTTATTCCATTTTCTGCGGTGCCGATCGGTGGCAAGTCTCAGCCCTGGTTTAAACGTTCTTGCAAGGCGGCCTCGCGTCGAAAGCGAGAATGCTTTAAGGCATGGGCGGAAGCGGCGAAATCTCGTGATGCCAATACCAGCGAACTTAAAACAGCATATAACTCAGCCTCCAGGTCCTTCAAACGGAAATCACTAAGGCAAAGTCAGAGCACATTGCCAGATTTGGCGAGAGATTGGCCCAGCTCCTTCAGGGACTCGAGCCTTCTGGTCTCTCGCCAAAGCTGTCCAAGGGAATTTTTGTCAGCCCGCCATTCCGCCACTGCACAGGGAGGATGACTCTCTGGCCCACACTGCGAAGGAGAAGGCCGACCTTTTGGGCTGTCTCTTCGCGTCCAACTCGACTTTGGATGACCGAGGAAGATCACCACCGACCATTTCGCGGTGTGATTCTTCGATGCCGGAAATCACATTCCGGCAACGTGCTGTCCGCAAAGCACTATCTTCCTTGGACATTCATAAGTCGAGCGGGCCGGATGGTATCCCCCCAATTGTGCTGCGTACTTGTGCTCCTGAGTTGGCTCCGGTCTTAACGCGCCTTTTCCGGTACCTGTACTCGCTCGGCACTGTCCCGAAGTGCTGGAAGACCGCTTCGATACATCCGATCCCTAAAAAAGGCGATCGCTCTGATCCGTCCAACTATCGCCCAATAGCTATAACCTCCTTGTTCTCCAAAATAATGGAAACCATTATTAATTGCCAGCTCTTGTGGTATCTAGAGGGCCACCAGTTGATTAGCGATTCTCAGTACGGCTTTCGTCGTGGTCGCTCAGCTGGTGACCTCCTTGTATACCTTACCCATAGGTGGGCAGAGGCAAGGGGGAGGCGCTGGCGGTAAGTTTGGACATAGCGAAAGCCTTCGATCGGGTGTGGCACAGAGCACTGCTCTCGAAGCTTCCAGCCTATGGGCTTCCCGAGAAATTATGCGATTGGATCTCCAGCTTTCTGGCCGATCGGAGCATCAAGGTCGTCATCGACGGAGCATGTTCCGACCTTAAACCTGTGAACGCTGGGGTCCCACAAGGCTGTGTTCTATCCCCGACCCTATTTCTTCTGCATATCAATGATATGTTGCAACTTAGCAACATTCATTGCTATGCGGATGACAGCACTGGGGATACTTTTTACACTGGCCGGGCAGGTATTTCTCGGGCAGTTGTTGATGAGTACCGGAACAAACTTGTGTCTGAAGTCGAAACTCTACTACGTGGAGTCTCAGACTGGGGCAGACAAAACCTAGTCCAATTTAACCCCAAGAAGACACAAGTTTGCGCGTTTTCCGCTAAAAAAACACCCTTTGTCGCTACTCCTCTTTTGAAAACACTCTTCTTAAAGCCACAGCCAGCATTGGAATACTTGGCGTTGACATATCGAACGACGTTCAGTTTCGCGGTCACTTGGAGGGAAAGGCTAAATTAGCCTCCAAAAAGCTTGGAGTGCTCAGCAAGGCGAGGCGGTACTTCACTCCGGGCCACCGCATGCAACTATATAAAGCGCAAATTCGGCCCCACATGGAGTACTGCTCTCACCTCTGGGCGGGGGCTCCCCAGTACCAGCTCCTTCCACTTGACCGTATACAACGCAGAGCGGTTCGAATCGTCGACGACCAATCCCTCTCCGAGCGGCTTGATCCTTTGGCGTTGCGTAGAGATGTGGGGTCACTCTGCATCTTCTACCGCATTTACCATGGAGAGTGTTCAGAGGAGTTGTTCGGATTAATACCTGCAGCTGAGTTTCATCATCGGACGTCGAGACAGAATACGAAATTCCACCCGCATCACCTCGACGTCCGCCGTTCCACAACTGAGCGTTTTTCAAGGCAGTTTTTGCCGCGCACCACCACTATGTGGAATCAGCTGCCCACTGAAGTATTTCCGAACCAATTCGACTTAGGGTCCTTCAAGAAAAGAGCGTACCAATTCTTAAAAGGCCGGCAACGCACTCGCGAGCCCTCTGGCATTGAGAGTGTCCATGGGCGGCGGTGTCACTTAACATCAGGTGTGCCTCCTGCCCGTTTGCCCTCCGTTCTATAAAAAAAAAAAAAAAAAAAAACTTACAACGTAGGATACTATCGTATCAAGGGTTTAGGATCTTATGAATTTTTAAATTTTAAGGACTGTTTCGGCGTCGGGACGTGACGACCCCATCGCCCACTGGTGAAATAACCTGTGACAGAGGTTATTTCATCAGCGCAATCAGTCAACCCCTTCCTAGTGGGAGTGCCATGCTGTTGCCTTTGGGCTTCAGCGAAATGGGCAGGCACGACCGGGGCAGTAACACTGTCTCTCAGAAAACCGGCGTGAAGTGATGCAAAAGGTTCGCCTTCTTGTACTCGCGTTTCGTGCGGTGAGAGAGATTCCCGGAGCCCATCCCCCCCCCCACAAGAAATATGAAGGTGCAGAAAAAACAGAATCTACCCCAGGGGGGTACCACACGCGCTCGCGGTGGAGAATCCCCTCTGGGCGTCCACCACCGGGACACTCAGCACCCGGTGGTGGACGCACAGGCTGCCCTTCGTATTCTGGGGGGCAATTCTGCGCTCTACAAAAATAGTAATCGTCCTCGGGGCAAACGGAGCAATTATACAAAGGCACCCCCGTCCACACTCGCCGTGGACTTCACAAATGTTAGGGGGCTTAATTCTAACATCAACGCTGTCCACTATCATCTAGAGACTGCGAAGCCGGCCTTGCTCTTTCTTACCGAGACTCAGATATCCTCCCCGGCTGATACTTCCCACCTATCCTACCCGGGGTACAAATTGGAACATTCATTTGTGCCGCGGGCTGGAGTTTGCGTGTACGTCAGAGAGGATATCTGTTCTCGTCGCCTCGGGACGCTTGAAGGAAGGGACCTATCTAACCTCTGGCTGCGCGTAGACTGCGATGACCATCCGCGATTCTACGCATGCCTGTATAGGTCCCATAGCGGAAATACCGAAACTGACCGACTCATTGAGCACATCCAAATGGCTACAGATTCCCTGCTCGAAAGGGTTCCTACCGCTGAAATCGCGATTTTAACGCCCACCATGCCGATTGGCTCGGCTCTGAAACCACCGATCACGCGGGAAGATCCTTTCACGACTTTGCTTTAGCCTACGACCTGACACAAATGGTCCCTGCGATTACGCGAATACCAGATGTGGATGGTCATAAACCCTCTTTGTTGGACCTTCTGCTGACTTCTCATCCGGAGAACTATCAAGTCTCTGTTGACCCGCCATTGGGTTCATCAGATCATTGTGTGGTCCGGAGTACTGTGCCATCTACGCGCCCTTCACGGCCCCGCTTTATGGGTTGTCGCCGTATTTGGCACTATAAGTCAGCAGATTGGGACGGGATGCGGTCTTTCTTTGCGTCCTACCCTTGGGGGCCTATGTGCTTTTCGCCGGAAGCTCCAGATTTCGTCGCCGCCTCTGTCGCCGAAGTGGTTCTGCAGGGCATGGAACTCTTAATCCATTTTCTGCGGTGCCGATCGGTGGCAAGTCTCAGCCCTGGTTTAAACGTTCTTGCAAGGCGGCCTCGCGTCGAAAGCGAGAATGCTTTAAGGCATGGGCGGAAGCGGCGAAATCTCGTGATGCCAATACCAGCGAACTTAAAAAAGCATATAACTCAGCCTCCAGGTCCTTCAAACGGAAAATCACTAAGGCAAAGTCAGAGCACATTGCCAGATTTGGCGAGAGATTGGCCCAGCTCCTTCAGGGACTCGAGCCTTCTGGTCTCTCGCCAAAGCTGTCCAAGGGAATTTTTGTCAGCCCGCCATTCCGCCACTGCACAGGGAGGATGACTCGCTGGCCCACACTGCGAAGGAGAAGGCCGACATTTTGGGCTGTCTCTTCGCGTCCAACTCGACTTTGGATGACCGAGGGAGATCACCACCGACCATTTCGCGGTGTGATTCTTCGATGCCGGAAATCACATTCCGGCAACGTGCTGTCCGCAAAGCACTATCTTCCTTGGACATTCATAAGTCGAGCGGGCCGGATGGTATCCCCCCAATTGTGCTGCGTACTTGTGCTCCTGAGTTGGCTCCGGTCTTAACGCGCCTTTTCCGGTACCTGTACTCGCTCGGCACTGTCCCGAAGTGCTGGAAGACCGCTTCGATACATCCGATCCCTAAAAAAGGCGATCGCTCTGATCCGTCCAACTATCGCCCAATAGCTATAACCTCCTTGTTCTCCAAAATAATGGAAACCATTATTAATTGCCAGCTCTTGTGGTATCTAGAGGGCCACCAGTTGATTAGCGATTCTCAGTACGGCTTTCGTCGTGGTCGCTCAGCTGGTGACCTCCTTGTATACCTTACCCATAGGTGGGCAGAGGCGATTGAGTCCAGGGGAGGCGCTGGCGGTAAGTTTGGACATAGCGAAAGCCTTCGATCGGGTGTGGCACAGAGCACTGCTCTCGAAGCTTCCAGCCTATGGGCTTCCCGAGAAATTATGCGATTGGATCTCCAGCTTTCTGGCCGATCGGAGCATCAAGGTCGTCATCGACGGAGCATGTTCCGACCTTAAACCTGTGAACGCTGGGGTCCCACAAGGCTGTGTTCTATCCCCGACCCTATTTCTTCTGCATATCAATGATATGTTGCAACTTAGCAACATTCATTGCTATGCGGATGACAGCACTGGGGATACTTTTTACACTGGCCGGGCAGGTATTTCTCGGGCAGTTGTTGATGAGTACCGGAACAAACTTGTGTCTGAAGTCGAAACTCTACTACGTGGAGTCTCAGACTGGGGCAGACAAAACCTAGTCCAATTTAACCCCAAGAAGACACAAGTTTGCGCGTTTTCCGCTAAAAAAACACCCTTTGTCGCTACTCCTCTTTTGAAAACACTCTTCTTAAAGCCACAGCCAGCATTGGAATACTTGGCGTTGACATATCGAACGACGTTCAGTTTCGCGGTCACTTGGAGGGAAAGGCTAAATTAGCCTCCAAAAAGCTTGGTGTGCTCAGCAAGGCGAGGCGGTACTTCACTCCGGGCCACCGCATGCAACTATATAAAGCGCAAATTCGGCCCCACATGGAGTACTGCTCTCACCTCTGGGCGGGGGCTCCCCAGTACCAGCTCCTTCCACTTGACCGTATACAACGCAGAGCGGTTCGAATCGTCGACGACCAATCCCTCTCCGAGCGGCTTGATCCTTTGGCGTTGCGTAGAGATGTGGGGTCACTCTGCATCTTCTACCGCATTTACCATGGAGAGTGTTCAGAGGAGTTGTTCGGATTAATACCTGCAGCTGAGTTTCATCATCGGACGTCGAGACAGAATACGAAATTCCACCCGCATCACCTCGACGTCCGCCGTTCCACAACTGAGCGTTTTTCAAGGCAGTTTTTGCCGCGCACCACCACTATGTGGAATCAGCTGCCCACTGAAGTATTTCCGAACCAATTCGACTTAGGGTCCTTCAAGAAAAGAGCGTACCAATTCTTAAAAGGCCGGCAACGCACTCGCGAGCCCTCTGGCATTGAGAGTGTCCATGGGCGGCGGTGTCACTTAACATCAGGTGTGCCTCCTGCCCGTTTGCCCCCCGTTCTATAAAAAAAAAAAAAAAAAACTAACAACGTAGGATACTATCGTATCAAGGGTTTAGGATCTTATGAATTTTTAAATTTTAAGGACTGTTTCGGCGTCGGGACGTGACGACCCCATCGCCCACTGGTGAAATAACCTGTGACAGAGGTTATTTCATCAGCGCAATCAGTCAACCCCTTCCTAGTGGGAGTGCCATGCTGTTGCCTTTGGGCTTCAGCGAAATGGGCAGGCACGACCGGGGCAGTAACACTGTCTCTCAGAAAACCGGCGTGAAGTGATGCAAAAGGTTCGCCTTCTTGTACTCGCGTTTCGTGCGGTGAGAGAGATTCCCGGAGCCCATCCCCCCACAAGAAATATGAAGGTGCAGAAAAAACAGAATCTACCCCAGGGGGGTACCACACGCGCTCGCGGTGGAGAATCCCCCTCTGGGCGTCCACCACCGGGACACTCAGCACCCGGTGGTGGACGCACAGGCTGCCCTTCGTATTCTGGGGGGGGCAATTCTGCGCTCTACAAAAATAGTAATCGTCCTCGGGGCAAACGGAGCAATTATACAAAGGCACCCCCGTCCACACTCGCCGTGGACTTCACAAATGTTAGGGGGCTTAATTCTAACATCAACGCTGTCCACTATCATCTAGAGACTGCGAAGCCGGCCTTGCTCTTTCTTACCGAGACTCAGATATCCTCCCCGGCTGATACTTCCCACCTATCCTACCCGGGGTACAAATTGGAACATTCATTTGTGCCGCGGGCTGGAGTTTGCGTGTACGTCAGAGAGGATATCTGTTCTCGTCGCCTCGGGACGCTTGAAGGAAGGGACCTATCTAACCTCTGGCTGCGCGTAGACTGCGATGACCATCCGCGATTCTACGCATGCCTGTATAGGTCCCATAGCGGAAATACCGAAACTGACCGACTCATTGAGCACATCCAAATGGCTACAGATTCCCTGCTCGAAAGGGTTCCTACCGCTGAAATCGCGATTTTAACGCCCACCATGCCGATTGGCTCGGCTCTGAAACCACCGATCACGCGGGAAGATCCTTTCACGACTTTGCTTTAGCCTACGACCTGACACAAATGGTCCCTGCGATTACGCGAATACCAGATGTGGATGGTCATAAACCCTCTTTGTTGGACCTTCTGCTGACTTCTCATCCGGAGAACTATCAAGTCTCTGTTGACCCGCCATTGGGTTCATCAGATCATTGTGTGGTCCGGAGTACTGTGCCATCTACGCGCCCTTCACGGCCCCGCTTTATGGGTTGTCGCCGTATTTGGCACTATAAGTCAGCAGATTGGGACGGGATGCGGTCTTTCTTTGCGTCCTACCCTTGGGGGCCTATGTGCTTTTCGCCGGAAGCTCCAGATTTCGTCGCCGCCTCTGTCGCCGAAGTGGTTCTGCAGGGCATGGAACTCTTAATCCATTTTCTGCGGTGCCGATCGGTGGCAAGTCTCAGCCCTGGTTTAAACGTTCTTGCAAGGCGGCCTCGCGTCGAAAGCGAGAATGCTTTAAGGCATGGGCGGAAGCGGCGAAATCTCGTGATGCCAATACCAGCGAACTTAAAAAAGCATATAACTCAGCCTCCAGGTCCTTCAAACGGGAAATCACTAAGGCAAAGTCAGAGCACATTGCCAGATTTGGCGAGAGATTGGCCCAGCTCCCTTCAGGGACTCGAGCCTTCTGGTCTCTCGCCAAAGCTGTCCAAGGGAATTTTTGTCAGCCCGCCATTCCGCCACTGCACAGGGAGGATGACTCGCTGGCCCACACTGCGAAGGAGAAGGCCGACATTTTGGGCTGTCTCTTCGCGTCCAACTCGACTTTGGATGACCGAGGGAGATCACCACCGACCATTTCGCGGTGTGATTCTTCGATGCCGGAAATCACATTCCGGCAACGTGCTGTCCGCAAAGCACTATCTTCCTTGGACATTCATAAGTCGAGCGGGCCGGATGGTATCCCTCCAATTGTGCTGCGTACTTGTGCTCCTGAGTTGGCTCCGGTCTTAACGCGCCTTTTCCGGTACCTTTACTCGCTCGGCACTGTCCCGAAGTGCTGGAAGACCGCTTTGATACATCCGATCCCTAAAAAAGGCGATCGCTCTGATCCGTCCAACTATCGCCCAATAGCTATAACATCCTTGTTCTCCAAAATAATGGAATCCATTGTTAATTGCCAGCTCTTGAGGTATCTAGAGGGCCACCAGCTGATTAGCGATTATCAGTACGGCTTTCGTCGTGGTCGTTCGGCTGGTGACCTTCTTGTATACCTTACACATAGATGGGCAAAGGCAATTGAGTCCAAGGGGGAGGCGCTAGCGGTTAGTTTGGACATAGCGAAAGCCTTCGATCGGGTGTGGCACAGAGCACTGCTCTCGAAGCTTCCAGCCTATGGGCTTCCCGAGAAATTACGCGATTGGATCTCCAGCTTTCTGGCCGATCGGAACATCAAGGTCGTCATCGACGGAGCATGTTCCGACCTAAAACCCGTAAACGCTGGGGTCACACAAGGCTGTGTTCTATCCCCGACCCTTGTGTTGAAACTTAGCAACATTCATTGCTATGCGGATGACAGCACTGGGGATACTTTTTACACTGGCCGGGCAGGTATTTCTCGGGCAGTTGTTGATGAGTGCCGGAACAAACTTGTATCTGAAGTCGAAACTCTACTACGTGGAGTCTCAGATTGGGGCAGACAAAACCTAGTCCAATTTAACCCCAAGAAGACACAAGTTTGCGCGTTTTCCGCTAAAAAAACACCCTTTGTCGCTACTCCTCTTTTCGAAAACACTCTTCTTAAAGCCACAGCCAGCATTGGAATACTTGGCGTTGACGAGCGACGTTCAGTTTCGCGGTCACTTGGAGGGAAAGAGTATGACGGGTCTAGGCGTTACTGCATACGATGTTTTGCATTTTCTGAGAAGATTTACTATGGTAATATATAAATATATATTTTTTTACCATAGGAAAGTAGAGATTTCAACGAACTGAAAGCACACCAACCTTTTGAAAAAAGCTGAAATTTTGACGTCAGAATTTTCGATTGAAAATAAGGGTGTTTTTTCGATATTAATTCAAAATAAGGTGAAAAAATAAATATTTTTAATCCAATAAATTACAGTATATTTGGGACATAATAAGGTAAGTTTTCACCAAATTTCGTTTAAAAAAATAAATTTTTGTAAAAGATAAAAATAAAAAACCAAAAACTTGGTTTTTTGAATTTTTCACACCAATTTTGAGGTTATGTGAAAAATGTGTGAATACAAAAGTTTTAGATCTTTTTATTACCTACAACTTTGCCATTTAACTTTCTTCGATAGGACTTTTAGTTTTGCCGGAAATCGAGATAAACCGTTTTTTACCCTTAAAACTCAAACATCAACATTGCGGGAGCCTCCAACACAAACTTTGATTATATTCAATAGACTATCAATCCGTGAGAATTAATGACAGTCAACGTCAAAGTTATTTATTTATTTATTTTCTCACAAAAACTTAAACTTAGGACATAAGCAAGTGACAGTTATATTCTTACTTCTGTTAGTGGAAAAAGCTAGTCTGTGTGAGACTGATGCCTGCTAAAGGTAAGAGTACCTGTGTTACAGGTCATTAGGCCTCCACCACTACGGATCGACAGAAGATCTTATACAATACAATACATTATAATATTTAAGGAAACCACATGGGGTATGTGTGTATGTGTAAATTATGTGTATGTGTGTGGGTGTGTGTCTGTGTATGTTTTATATTTATTACATAAGTGTAAATCTAGTAAAGCTAAAACTATTATACTAAAAATTTATTCCCTATTATTAACAAAGATTAGAATCAGCTTTAAACTCAACTATTTAATTATTGTCAGCATTTTTTCTGTTTCCTCATAGTTGAGGTCCAGTAGCCACAGTGCAACCGTCTTCTTGCACTCATGTTTAGTTAGGGGATATGTGGAAACGGAAGAGTTGACCTTATTATACAAGTAATCCCCCAAAAAACAGAAGAATCTCTGGGCAAAACTTGTGCGAAAGGGCTTTGAAGTGCACACTATGCCTTTTCTACGCTTGTTATCTTTAAGGTGTTGGTCATAATTGATAAGTGAGTGCTTGCGTAAAATTGTGGCAAGAATGAACATTTGACGCACAGAGAGTACCTTCCAATGTCTGTATACCTCTGTGGTGGGACAAATGAAGGGAAGGGAGGCACTAACAGGGAGGGAGGACAGTGGCGTCATAATTAATTCAGCTGGTTTTCCTTTGATTATAACCTTGTGTAATTATTTTTTTATACGACTAGACGGTCGAAGTGTCCTGATAGCGCCACATTCCTCAAGATTATGATAGACGTGATGCACTGGCCTCGTAATAACACTGAAAAGCAACTCTGCATCCTAGACATACCTGTTTTGATGTACATATTCCACATAATAGAACAATAACATTGTTAATGAACATTATCTTAGTTTAAGCTATTCTTAAATTCTATGATTATTGTTTAGACTTACTTGACTTATTGTCCCCTAGATGGCAGAGGGCGGTCCCAGTCAGTCTCCGTCACGTTCGCTCTTGAACCTATTTCACCTAGCTCCAAGTCTTTCCGGCTCCCTTTGCCTCATCTGCAACTGTACTTCGCTTCCACTTTCCTTGCGGGTTCGAATCAAGCGCCTGCTTGTGGATATAATTAGAATATCTTCGGAGAGTTATAATTATTGTATAGGCAAGATTGTAATTCATATAAATTGCAGTCTCATTTATTATTTGGCGCAGCTGCAGAACAGTCTTTCCTCCAATTTTGATATACCTTTTTTTTTTTATAGAACGGGGGGCAAACGGGCAGGAGGCTCACCTGATGTTAAGTGATACCGCCGCCCATGGACACTCTCAATGCCAGAGGGCTCGCGAGTGCGTTGCCGGCCTTTTAAGAATTGGTACGCTCTTTTCTTGAAGGACCCTAAGTCAGATTGGTTCGGGAATACTTCAGTGGGCAGCTAAAAACTGCCTTGAAAAACGCTCAGTTGTGGAACGTCGGACGTCGAGGTGATACGGGTGGAATTTCGTATTCTGCCTCGACGTCCGATGATGAAACTCAGCTGCAGGTATTAATCCGAACAACTCCTCTGAACACTCTCCATGGTAAATGCGGTAGAAGATGCAGAGTGACCCCACATCTCTACGCAACGCCAAAGGATCAAGCCGCTCGGAGAGGGATTGGTCGTCGACGATTCGAACCGCTCTGCGTTGTATACGGTCAAGTGGAAGGAGCTGGTACTGGGGAGCCCCCGCCCAGAGGTGAGAGCAGTACTCCATGTGGGGCCGAATTTGCGCTTTATATAGTTGCATGCGGTGGCCCGGAGTGAAGTACCGTCTCGCCTTGCTGAGCACACCAACAACAAGGTGTAGACTCTTGGGCCTTGGGGTTCAAGTGCGCAGGCACTAATTAAAGATTTAAGTTGGTGCCTGGCAGTACCGGAGACCCTAGAGCTGATGGGTTCCTCAATCCTCGTCCTTTCCTTAATAAGTATTGCAACAAAGCGAGGAATTCCTGCTAGTATTCATTATTTGGTCTATTGGTACCAAATTTTTAAATTGATTTTAGTTTTCTATTAATCTATTTTTAATTATTATTATGTAGGTTAGGAATATAGTATGAACTCTATATATGTGTATAAATAAATTGATTAATGATAATATCACATCAAATTTTGTATTTTGTTTTACATTTTCAACTGCGTACTGAAAATCCACATAACACCGAAATGAATCTGTCTCTTTTCACCACAGCGTATACTCAATGTACACGTTACGTAGAAAAAGACACCAGTTTTAATGAAAGGACTGCATTTTACAGACCCGTAAAGAAAAAATGCAAAAATCACCAAGAGAAGACGTCTACAAATTTAAATAAAATACCTACATTAGATTTTAGCAGGATCTCGAACAGGTTTTGAACAAGTGTACAAATTACCGAATTTATAATCAAATCGGTTTGACTTTTAAATACCAAATGTGACTTTAAGGATAACCTCTATTTTGCTTTCTAAATATTCAAACATATACAGTGTGTTAACTTATTAATTACAGACATAAACGGGCTCGTTATCTAAAACATTTAAACTAAATCCACACAGTTTAAACAGCCTATACTATGAAACGGCGGTCAAAAGACATGTCGAATATCGAAAATGGTAATTGCGCGTGAGGGGTGGCATTGGCGCTATTTCAGAGCAGGGATGTTATGGAGCTCCGTAACCGTATCCGTTTCACATCTTTCGGATATTTTCATATAAGGGCGGAGTCTAAAATCTAAATAAAACGACATGTTTCGACAGGTTTTTGTTAATGGTTTCATTACTCACAAAAAGAACTAAAAAGAAAACATTTAATATGTTATACATAGGTTATAAGTTAATATGTGGAATGTATAAAGCTAAATGATTTTTACATAAAGTATTGATTAAATCTTACATACGTTGCGAATTTTAGAGTGAATGTAATAAACTTATACTACAAATATCAATTAAAATCCGAAATTTACCACATTATTATATGAATATTTAATTTTGGAATACTTTTTCTACACCATTATACTTAAGTGTAACATTAGGTATTCTCTCAGCCATTTAGAGATGTTTGAAAATGTATAGCAGTTTCTATAAGAAAACAGTATCCGTAAAAGTTTGTGGTGAAGCAATAAAGTCATCTATGTAGACAAGATACATCAAGTTAGTGGCCACGTTAGGATAGTTCTTACAAACACGATTTAACTTAAGTGTTCGGGGAAGTTATTCAATTTAATGGCTTTGAAAATGGTTTAAAGTTTTAATGAAAAGCACTTCATATAACACAGTTTCTCCTCCGTTTTTCTTCTCTTTATAATTCGTAAATGTGAATCCGAAAAAACTGTTGCCTTTGCTTTTGACCTCGGATGTTTTGGGTCTTCTCGACTTTGTTTTTATAGGTTCAGCCTTCTGTCTTCATACGCCGTCGAGTTTTAGTTTTTTTACATGAAGATTTTATTACACTTTACAGTATGGTCAAGTATTAAATATGCACTGCTTGACAGAACTAAGGTTGATTGTGACATTGGAATGCTCTTAGGGTTGATAATCGAGTGCCCAGCCACCAGTTTAAAGAATGATATCAATTGGTAACGACCTGAATCTGAACTGTTATAAAGTGTTTTTTTATGTTAGTAAAATTAATAGTACCTACTTGTCCCTAGATGATGTATACAGTAGATAAGTCAATGTATCAATAAGTTAATAAAAAACAAAAATGAATTAAGTAAGATAGCAAACATACGCTTATAATAATTAGATGTGAAACACTGTTGGATGTCGTGGTATTTTTTAACAAAATTTCTAATACACGTAAAATGGATTTTCATGCATAAATTCCAGTTGTATAATTACTTAACGATGTTAGGTTATATCTATGGCATTTTTCTATACACGCAGGTTCATATAAATACGGGTTAAGATAAATAATAACATAGTATTGTCTTTGATTAACATAACTTTTATTCATTTAATAAAACACTATTTTGACCGGATTGAAGTTATGTATTATTATAAATTTACAACTATTTAACATAATTTTAAATTTATCCGACGTTTCGCGTGCTTTACAGCGTGCGTGGTCACGGTGACTGAAGACAAAAGATGTTGAATGTCAAAAAGTATCACAGCTGCAGAGAAAGTTGCATTATCTGTATTTATTTCCCCGGAGTTGGTATCGACTAAAAGATGGAGGTTTTGGCAAAAATGGCTTACGGTGTCCTCTATTTTCGCGGATTGTGTTTCTTTTTGAGATTTTAATTTGGATATTATTGGATCCCAGGTGTTTGACAATTTTAGGCCGTCTTCTCTATTGAAATTGGGGTGTTTTTTGATTTCAATGGCTTCGCGTACCAATCTTGGGAAGAATCTTTTCTCCTTCGCAAGTACTTTCGGTTGGTCAAAGCGTATGTAGTGATTAGGCCTATCTAGTATGTGTTCACAGACTGCTGATTTTGTGTGTCGTCTATGTCTTATGTCTGCAATGTGTTCTTTGAGTCTGCTGGACATATTGCGTTTAGTTTGCCCTATGTAAGACAGGCCACAGTCGCAATCCAGTTTGTATATACCTGCATCTTGCAATGGGGTGTTACTTTTGATTGGTCTTAGGAATTGCTGAATCTTCTTGTGCGGCTTGAAAATTGTATGAATAGAAGCTCGTTTTAGGATCCGGCTAATTCTATCTGTAACTCCCTTTACATATGGCAAGTAGGCTGGCTGGCGGGGAACTGTTTGTGTCTTGTTTTTGTTTTTGTGATGCAGCCGGGGGATGCGCAGCTTGTTTCGGTGTAGCACCTGTTTGACATGCTGTAGTTCCTCCTCGAGGTGGGCATCATCACAAAGACGTTGGGCTCTCTGAAACAAACATTTACCGACAGAAAGCAGTTGTGAAGGGTGGTGGTGGGATTCACCATTGAGGTACCTATCTGTGTGGGTTGCCTTCCTGTGTATTGTGTGACCTAGTGTGCCATCTGCTTTGCGTATAATTAAAATGTCTAAAAGGGCAGACGGTTATTGTTTTCTTGTTCAACAGTAAATTTAATGTTCTTGTGTATTGAATTTAAATGTGCTAGAAATGCAGATATTTTGTCATTGGGGAGTACTACAAATGTGTCATCGACATATCTCTTGTACAGTCGAGGTTTAACCGGGGCATTGGCCAGAGCTCTCTCCTCAAAGTCCTCCATGAAGATGTCAGCGACTATAGGTGACACTGGAGAACCCATGGCTACTCCATCAACCTGCACATAGAACTCATCTTTCCACATTAAGTATCCTGATGTGAGACAGTGTTTTACAATATCTACATAATCTGGTGGTTAAACCTCGACTGTACAAGAGATATGTCGATGACACATTTGTAGTACTCCCAATGACAAAATATCTGCATTTCTAGCACATTTAAATTCAATACACAAGAACATTAAATTTACTGTTGAACAAGAAAACAATAACCGTCTGCCCTTTTTAGACATTTTAATTATACGCAAAGCAGATGGCACACTAGGTCACACAATACACAGGAAGGCAACCCACACAGATAGGTACCTCAATGGTGAATCCCACCACCACCCTTCACAACTGCTTTCTGTCGGTAAATGTTTGTTTCAGAGAGCCCAACGTCTTTGTGATGATGCCCACCTCGAGGAGGAACTACAGCATGTCAAACAGGTGCTACACCGAAACAAGCTGCGCATCCCCCGGCTGCATCACAAAAACAAAAACAAGACACAAACAGTTCCCCGCCAGCCAGCCTACTTGCCATATGTAAAGGGAGTTACAGATAGAATTAGCCGGATCCGAAAAGGAGCTTCTATTCAGCAATTCCTAAGACCAATCAAAAGTAACACCCCATTGCAAGATGCAGGTATATACAAACTGGATTGCGACTGTGGCCTGTCTTACATAGGGCAAACTAAACGCAATATGTCCAGCAGACTCAAAGAACACATTGCAGACATAAGACATAGACGACACACAAAATCAGCAGTCTGTGAACACATACTAGATAGGCCTAATCACTACATACGCTTTGACCAACCGAAAGTACTTGCGAAGGAGAAAAGATTCTTCCCAAGATTGGTACGCGAAGCCATTGAAATCAAAAAACACCCCAATTTCAATAGAGAAGACGGCCTAAAATTGTCAAACACCTGGGATCCAATAATATCCAAATTAAAATCTCAAAAAGAAACACAATCCGCGAAAATAGAGGACACCGTAAGCCATTTTTGCCAAAACCCTCCATCTTTTAGTCGATACCAACTCCGGGGAAATAAATACAGATAATGCAACTTTCTCTGCAGCTGTGATACTTTTTGACATTCAATATCTTTTGTCTTCAGTCACCGTGACCACGCACGCTGTAAAGCACGCGAAACGTCGGATAAATTTAAAATTATGTTAAATAGTTGTAAATTTATAATAATACATAACTTCAATCCGGTCAAAATAGTGTTTTATTAAATAAATAATAACAATTTCATAACTTTTATTATTAAACATTCCAGTATATAATTAAAAGGCCTAATGATTTTCACATCTAAACTATCTTAAAATGGTTTTTTCAATCTACACTATAAAGGGAATCGATTAGAAAATGTGTAGGTAAAGATGCACTTAAATAGATTGATGCTTTGAACTATTGACAATTTCCCATCGACACTTAACTGCATCGAATACCACTTTTTCTATCACTTTGTAAGGTTCTACTAGGCTAAATAACGACATGTCACTCCGTCAAGCGACGTAAGATTTATTCCATAAGTTTTAGCGCTTTTCCGCAAATGCCATAGTGTTGAAGTTTTTTGATTAGGATTTTGTGATGGGCAAAGTCAAAAGCGTTTGATAAAACGCAAAAAAAAACTCCAATGGCAGCATGAGAATTTTCCCAAGCATTTAAAATCTCAGAAATTAATTTAATACCTCTTGTAAAACCGTACCCTATGCAAAAGTTTATTATTATTGAAGTGTGTCAATAATTGATCAAGAATAATTTTTTCAAAAATTTTACTCAATGCAGGCAGCACAGGTACTGGTCTGCGGTAACAGTGTGATTTTACTCAGCATCATCTGGCCTGGAAAGACTCCACAATCTATACATTCATTAAATATTATAGCTAACTCTGAACCGATAGCATTGGTTACTGATTGTAAAATGAATACAGATACTCCCCAAAGATCTTATTTTTTTTTAATTTTAGTTGTTTAGCTGTTTTTGAGCACTGCGTTAAGTTTTAAATAAAATATTTGACTATTCTTTAACATTTTTATACAACAGATAAAATCTGTAGTAGACATACACTTAATATGATGTGTGTGTGAATGAACATCTTCATATGATTAAGTCAGGGCGCTGGTTTTAGGTGCTATTTACTTATCCTTTTTAAAAACATCTTATATCTGATATATGAAAATGCCCTTAAGGTTTGCCACCCTATTCACATTACAATAGATTTTACATGTTTAAAAATGTTATTTGTACATATAAGAAATTATATACTTGTACATGTTTACACCAATATGAAAACTACACACTATCACAGTAAAGATTTTTATCAGGACCACGAAAACCAAGACTTTGTCTCTGTGGGTGTCCCAGATGTTGATGGGGTTTTAGGGGTTTTCGGAGATTTAGATACGATTGATGAATTTAACATCAACAAACATTTACTATAGTGTCAAGTGCCAAATCTTTGCGTTTAACCCGCGAAATGAAAAGTTTTTGGAATAAACCCCCATGGGGAATTACATGTCGTCCAGAGAAAGAAGATGTTCTCGATGGCCTGACGATAAATATGTGTGGGCCTAGAGGCTCTCCTTATGAAGCTGGACAGTTTAAATTAGTGATAAATGTTCAGACCGGTATCCTTTTGAACCACCTCAAGTAAAGTTTATTGTTTTTCTTCACGGTATAAGCGAGTGTTAAATACATCAGTTATATTTCTTTAAAAGGAATTATATGACACCGTTTTGACACATACAGGGTTACTTTGGTCATTAGTGGTAACGCTCATTTTAACGCTCCTTGTATCAATTTCACTCATGAAAAATTAATTTCTTCATAAAACATTTGGCGTTGACGAGGGTTTAGAAAGACATAAGTATTCTCATACAAAAACCTTTTGAAGGCTTCGCAATTTTGATATTACATCATCATTCATCAAAGTGATAATACAACAAAATGTCAACAATGTTATTACCGAAGGTAACGTTTTCCAAAATTACAAAAATTAATATGCATGCATTAATGACTTTTTAGATTATGTTATATGATATGCTGGTACTTGTTGATTTAATCTTCATAATAAAGATTTTTCTTAAAAGTCAGTTTTAGCCTAATGATAAAGCATTCGATGCTCAAACTAGGGGTTCACGCTCGAATATTGGTTGTGTAATTGGATTTCTCATTATGGGTGCAGATAAGACTTCGAGTTGGTGAAGGTAAACGACATGAGAGGTTTTTTAAGTGGGGAAATGCATGCTCTTCGCGGAACGGCTGCTTGGCGCGGAGAATTTTTAACAGCGCATAAGAAGAATATCCATATATATAGTTGGATTTTATTATCTTATATTCTTATATATATTATATAAGAATATAAGATAATAAAATCCAACCCCACTGACACTGCCACGATACATAAATACTAATCTAAAAAAAATACCTAATATAATAATATAATTAATGACAATAAATACTTTAAGGTATAATAAAGTCCGATTTTGTAATTGCAGCCTTACGCGGAATATCAGGTGATTAATTTAGCTGAAAGTAGTTTCAATGCTGTCATCAGAAAGCACTAACATTATAAGCATTTTCATTTATTTTCAAAAAAAAATTGTTTCGTTAATATTTGATTTATTTTATTATGAAGTTGGTAGGTCATGTTTATCATCAAACTTAGTAACTGTACTGCTTGTATTGAGATATTCAAAACACTAATCTTTATGATACAAATTCTCTTTAAAACTAGAGTTTAATTTTTATTAAGAATATGAGCCTTAGTAGTCAGTTAGCAGATGATATTTTCATTGGCTTTCCAAGTAATCAATTGTATCAGTTTATATGATACACGTAAGTATCAACAAGTTTTTTCTTCTTATCATTCTTTATAAGGCATTCGTAGATGCCGAACAATGATTCCTATAAAAAACTAATACGGTTGGTATGTGTACGTAGGTGTGAACCTCTTACTTCGAGTTTCTTTAAGTCGGTTTGTAAAATACCTTACAATCATTCAAACTTGGGCGTCGTACAAAAAAGGTTGCATTTAGTTGTCATTTGTCATTTTTAGTATTTACAAATGCTTGTAACGGTATACCTTTAAACAGGAAATAATATCAACTCTTGGGCACCATTTTTCAAATGCGTGGGTGCGGAATGAATAGGAAATTTAGCGACCACTTAATTACTCAATTAAGGGTTATAAAAAATTCAATCAATAACTACCATTTATAATTGTACAAATGGTGACGTGACAGTTTTATTGGGGTTATTAGTTTTACAATTAATTGAATATAAATAATATTGTGGGTTTCACTTAAAAAATACAATAGATATGTGACGTTACAACCTTTTAGTTCTCAGATTTCTGTATCTGTTTCATGATTATTTTGATTAAACAAATGATCTGAAACAGATACAGAAATCTGAGGCCCAGACCTAAAAAGGTTGTAACGCCATTGATTTTTTTATTTTAGATTTTTATTTTAATACCTAATAAAGATCCGGTTAGGATATAAGTAACATATAATATATCGTATGACGTAATCTAGTAATCACAGGTGTAGTTTATGTGATGAGCATTTCGATTAAATTATTTAAATTATCTATAAATAGTTTAATTGTATTGTAGCTACTTTCGTTTTCCGCTAAATTAACACCCTTTACCGCTACTCTCTCCTTAAACACTCTGTTTAAAGCATCAGCTACTGAATACTGGGCGTTGACATATCGAATGACGATCAGTTTCGCGGTCATTTGGAAGAAAAGGCCATGTTTAAGGGGCCGTTCAAGTGAGGTTTGCTTACTTTTGCTTAGAGGAGGTTGGGGGGGGTGTCAAATTGCAGTAAAAGATAAATGTGTCACTTACACACTATACTAATTTACACATTATCTTAAACTTAAATAACACTATCCTACCTGAAATAAAGAAACGACATGAAAATATTAAAATTATCAATCCCTTTTTACAATATCCACACAATTAAACAATATTGAATTCAATCCCGATGACTTTGACTTCTGTCAACTTCAAACCACAATCCTACAGATATTCGTAGCATCGTAGTGTATCTTTAAATCCTTTCAAAAAGCCAGCCCCTGGGATCACCATTTAATGAAAACCAAGAAGAAGAACTCCAGGAGATATTGTGATCAAAACTTTTTGCTTAAATAAATAAGTAATAGAATATTATTCATATAGGTAACGTACACTTATGAACGTCAATATGAAAGCAAAATTGCATTCTTGTATCAGGTCTTGCACTCCGATTTCTGTATCCATCTCTTGGTAATATCACTGAGCTTATAGATTCTAGATAGATTTACAATATTTATTTATGAATTAAATTTAACACACGTAGAATTTAAACCACACAAAGGTGGTTAATTCGCTAGTAACCGATCAAAATGAAGTGTGTATATAATATGGGTGCACAAATGATATGTAACATATAATGTTTGCATGATTATATAAATTATTATTTACAGCAGAATAAAAATGTTTTTTTTATAACAGTTTATTATATGTATTAAAAATTATTTCATACATACGTTTATACTACTAATGGAATACCTGTAATCTTTTATTCACATTTTAATTATTTTTTACATTTAATCTACGAAATGTGCGTATAAGTATTCTTTTAAGTGATTTTGGCCACTTATATTTGGTGTATTGTTGATATTCGCAGATTAGAGTAGTGTTGGCCGAGTGGCTTCACCGTCTCATCCCTGTGGTCGTAGATTCGATCTCTAGCTCTGCACCAATGTACTTTCTTTCTATGTGCGCATTAACATTCGCTCGAACGGTGAAGGAAAACATCGTGAGGATTCCGACGTGTCTTAGACCCAAAAAGACGGTGTGTGTCAGGCACAGAAGACTGATCACCTACTTGCCTATTAGATTGATGCCTTTTTATCATGAAACAGATTCAGAAAACTGAGGCCCGGACCTAAAAGTGGTCATAGTGGTGGTGCGCGGCAAAAACTGCCTTAACGCGTCGAGGTGATATGGATGGTATTTTTTATTCTGCCTTGACGTCGGATGATAAAACTCAGCTGCAGGAACAACTCCTATGAACACTTCACGGTAGAAGAAAGAAAGAAGCCGCTTGGATAGTGACTAGACGTCAAGAATATATTATGAAAGCCTTTAGCCGGAAATACCTTTACTTTACCTAGCAACACTTTTAAATGACATATACAAATGTATCATGATTCATGACACTTTTCATAACTTAATATTATTTATAGATAATTACGTCTCCATTGCGCAACGGTATCTTGGGCTTTGTTTCACTTGTGAAATTCATTTCATGTCCATTATATTCAATGTTTGGACATAATTTCTCGATCTTAGACGATTTTGCGTGATAATTATATAATAATTAAATAAATAACTAACCTTAACATATAATAAACTAAAATATATAATATTATTAAAAGGAGGCAAGGTTCCGAAGATACTGGCAGCGTTCCCCCTTTGAATAGCTAGACTAATTCTTTGTCCAATAATAATTTACCAAAAACATTAAAAGATCTTCCCACTAGAGTTTTTAAAAATCGAGTTCATGTACTTTTGGAAAAAATAATAATAATAATAATAATAATATAGCCTTTAAATTCCGAAACTCTGTCATTTTATATATCTGAACTTTAATATATTTTCACTCCAGTATATCTCGGAGTTCGGTTTGCCTCTTGGCAAAGGCCTCCTCTAACCCTTTCCACTGTTCTCTATCTTTTGCGACTCTTCTCCAGTTGTAGCCTGCTGTTAGTTTCAGCTCGTCCTCCCATCTCTTGCGTGGTCGACCTCTTCTTCGTTTTCCGTCTCTAGGGTACCATTCCGTCACAATTTTGCTCCATTTTTCATGAGGGCTCCGTAGCATATGACCCGTCCATCTCCATTTCATTTGGTCAATCTTAGTGAGAATGTCTGTCACACCTGTTCTAGCTCTTGTGTCTGAGTTTATTTGTTTATCTAATTTTCTTATGCTCAGCATGCTTCTTTCCATGGCTCTTTGGCAGTGTGCTAACATATCCCTGTGCTGGTTAGATAGTGCCCAAGTTTCGCAGCCATAGGTAAGGCAGGGTAGGATACATGTGTTAAAGACTTTTCTCTTTATTTTTTTGCTGAAATCTGTTGTTTTCATGATCTCCCTCAGTGACCAATACCTTTTCCATCCATTTGCTATTCTTCTTTTGATCTCTTTGGTGGTTATATCAGTTAGAGAGATAGTTTGCCCCAGATAAATGTACTCTTCAACGTATTCCAGAGGTTGATTATTAAGTTTTATTTCGTATGGGACTGAATTTGATAGTAGCTTTGTTTTGCTTGTGTTCATTTTCAGGCCTACTTTCTCACTTTCTTTGTTTAAGTCTTGTATCATTTCTCCAAGTTTATGAGGGTTCTCTTCGAACAATACAATGTCGTCTGCAAATCGAAGATGATGTAGTTTTCTCCCATCTATATTTAGTCCAAATTCATTCCATTCTAGTTTTCGGAATATGTTTTCAAGCACAGCAGAAAATAGCTTGGGAGATAATGGGTCCCCTTGTCTGACACCTCTTTCGATTTTAAATGTCTTTCCGAAAAAATTAATTAATATTAATTAATTTGATAAAGTTATGATATATTTTAATAATGTGATGATGTAGTGATCAAATAATATAACAATCGACTCATAATGTATATATGACTCTTCTTTAATAAAATCCCAGAGGCTCTTTTATCTCTGCTTTTTAATAAATTTAAGAAATGTTTCAAAGAAAAGCTGTGTAAAAAGGCTTACTATAAAGTTAACGATTATCTAGTTCATAAAAGGGCCAGAGACTAGTGCTAGACAGGCTACTTCTAAATAATTTGCGATATTTTTTTTTTAAATAAGTGTTGTTTGATGATTTTCCATGGGCGGCGGTATCACTTAACATCAGGTTTCCTGCCCGTTTGCCTCCTATGTCATAGAAAAGAATTAAAAAAAAATACAATTGATACAAAAATCGAACGAAAGTCCTATTTTATAGATAAACCTTTTTCTTATGTTTATTCTAATATGTATTATAATAATTAAATTTCCAGACAAAAGAGCAAAGGCGGTTCGAGCAGTTGCTGTTCGGCGTCGTGCTGCATATTGTAATGAGAGACTCAAATGTGTTCACACTCAGTGGTTAAACGGTCACGGCACTTGTGATGTTTTGGGTTGGGGTTGATATCCATGCGTTGGAATTTGATGATACTGATTATGCAGGAGTCTCGGGGACCCTTGATTGGAACACCTCCAAGTGATTTTAGCTTTAGGATAAGCGTCAAAGTATTTTTAAAAAATTTTTTTTAACTTTTGTCAATTGTATTGAAATTATAAACAATCCGCCATTATCTAACTACTTTTCTATTGGTTATAAGAGATGTGACTTTCTCGATTTCTATTGGTTATAAGTGATGTGTCATTGTCGTTTTCTATTGGTTATAAGTGATGTGACATTTTCGGTAAATTAATTGGATCGATTATTTTCTCATTTGTTATTTTTAAAGTTGAACCTAATCGAATCGATTATTTTCTCATTTGTTAATTTTATAGTTGAACCTAATTTAAGCATTACTTGTCAAATGTTCATACATTACATTAACTTCATGTTTTAATTAATGTATGGTTCCGAAAATTATTAAATTATTCAAATAGTACCCAAAACCGAATCAGAGCACCCCACTATCCACGTGGTCTTGTCTGCCTTACCCCTAGAGTGTATATAAATAATCGGAGGCGCGGAGGAAGAGCAGCCTCCACCCGCTGTAACAAAGCACAGGCATTATGAAAGCTGTAGCGGCTGAGGCTGGTCGCCAGAGGCGACCAAAAAGCCGAGGTTGCGGAGGCTTGAATAAAATGCCTGTGCTTTGGTACGCAAGGGTGGAGGGGCTGCATTTCCCGTAGCGCCGGAGCTGTCCACAAAAACAAATATTATTTAGATTGGTTAGGTTAGAGTTAGTATATGAATATTTGGTCGCCGAAGGCGACCAGGACGCCGAGAAGCCGAGGCTTGAATAAACAATTACTATTTAGATCGGAGCTGTCCACAAAAACAAATATTATTTAGATTGGTTAGGTTAGAGTTAGTATATGAATATTTGGTCGCCGAAGGCGACCAGGACGCCGAGAAGCCGAGGCTTGAATAAACAATTACTATTTAGATCGGAGCTGTCCACAAAAACAAATATTATTTAGATTGGTTAGGTTAGAGTTAGTATATGAATATTTGGTCGCCGAAGGCGACCAGGACGCCGAGAAGCCGAGGCTTGAATAAACAATTACTATTTAGATCGGAGCTGTCCACAAAAACAAATATTATTTAGATTGGTTAGGTTAGAGTTAGTATATGAATATTTGGTCGCCGAAGGCGACCAGGACGCCGAGAAGCCGAGGCTTGAATAAACAATTACTATTTAGATCGGAGCTGTCCACATAAACAAATATTATTTAGATAGGTTAGGTTATATAAATATTAATATACTAACCGTATATTAATATTGTTTTTAAATAACTGGTTCCGAAAATTATTAAATTATTCAAATAGTACCCAAAACCGAATCAGAGCACCCCACTATCCACGTGGTCTTGTCTGTCTTACCCCTAGAGTGTATATAAATAATCGGAGGCGCGGAGGAAGAGCAGCCCCCACCCGCTGTAACAAAGCACAGGCATTATGAAAGCTGTAGCGGCTGAGGCTGGTCGCCAGAGGCGACCAAAAAGCCGAGGTTGCGGAGGCTTGAATAATGCCTGTGCTTTGTGCTATTTAGATCGGAGCTGTCCACAAAAACAAATATTATTTAGATTGGTTAGGTTAGAGTTAGTATATGAATATTTGGTCGCCGAAGGCGACCAGGACGCCGAGAAGCCGAGGCTTGAATAAACAATTACTATTTAGATCGGAGCTGTCCACATAAACAAATATTATTTAGATAGGTTAGGTTATATAAATATTAATATACTAACCGTATATTAATATTGTTTTTAAATAACTGGTTCCGAAAATTATTAAATTATTCAAATAGTACCCAAAACCGAATCAGAGCACCCCACTATCCACGTGGTCTTGTCTGTCTTACCCCTAGAGTGTATATAAATAATCGGAGGCGCGGAGGAAGAGCAGCCCCCACCCGCTGTAACAAAGCACAGGCATTATGAAAGCTGTAGCGGCTGAGGCTGGTCGCCAGAGGCGACCAAAAAGCCGAGGTTGCGGAGGCTTGAATAAAATGCCTGTGCTTTGGTACGCAAGGGTGGAGGGGCTGCATTTCCCGTAGCGCCGGAGCTGTCCACAAAAACAAATATTATTTAGATTGGTTAGGTTAGAGTTAGTATATGAATATTTGGTCGCCGAAGGCGACCAGGACGCCGAGAAGCCGAGGCTTGAATAAACAATTACTATTTAGATCGGAGCTGTCCACAAAAACAAATATTATTTAGATTGGTTAGGTTAGAGTTAGTATATGAATATTTGGTCGCCGAAGGCGACCAGGACGCCGAGAAGCCGAGGCTTGAATAAACAATTACTATTTAGATCGGAGCTGTCCACAAAAACAAATATTATTTAGATTGGTTAGGTTAGAGTTAGTATATGAATATTTGGTCGCCGAAGGCGACCAGGACGCCGAGAAGCCGAGGCTTGAATAAACAATTACTATTTAGATCGGAGCTGTCCACATAAACAAATATTATTTAGATAGGTTAGGTTATATAAATATTAATATACTAACCGTATATTAATATTGTTTTTAAATAACTGGTTCCGAAAATTATTAAATTATTCAAATAGTACCCAAAACCGAATCAGAGCACCCCACTATCCACGTGGTCTTGTCTGTCTTACCCCTAGAGTGTATATAAATAATCGGAGGCGCGGAGGAAGAGCAGCCCCCACCCGCTGTAACAAAGCACAGGCATTATGAAAGCTGTAGCGGCTGAGGCTGGTCGCCAGAGGCGACCAAAAAGCCGAGGTTGCGGAGGCTTGAATAAAATGCCTGTGCTTTGGTACGCAAGGGTGGAGGGGCTGCATTTCCCGTAGCGCCGGAGCTGTCCACAAAAACAAATATTATTTAGATTGGTTAGGTTAGAGTTAGTATATGAATATTTGGTCGCCGAAGGCGACCAGGACGCCGAGAAGCCGAGGCTTGAATAAACAATTACTATTTAGATCGGAGCTGTCCACAAAAACAAATATTATTTAGATTGGTTAGGTTAGAGTTAGTATATGAATATTTGGTCGCCGAAGGCGACCAGGACGCCGAGAAGCCGAGGCTTGAATAAACAATTACTATTTAGATCGGAGCTGTCCACAAAAACAAATATTATTTAGATTGGTTAGGTTAGAGTTAGTATATGAATATTTGGTCGCCGAAGGCGACCAGGACGCCGAGAAGCCGAGGCTTGAATAAACAATTACTATTTAGATCGGAGCTGTCCACATAAACAAATATTATTTAGATAAGTTAGGTTATATAAATATTAATATACTAACCGTATATTAATATTGTTTTTAAATAACTGTTCAACTGAAACTCGAAATCGAAAACAAAATCGGATTTAAAATCGGATTCAAAATCGAATACTAAAATAATCGATTTTTTCACTTTCACAGAATAGATTATTTTTCACATCTCTATTCTCTACTATTCATTGTTTAAAGTATAAACGCAATCGGCCATTTCGAATTTGGATTTTGCCAGAACAGTGTGTGTTCACAGTATTCAAGTGCAAAATATCAGTTAAAAGCCGTTACTTTTTAGATTTTTTTATTTTTGCTTGAATGTGCGTTATTTTATTAGCATTTTTTTAAAACTTGGCTTTATATACATACTAGACACTGATTTCTTGCGATCATTTTCAGATTTCGTGTAATGGCGTCTCAAAATAGTGGACATGGGTGTGGTACTGAACCTGAACCTGAACCGTCTACAAGCACAACGCTTGGTAGACCTGCTTTTGAGGACGACCATCATCTTAGGTTAGTATATTAATATTTTTTTAAAATAACCTGTGTGAACAGTGATAATGTGCGAAATATCCGTTAAAAAGCCGTTACTTTTTACGTGAATGTTCGTTATTATATTATTATTTTTTTAAAACTTAGCTTTACATACATACTAGACACTGATTTCTTGCAATCTTTTTCAGATTTGGTACTGAATCTGAACCGTCTACAAGCACAACGCTTGGTAGACCGGCTTTTGAGGATGATGGGCCCTTGGAGGATCGTCATCTTTTTAAAGATGAAGTTCTCAAAATGTGGAATTTAACTAAACTAAATAAAACTTTAGGCAATAATGAGCAGTGTATGGCATTCGCTGAAGAACATGGATTAGTGCATTCTCAAAAGCAATGTGGAAGACATCGTGTACCCATGAAAATAATTAAATCGACGAATAAAACATTTGGCACATGGTCTTGTACAAAAGGAAATTGCAAATCAAAATCAAGAGTATCTAGAAATAAAGGAACATTTTTCGAAAACATTAAATTAGACTTAGTACATGTCTTCTATTTACTATATGCATATTCACAAAATTGGAGTTATTATACAACTATTAATGAAGATCCATATAAAGAAGATAGACAACAATGCTTAAGTCGAGGCACTATTAATGATTGGTTTAATTATTGTAGAGAAACCATAGTTATTTATCAAATGGACAAGAATCAATTTAAAGGAAAAATTGGTGGCCCAGGGAAGATTGTGCAGATAGATGAATCAAAATTTGGGAAACGAAAATACAACCGAGGTAAGTCTTTTATAGCTCAATAAATTATATTTACTACATGTTAACTGTTACATTATTATTTATCTACATGTAAACTAGATTTTGGTTATGTTAGGTCCGCATCAATGACAACATTGATTGTGTTACAAGTCTGTTTTACCCCTAGAGTGTTATTTTAATTCTTTAATTGTTCTAGGACGACATATTGAGGGCCATTGGGTCCTCGGTATGATTGAAGACAATTCTGAAGATCTGAGATTGGAAGTGTGCTCAGATAATATTCGCTCAGCGGAAGTATTAGTTCCTCTAATACAGAAACACGTCGAAGTTGGCACGACCATCCACACTGACTTCTGGCGAGCATACGATTGCTTGTCTGAGCATGGATACCTTCATAAGAAGGTCAACCACTCGAATCCAGACAACCCCTTTGTGGCTGAAGATGGAACACATACTCAAAGAATTGAGTCTCAATGGAGAGCAGTTAAGAGATTTTTTAAAAAAGATAATTATAATTTTTATAGTACAGAAAATTTCACTGATCATTTATACGAATACCTATGGCGGCGAAACAATAAGAAATATAAAAAGATCCCTTTGAGGAGCTACTTATAGCAATTAAATATATTTATAAATTAAAATAATACTTTACTATACTCTTATTTTGCTATATTGCTTATTATGCTATACTGCTTATTTTGCTTACATATGTTAATTTCTTTTTTCATTTACTGCTGCTGAAGAGCTGCTGAAGTGGATAGAAGCCTACTGGCTTCTACCACGACCCGGCTCTACATGCACTATGGATTGGGCCCTGGTGGTTTTAGTGGGTATGGGGTCATCGCATTTTACGACCTTGACCCCCACACTCCCCGCGCCATTCACACACTTGCCCAGGCGTGGGGGCCCGTAAGTGGGTTTCCCCAGGTAAAAAAAAAAAAAAAAAAATTTTTTTTTTTTGGTTTCCTAAGCCCAAAATTTGTGGGGGGTGATTACTACCCCCTAACACCTCCCCCCTCCCCCGCACCCCAAATTTAGGGTCTTCTCTCTCACATCTTTACCGATGTTTTTAAAAGACTCGCTTATTTTAAGAGATTATCTTAGATAATTTCCTTTAGTTTAATAATTCGCTAGCACTCGGAAACCATCGAGCACAAAATTCTAAAATTTACGCACACCTTACGAATTCTTTAAAAATATCGCAAGCGTACACATTTCAGGTAATATCTTGAAAGTCCCAAATATTTTGAAAGCAGCGTAAGTGATTCGGATGTGGTGATACAAATTCAACAAAAAGTTCGTCAGGATATGTTTTTTTTTAGTTGCACACATTATGGTCGGCAACAAAAAGGTATTAATTATATTACCAAGATATAATATATTAATAATAAAGAACATTTTATTATTATATAATAAAATTATTTTTTAATTTTCTTATTATTATTTATTTTATCCAGTTAATAACAATATGTTAATTAAATAATAATTAATACATTACGCATTTACTATAATACAATTCGATATTAGGTAAATATAATTATTTATTAGCTTTTAAGTCGGGACGACTGTCTAATTCTGGGCGAATTTGCGGTTGAGGCGGTGGGAAAGAGGGACGAGGGCCAAAGTTTCCCTGAAAATAATTATTTCTTTATTAATTTAAGAATTAAACTACTCTAAAGACATCTTATATCATTCAAGTATACAAGAATCATTAAAAAATAAAAAGCAATTTTTGACCCGAAACACCCGGTAGTGCGCGTTGTGTCGCCGATTAGGATGGTTATGTCGGTAGTGCGGTGCGCGCCAGGAATTATTACGACCGCGGGGAACAATTATCACATTATCTGCAAATAAATTAATCATTAGCTAAATATTCTTTTTTTTTACCTTTTTTACAAAGTATGTCATTACAACTGTGTTTAATTGTTCAAATTGTTTTGGAAGATCTTACCAAGGGAGTCCGGTATATTTCTGACTTGTGGTGTCCGAGCACCCACTGGCCTCTCTGATATAAATCTCTCTCTACTGCTTTCTAAACCTGAAAAAATTTAACTATAACAATCAACTCTAAATTCCGAATAAATAATTTCCGATAAAAATATAATTGTACTCACTTGCAGCTGGTGGAATTTCTGATGGCACAATTTGTGGAGATTCAATTGGTGCCGCTGGCTGAAATTAACATTTTATTTTAATTAAGTATGTAATAATATTGCAGATTTATGTATTAATTGGTGTCTCTATAACCTAAGTCGTATAATCCATTAGCTCAGCCATTCTTAGATAAGAAACCTGCAGATAAAAAAAATCGCTTTGAAAGTCACAGATTGGCTGCTTTAATATAATGGCATGTTGAATTCTTTGTATAATTTAGAGCAATACTTGTCATAAATAGATAAATTTTGCTTGGATTATTTTAATTTAGTAGTTAAAAATAGTAATATCTCGTTTCCGGAAAAATTTGGACCCTAACCTGAAGATATAATAAAACACAAACTGATTTGAAATTATTTTATTATACGATTTTTCCACTTTCCTTTAACACGAAGACAGCGCTAAATTTGCGTAAAAACATTTTTCATGCTTTCATCAATTTTCAGATTAAAATAGTCGATAATACGTACATTACACATTTATTTAACAAAAAAAAACTTCCATAACCCATTATTATAATTATTATATTATTATTATTATTATTATTAATCACGTTTATAGTTCGATTAACAATACTATACAAATGTAACGCTTAAAAAGCGGCATTTCGAAATATTCTATAGAAATTAAAATCAATAATTAATTTCAAAACTTATTAGCGAATACAACTTTTTTACTGTATTAAATATAGTGCATTATTATTATTTGTGTATTGGTTTTTAAATCATAAACTTTGATTGATTACCGAAGTGGTGTATGGGCTGAAATTTTTATTTTTATTTTATTTTAACAAGAGGTTAGACTGATGGTGATTGATACCTTGCCTCACAATAGTTTTTAAACACGCACTAAAACACTCACTATAAAATTCTAAATAGTGGACGTATCTATAATTAACAAAAAGTATATATGTCTTATCCAAATAAAAAATGCTAGATGCACGAGAACACGTAATCCGAAAGAAGCTCAACAATGACTAACTTAAAAAAATGTGTCGATCGTCAGTGTAAAAATATTTGGCATCACCCTCATCAATTTTATAAAATTTATATAATGTATTTCGAACAGTCCCCCGTCCCAGTCAGGCGCAACATGACTGAGTCCAAAACCGGAGGCTGGGAACAAAGTTTATGCCACTGGGAGACGTGACAAGCCCGCCACGGCTCTTTTTAAAACCGATTCCTGAACGACAAGAGAAATAACTCTTAATCCCGGAAGAGGCTCAACAAGTTCCGTTTTAGTGTGAGGCCAGCAACTCTCGGGTTGGTACAGCCAACCTGGAGCCCACCACAAGGGATGGTATAATATTACTGGAGCCTCACAACCTCGAGATGCACAGTCTGCCGGATTAAGTCCTCCCGGTACATGCCTCCAATCTAATGTCACAACAGATTGCTGAATTTGACAAACCCGATTGGCCACGAATACTTCCAGAACATGAACTGACGCTTGCAACCATGCAAGAACTATCTGACTATCAGTCCAAGCAAAACACTTCTGGATATTCATATTTTGGCCAAAAATGGATTTAACATGGTTTATCAAACGTGTCAATAGAACAGCACCTGATAACTCTAATTTAGGAATTGTTAAGCGTGTTCTTACCGGTGCAACCTATTTGCCATAACCAGTTTAACCGTTACAACACCAGATTTATTGAAAGAACGAATATAAACTGCAGCAGCATAACCACTTTCCGATGCATCACAAAAACCATGAATATCTACTGTGCATTTCCCTGGTGGCAATAAAGATCTATCAATTTTAATCAATTGAATTTCAGGAAGGGACGAAACAAACCTAACCCAAACACTTAACAATTCACCTACTAAAGGGGCATCCCATGTTAATCCTTGTAACCAAAGCTTTTGTATAAAACATTTTACCCAAAAAACAACTGGAGCTAACTATCCATTAGGATCATATATCCTGGCTACAGTCGAAAGTACTACACGCTTGGTCCAAGATTTAATTACATCTATATCCTGCACGCGAAAAGTAAATATATCAGCTAACGGTTGATACTGAATACCTAATACTGCAACAGCGTCAGGGTTGTCCACGTTCTGAAAAATATAAGGATCTTGTTGATGATCCTCGTGTAAACCAGCAAGAACAGCTTGTGAGTTAGACACCCATTTCCTTAACTCATATCCACCAGCCTTAAGAATCCCAACGCTCGTTGCGTAGTATTAAAGCTTCTTTATCATTTGCAGCGCCGGTGCAAATGTCGTCAACGAAAACATCACTTGTCAAAACATCAGCTGCTCTTGGAAATTGCAAACGTTCCCGCTCAGCCAATTCTAATAATGTATGAATAGCAATATAAGGACTTGATCTGAGTCCATATGTATTGGTATTCAATTCAAATACTGTAACAGGATCGGATTCCTTCTCATGCCACAGGATAAGTTGATAGCAACGGTCATCAGTATGAATTACAGTTTGCCTAAACATCATTTTAATATCTGCAACAAATACGATCTGATGTCTTCTAAAATTTGTTAAAATATCACCAATGTCACGATGTAACTTTGGGCCCGAATGCAAACATTGATTTAAAGAAACTCCATTGGAACTAGGCGCTGAACCATCAAAAACTACTCTGATTTTACCACCTTTAAACACAGCATGATGTGGGATAAAGTAGTGCTCCTGTGTGCGCCAATCAAAATCAGAAACTGACATATGTCCGAGCTTAAAGTACTCGTCCATAAACTCAATATACTTAGCACGAAAAGTCGAATCTCTCTTCATTCGTCTCTCCATGGATGTTAACCTTTTCTCAGCTAAAGTCCTGGAGTGACCCAAAAGAGGTCGGGATGGTAAGAAAGGTAACCGCGTGACAAACCTACCTGAACGGAGACGACCAGTGTTGTTCTGAAAGAACAATTCACATTCTTGGTGCTCTGGGTTTTCACGAGCCGCTGTGGGAGGCTCTTCGACTTCCCAAAACCGTTGAATAGCTTCAGCAAGTGAGAGTCCCACACACAAGTTACCATCTTCAACTGTAAGAGACTGTATTGGAAACACAGGACCCATAATGACATCACCAAAATCAGATGTAACTGCTACTAAGCCCCCTGGTTGTAAAAGTGTGCTTTTACTTAGTCGCAGCATGCCTAAAACTTCTGCTCCGAGTAGCAAATCAATTTGACCTGGAATATGAAATGTACAATCCGCTAAGTTAAGACTACGTGTAAGATTTAATATCTCCGATGGTAATTTAACAAGTGGGTGTCTGCCCATAACATTATCTAAAATAATGGCAGAAGTTGTAATCTGTGGATGAGAGCATTGAACAGAAGAAAAAGTTAGTGTAACTTGTCCACGCAAACCAGGAACCTTAAGACCACCTACACCAAATATACCCCCGCTAGCAGGCGAAATACGCAACTGTAACCTGTCCACCAAATCCATTGACACCAAATTTCCCTGTGCTCCAGAATCCAAAATCGCACGCGTGGTTACTTGCTCACCTGATGGAGAACCAACAAAAACCTGTGCGGTGGGTAACAAAACAGTAATGGGAGATGTAGGAGTTCTAGCGGGAACGTGACCTAGTCAATATTCTTCTGGTTCAGGGACCCGCTGGCCTAAACGAGGCCACTCAGAAAAAGGCAAAGGCCTAACAAAATCACGACGTTGCTGTTCAATAACAGGTGATGCACAAGAGTCATAATTATCCTTGCTCTTAGGAAGTTGTTGCTGATCAGAGGTGACACGAGGCCTGTTATGAGACCTTAAGTTTCCCCCGCCCCTGGAGGGTGGTGGCCGCCTCCGTTGGTAATTATCGTAACCGGATTCTGTGTGGTGCCTGGAAGTATGACCAAAAGTACGGGGTCTAACCTGCACACCACCAGTCCACTGATCACCTGTATTTTGAATGGCTTCAACAAACTCCCGTGCCGGTGCAGCTGATTGGGGTGAACCATTCGCATTACCGCAAAGTATAATGTGATGATTGCCATTACATTGTTTCATTTACGTTACTCTGTAAATTTAATATGACATCTACGTGGCTATCCGCCAGCTTACGTATGTTTTGATAACGCCGCATAAGTAAATCTCTAGCTATATCATAATTATTGTCCACAAGTACTAAATGTTGGACTAACCCTTTAGCCTCCCCGGTGAGACTAGCCAACAAATATGCCAACTTTTGAGCAGATGTTAAATCAACTCTTGAGTGCACTAAACTATCAAATAAATGAATAAACGCCACCCATTGGCTTAAATCGCCACTAAAATGGGGCGAATCTAGTTTGGGTAACCTACCTATAATACCACTTGAAAAAGTTAAACTATCCTTCGATTGAAGGTTATTTGACTGATTAACCGAAGATTTAATAATCCCAACGGCTTCCCTAATTTGATCAGCCAAATCCTCAGCCTGATCCATGTCTGCAGAAACCTTGTCCATCACCTCCGGTTCTAAACCCAACTCAAGTAATGCCTGATACGATTTATATAAATCTTTCATTCTATCTGTAGTGTATGAGTGAAGCGCGTGTGTGCGTGCGCACGAATTGAGATACCTAAATGTACCATTTGTAGTGTGCTGTGCGTTAGTCACCAATAAACCTTGATTCGTATTACACGTCGTTTCTTATTTATCTCAGTGGCGACGAGGATTGGTTTTCGTAAAAAGTTAATAGTTTCTAGACAACATGCCGATCGGGAAATTGACGGAATTTAATGTAAGGACTGGAAATTGGACTTTGTATATCGAAAGAGCGGAGATGTTCTTCAAAGTGAATGAGGTGAAAACAGATTTGTGGCTACCCACTTTAATCGCGGCTATGGGAGATGAGTCTTATGAATTATTAAGTAATTTGACTAGTCCAGATTTACCAAGCTCAAAAACCTACACAGAAGTCGTAAGCGTGATTAAAAACCATTTACAACCGAAACCATCATTTATATCGCAAAGGTATCATTTTCGACAGAGGCGACAAAATGCGGGTGAGTCGATATCGCAATATCTCTCGGAGTTGAAGAAAATGGCCAAATATTGCGAATTTAAAACTGCTTTAGAAGATAACCTAAGAGATCAGCTGATTTGTGGGTTGCGGAGTGAATTAATCAGACAAAGGTTATTCGCGGAAGAGAATCTGGTGTATGGAAAAGCAGTAACCATAGCCTGTGCAATGGAAGCGGCAGAAAAAGATGCAGCGGCGGTGGAACAAAAGACGACGGGTGGCGTGACCGACCCGGGTGGCGGCAGCGAGACCGGCAGCGCGGCTAGTGCGCTGAACGCCGTGAACGCGCACTCCGCGCGGCGGAGCGGACCGGGCCACCGGGGGCGAGGGGGCGCACGCGCTCCGGCAGCGTCGTCGGGGCCGGATCGGAAAGGACAGGGTGACTCAAGATACAATTGTTATGCGTGCGGAGCCGCGGGACACGGCAGCGATGAGTGTCGCTACCGACGCTTTATCTGCGGGAGATGTAAGCAGCGCGGGCATTTACGTCGTGTGTGCCCATTGAATAATGGGGGGCTACGAGGATCGCGAGGAGGAATACACAACAACATGGTAGCCCATGTACGAACCATGGACGAAGCATCGTCGGAGGGGATGGATTTTCCTGAGTGGTCGGGAGATGATGAACCTCCATCAACCTCGGACAAGGAGGACTTTCAAGTGGAGAAGCTACATCAACTAAGTTTAAATAGTTATAAGCCGGTAAGTGTTGTAGTGATAATTGATAATAAGTCGTTATCAATGGAAATTGATACAGGGTCCTTGGTGTCTGGTATAAGTAAGGAGAAATACGACAAATACTTTTGGAACAGACCTATAGAAAAAACTAATTTTGTTTTTAAATTTATTGATGGTTCTTTAATTAAACCGTTAGGTGTAATAAAACCATTAGTTAGTGTGGGGGACAAAAGTAAAAATATGGAGTTGTTTATAATCAATGGCGGTACGACTTCGATTTTGGGTCGTCAATGGTTATCAGAATTGGCAATTAAAGTACCTATGTATAAACAAAATATTATAACAGCCGGTTTAGAGCAGAAAATTTCAAGTAATGGGAATAACTTGTCACAATTACTTTCCAGGCATAGCGAGTTGTTTTCGGAGGGATTGGGCCGGTTCACGGGAGGGGTAGCCAGGCTGCGGGTGCGCGAGGGGGCGGTGCCGGTGTTTTGCCGCGCGCGGCCGGTGCCCTACGCGCTGCGCGAGCGGCTCGACGGCGAGCTGGAGGGCATGCTGCGCGCCGGCGTCATCGAGCCGGTGGAGAGCGCGGACTGGGCGACTCCCCTCGTGTTTGTGCGTAAGGCTGACAATGAACTCCGTATCTGTGCCGATTATAAAGTAACACTAAATCCGGTTCTGGTAGTTGATAGGTTCCCGTTGCCGCGCATCGATGATCTATTGGTGAGATTAAACGGTGCTAGGATTTTCTCAAAAATCGATTTATCGCAGGCTTACAACCAGATTGAACTCAACGACCCTGATAACTTAACAGTCATCAACACACACAAGGGTTTATATAAGTACTAAAGATTAGTATACGGGTTACGGCTTGTGACGCAAGCGCTCGTGGTATAGGCGGCGTGCTCACGCAGTGGTGTGAGGGGGATAGCAGTAGTGGCGACTCAGGTAGGCGAGAACGGCCCGTAGTGTATGTATCCCGCGCACTCACCGCGGCGGAAAAACATTACTCACAAATAGAGCGAGAAGCTTTAGCTATTGTTTACTGTTTCGAAAAATTGCACCAGTATCTGTATGGGAGGTCCTTTACGCTACGCACCGACCATAAGCCTTTAGTGACAATTTTCGGTCCCAAACAAGGTATTCCATCGATGACCGCTAGCCGGTTGCAGCGGTGGGCGATTAAGCTGTCCGCATATACCTACACGATAGAATACATCCCATCAAAACAGAATGGAGCGGACGGGTTGTCACGTTGGCGCGCGGCGAGCGCAGTAGACAAACAAACAAGGCAGGTACCGGAGCAAACTTTTTTGCATTTCGCACAAAACGCTGTTTTATTAGATTATAATGAAATTAAAAAACAAACGGGTCGGGACCACTTGTTAGGCAGAATAATAAGGTATATACGTACGGAGTGGCCAACTGATTGTGAAATCAAGACATTACAACCTTATTATAATCGTAAGCAGGAATTATATGAGGAACTAGGGTGCATCTTATGGGGACATAGGGTGGTAATCCCGGAGTCTTGTAGGGAAAAGGTACTTACAGTGTTACATGAGGCTCATATGGGGATCGTAAAAAACCAAAGCTTTTGCGAGAAGCTATGTGTGGTGGCCAGGGATGGACGAGGCCATAGAAGCTATGTGCCGGGGGTGCGGGGTATGCGCAGCGGAGGCGGATATGCCACCGCGACATGCGCCGTGTCCTTGGCCATGGCCGGATAAGCCTTGTGGGCAGGATGAATTCTTTGAGAGTAGGGAGCACCAGCGCCCGGGTACCTTTCAGGCTTCAACACCTACCCCTGAACCGGTTCAACCTCGTTGTTTTCGACAATGTCGATTAAACAATTCACCTAATTATAAGTTTTGATTTACTAGTAGTCATTTATAATTTACCTAAGTTTAGTAATAAGTATGGTGTTGGTTTATATAATTGTTAGACAATAAGATAGGCTTACCTGTAATAGATCTAAGTAAGTAATTAGTTAATGTAAGTTTATTTTTTTTAGTAACAGTTGTGTCAAATAAGGGTGGAGATTATGTAGTGTATGAGTGAAGCGCGTGTGTGCGTGCGCACGAATTGAGATACCTAAATGTACCATTTGTAGTGTGCTGTGCGTTAGTCACCAATAAACCTTGATTCGTATTACACGTCGTTTCTTATTTATCTCACTATCCTCTAACGCGTCACTTCTTGATAGAAGCGCCTGAACGCGATCTTTTCGCGAAATATTTAAAACGGCCGATCCTAGCCACCGTAATACACCAGCTATTTGTGCCTTGTGCGAGACCGCCATTATAAAAGTATATGAATACAAACAATAGCACAAAAAATTTAAGAAAAAAATAAATAATAATAAATGGCGAATATAACTAATTACAAAAAACGATTTAAAACACTATTTAAAAAACTATAATCCCTACAAACAAAAAAATAAATACATTAATAAGTTATGCACCCAGGACTTATACTACCGAACAATTATTTACTAAAATATAACCACGCTCTGCTACCAAAAAATTATGTACCACAAAGAACGGTTCGGTGGCCGTCGATACATAATTCATATTAAAATGATAAGTCCTGAGTACATACCTCGTCAATGTCTCCTTACAGGAAGATAGGCACACAATATTATCAGCCGTAAGGATTTGGGATTATTTTTAGTATGGGCACAAAAAGAGGTTAGACTGATGGTGATTGATACCTTGCCTCAACTTACAATTTTAATACATTTTAACCCTGTGAGTGGGTTGGCGGGTCTCACATATAATGGGTGTATTTATATAATATTAGGTCCATACATATGAAATTGGCGTTTTGTATGGGAGGAACAAAAAGTAGATTTTTTTAAATACAATATATTCAATTAATCAAAGTATGTACCGTTGCTATCTATGCCCTTTTGCCATCTTATGGGTAGTTCATTGATAGCTCTACTAAAAAAAACTATTCCGGAATCAATATAATCTTTGAAGGCAGGTTTGGCTGCCCCATCAGAGTTGATTTTTTTTTACCTTGCAAGTGCGGTCTAGACATATTCTGCCGTAAACGACCCCGGCTCTAGTCCACTAAATGCTCAAAAGTAACTTTTTCGGAATCAATTTTCGCATGGGGCTTGATTTGGCTGGTTCGGCTGGGTTCAGCCATTGCGATGAGCACTTTCGAGGACCAAAGACGCACTGGATTTTCTATTGCGACACCGCCGCTTTACACATCATTTAGGCTAAGTTCAGATGACCGCGCGTAGCCGCGCGTCGCCACGTGGTTGGAGCATTCACATGACGGTATATATACGCGCGCCAGTGTGGCTTCAGCCTTCAACATTGATTGACAATGGACGTGGAGGAGGCAATTTGCTTATGGATTTTATATAGAAGACTGAGACGTCGCAGAAGAAGACAAAGACGATACTGGGTGCATCCAATTTTAAGTGACAGACTTTCTTCCAGCCTGTTTGTCACTTTTTATCCCGACTTGAGGTTACACGATGATAAATTTTTTAACTATTTCCGGATGTCAGTTGCATGCTTTGATTTTTTATACGATTCTATTTAAAATCCAGTGAAGATGCTATAAGATATTGCATATCGATAGGCACAATTCATCTTCGGTACTCATTTTGCATCGATCTATGTGTCTTTCCGTCTCAATCCGCGAGGATCAACTGAACAGGTCGATACAGGTTTGCAAAACTTGTGCCGCGCGCGGCCGCGTGGAAGCGCGCGGTTCAAGATCTTGCGCGCGGGTCGGGATATATATAATAAGTTTCTTTGTGTATTTATTCCTCCTAACAAAACCAAATGTATATAAATAGAAAGTGGACAACGTACTTTGCTTAAAATAATTAATATAAAGACACAAATTTCCAACCCAAGAACTTTTGATTCCATTAGAAATCTTACCGTACGTACGTCGACACACATTGTTGAGGAAGCACAAAGCTCTCTAGCAATAAGAGAAAATAGGTTTCCACTCACACAAAATACCTTTGCTAAAAACAATTAATATTTACCCGGCTAGTCTTCATATGTTGAAGCAACAATTATATGGCTGCAAATTTAAATTATACAAAAGTGGAGGATTTAATGGCTGTTATCTATTACACCTTCACCCACCCATACATACACATAGTTCACCATTCGCATAATACACGTATTACCCTTTAAATTAGGTAAATCAAATCATTTTTTCATATAGGTAACACAATGTACACTTATGAACGTCAAAAAAGATATGCATATTAAATGCTTCTAATTTTGCAGTTACTGCTAGTTCTCAAATCAAGGGCGTAGAACGGAAGAGAAGAACTGGCAATAAACTCTGCGCCACTCTTTTTAATCGCCAACTTTTTTGTTTTACACAATGTTTGTAATGCAACCATTACACCATGTTCCACATGACATCTTTATTAATTAAATAAATACAAATATTTGTCCTCTATCAGCAGGAGGCATGGTGAAATAGGAGCACGCACTTACATTTTCGTGGGAACAATACGCAAATACATAGTCGAAATAATGTAAGTAAGAGCTGGCCCACAAGTAATTTGTATTTACAATGTATATAACTTTAAAATAAACAATTTTGATTTTTTATGACTGATCGTGTTTTGTTTTCTAGTGTCTCTTTTTACAGTTATTGACACAACTATAAAGGTAATCTATGAATTATTTAAGTCAGGTCTTCTCATACATTATACCTACTTGGCATGTCACAGTGAGGTATCTTGTTTACCTACTCTAGACTTTTTAATTTCAACATTTTGCGTATTTTCTGTGGCAAGTTTATTTGAACTGCGCTTGAAATTGTTAACTTTAGATTTTACAGTAAAATGCCATTTGATATGTACTACTTAGATTCATCCAATTCAATTAGTAACTCGACTCACACATGTGTATGTTTTGAGTATTAATTTAATAGTATATTATTTGATAAAATACACATGAGCATGCTCACGGTCACGTAGACCTTCTACATGAGAATGTAGAAAGTATTACTTTATACATTATTATGTCTTTAATTTAAAGAAAAAAACTGTTTAACCGGATTGAAGTTATGTATTATTATAAATTTACAACTATTTAACATAATTTTAAATTTATCCGACGTTTCGCGTGCTTTACAGCGTGCGTGGTCACGGTGACTGAAGACAAAAGATGTTGGATGTCAAAAATTATCACAACTGTAGAGAAAGTTGCCTTATCTGTATTTATTACCCCGGAGTTGGTATCGACTCGAACAAGAAAACAACAACTGTCTGCCCTTTTTAGACATTTTAATTATACGCAAAGCAGATGGCACACTAGGTCACACAATACACAGGAAGGCAACCCACACAGATACCTCAATGGTGAATCCCACCACCACCCTTCACAACTGCTTTCTGTCGGTAAATGTTTGTTTCAGAGAGCCCAACGTCTTTGTGATGATGCCCACCTCGAGGAGGAACTATAGCATGTCAAACAGGTGCTACACCGAAACAAGCTGCGCATCCCCCCGGCTGCATCACAAAAACAAAAACAAGACACAAACAGTTCTCCGCCAGCCAGCCTACCTACCATATGTAAAGGGATTTACAGATAGAATTAGCCGGATCCTAAAACGAGCTTCTATTCAGCAATTCCTAAGACCAATCAAAAGTAACACCCCATTGCAAGATGCAGGTATATACAAACTGGATTGCGACTGTGGCCTGTCTTACATAGGGCAAACGAAACGCAATATGTCTAGCAGACTCAAAGAACACATTGCGGACATAAGACATAGACGACACACAAAATCAGCAGTCTGTGAACACATACTAGATAGGCCTAATCACTACATACGCTTTGACCAACCGAAAGTACTTGCGAAAGAAAAAAGATTCTTCCCAAGATTGGTACGCGAAGCCATTGAAATCAAAAAACACCCCAATTTCAATAGAGAAGACGGCCTAAAATTGTCAAACACCTGGGATCCAATAATATCCAAATTAAAATCTCAAGAAAAACAATCCGCGAAAATAGAGGACACCGTGAGCCATTTTTGCCAAAACCCTCCATCTTTTAGTCGATACCAACTCCGGGGTAATAAATACAGATAAGGCAACTTTCTCTACAGCTGTGATACTTTTTGACATCCAACATCTTTTGTCTTCAGTCACCGTGACCACGCACGCTGTAAAGCACGCGAAACGTCGGATAAATTTAAAATTATGTTAAATAGTTGTAAATTTATAATAATACATAACTTCAATCCGGTTAAACAGTTTTTTCTTTAAATGTGTAAAGGTTATGTAAATCAAAGACAATACTAAGTATTACAAATTGTAAAAAGATGTCGATCTTTAAAGTACTGAAACATTGTATCTTTCAGTGATAGCATATTAATTATATTGAAATTAGAATTGGAAAAAATCTAAAACAAAGAAAAATCTAATATACAGAATTGTAAATACAGACATACGGAAAGATTCGTATCAAAAACTGAGTTATAAAAATGACTCTGTTTGTTGTGAGCAGTGTTGGCTTCAGCGTGCGACTCTCATCCCTTAGGTCGTAGGTTCGATTCCCGGCTGTGCACCAATGGACTTTCTGTCTATGTGCGCGTTTAATTTTCGCTCGAACGGTCAAGGAAAATATCGTGAGAAAGTTGCCTCAGATCCAAAAATTCGACGGCGTGTGTCAGGTACAGAATGATCACCTATTAGATTAACAAATAATTATGAAACATATACATAAATCTGCGGCCCAAAAGGTAGGCTTTCATAATAATTACTTATTTACCTAATTATTGTATATGCTAGATAAATAAATAAAATTAATAATAAAATATATTTGTTTTTTTATATAGATTTATAGATATAGATTAGTTTATATACTTACCAGGCTAACATGATCCTATAAGATGTATTTTTAGATGTTGATGCGTTTTTCGCTTGATTGCTTTATAGTGTTAAAGATTTAACGCAACTATGATCAAAAAAAAGTCCACACGCGGAGCTTTGCAAAAAAGCAAACGCGTCGAAATTTTAAGGCCCTTTTTAAGTACAATAAAGGCCTACAGGTATTTAGTTAAGTATACTTTCGTAATAGATAGAATACGAGGGAACGAGTATATAAAAATATAGTATATTTAGTCAGTATATTTTTATATAACACGCTTATATAAAAATATACTAACACTAGAAAATAGCAATATTTTGTTCGAAAAATTCATATCAAAATGGATTTATTTATAAGCGACTGAATAAGTCTCAATTTAACTAAACCTAATGGTTAAATTCACGTCTACCGGCACAAGGGGGCGTAGCTCAGATGGTAGAGCGCTCGCTTAGCATGCGAGAGGTACCGGAATCGATACCCGGCGCCTCCAAACGTTTTTTAGTTTTGTATGAAAAAATAAAATATTTTTTAATGACTAAGCTTTATTATACTTCAATACATAATATATACTTCAAAGGATTACACAATATGCATCGTTGCTCTCAAAGGAGATCAGCTTCCTGTAACAGCAGAGAAAAGCCATTCAAGGAAACTCCACATCCGTTATGCGACCCTAGTAACGTCCGTTAATAATGTCGTATATACTATAACCGATTTCGTAAGAGCAAGTTTTCATTTGAACGGTCTTCGTGCTTTCGTTTTAAATTATTAGGTGACATTTATTATCTAATATATAAAATTCTTGTGTCACAATGTTCGTTTCCAACTCCTCCGAAACGGCTCGACCGATTCTTATGAAATTTTTAATGCATATTCAGTAAGTCTGAGAATCAGCTACTATCTATAATTCAAACCCCTAACCCCAAATTTATTCTTTATTTTTTAGTTTTTTTTTACTTTTTTATGATACAAAATACAAAAATACATACAAACCCTAATTTTCACCCCTCTCAGTCAACCCCTATTTTTTTTATTGTAGATAGTCATTTTTATTGAACTAAAAAAATGATTCCTAGAAATAATATACATGGTAAAACAAACGTATATACAGGTCAGCTAGTAATTATTATCTATAAGTTATATCGCTGATTGTAGTTGATAAGAATTTCTATTTAAAACTGGCATAAAGTCAAAACTATTGCCGATTAAGACGATTCTAATGGCATCTTTTATTGTTCTTATTAAGCGTTCCCATGCACCGCCTTGATGCGGGGCTCCTGGAGCAATGTATCGCCATTCTGTCCGTTGAACTAGACATAAATTCTCGATCTCTGGAGTCCATTTTTCTATCGCTTTCCTCAGTTCTAAGTCTGCGCCTTTGAAGTTGGTCGCGTTATCAGAATATATAATTTGCGGCCAGCCTCGTCGCGCCGCCATCCTTCTTAGTGCCATCAAAGCCGAGTCCGTAGAAAGCTATGCAACTACCTCAATATGTACAGCTCTTGTACTTAGACACGTAAATATTGCTCCCCATCGCTTTTCATGACGGCGTCCTATCGTTACACAAATTGGGCCGAAATAATCCATTCCACAATTTGTAAATGGTCGAATATGAGCTTCGGTTCGGACTCTAGGTAGTAAGCCAAAATTAGGTTTTGTTGGCGCCTTTTTTCGAAGCACACACAATGTGCAGCTACGGGCGATGCCACGCACCGTAGGCCGTAGTCGCAGTATACAATATTTTTGTTGAAGATCATTCACGACGCGTTCGTTGTTAGTGTGCAGCGCCCTTCTATGCTCTTTCATAACGATCAACTTTGTAAACGTATGACGCCCATCTAATAGAATGGGATTTCTCGTCTCCTCTGCTATCGGTGTTTGTAACCGCCCACGTACACGCAGTAACCCATATTCATCCAGAAAAGGGTCGTATTTAGCCAAACGACTTGTTTTCTTGATTGGCTTTCCCTTCGTCAAGGTGTCGATTTCGCCTTGGAAGCTTTGATCCTGCGCCTCACGTACCCATGTCTGTTCCGCTTCTTTTAAGTCGCTAACGCTTAATCGGGTACTGCAATCCTTAAGCTTGCGTATAAATAGTTGGACGTAAGCTGTGGCTCTAATCAGCCGTTCATACTGCGAGAATCTTTCTATATCTGGTAGATCGTTTCTGTTGGCTCTCCTTTCGATTACGGTCAAAGTCAGCACTTGTGGCTCGCAGCTTTCCTTTGGCCATGTTTCTTCAGGCCCGTAGGGGTTTAGGGTTTAGGGTAGAAGGACTCCTTTCTCCGCAATTAGACTCGTGGTTGGTCCGTTGTGCGTACGAGTCCTGGCTGATTTAGCCAGCCTAGCTCCTTCCAGAAGCACAGAAGTCTCCTGGGCACTTCACAGGCTTCCCGGAGCGACCTCACCGTTCCGAGGATTTTTTCACGTTGATTAGCCACAGCCTCGCATTCCAGGACTACGTGGGTGACTGTTTCCTCTGCGCTGAAACAGCCTCTGCACAGGGGGCTGTCTGTCGCGCCTAGGACAAAAAGATGTTTATTTAGGAGGCAATGACCCGTTATTGTCCCTATCATTATTTTAAGGTTGGTTCTATTTAAGTTTAGTAGTCGCTTTGTCAGTTGTGGGTTTACTGCTGGCAGAGCCACTTTGGACTGTCTGCAGGCCGCACCATGCGACCATCGTTGTTGCTGGAGTTCGGCGGATCTCTGGCGAATCCAGGTTCGCACCAGCGAGAAGGGCAAAGGAAGGAGCGGATGCGGGCCAGCAGGCATCATTCCGGAGCCTCTTCTCGCAAGCTCGTCTGCAGCATCATTGCCGAGAGATCCACTGTGTCCCTTTATCCACTGCAAGGTAACCCTATTGGTTCGGGTTATGACCTCCAGTGCTTCATGACACTCCAGTATTAGTTTGCTGTTGGTTTTTTTGTTTCCGAGCGCCATCAGCACGGATGCACTGTCGGATACGAATTTAATGCAAAAGTCATTAATCCCTAGCCGTTGCACGGCTCTGGCTGCTTCGGTTAAGGCGACACATTCACATTGAAAGATCGTGCTCTGTATGCCCAAGGGTAGGTGTATGTTGATGTTGAGATCAAGAGAGAATATGCCAGCGCCTGAGCCAGACCCTGTTTTGGATCCATCTGTATATATACGTAGCTCATTCACGGTCGACCGATCATGTTCCTCTTCTCTCAGTTGTATGTGATATTTTCTGTTAAATATTAATTGGTTAGTGATTCTATCACAGGGCGCAGCAATAAGAGGTTGATACTCTATTGCCCTGTTGAGAATCGCTGTGTGTGCACTGTAGTGATTTTTTCCCCATAGATCCAGTACCATAAGCCTGATAGCAGCCAGGGCTGCCTCCTGCTGTATGTGTAGGTCCAGGGGTAAGATCTGCAGGGCCATCTCCATTGCTGCAGTTGGTGTTGTTTTCATGCAACCGCTAGCAGCGGACAAAGCAAGCCTCTGGAAGCGTCCGAGTTTGGTAATTGCCGTTTGAAGTTCTGTTCTGGGCCACCAAACAAGGGCTCCATAGGCCAGCATTGGCTTAATTATGGCAGTGTATATCCATAATGTTATCTTAGGCGATAGGCCCCATTTCACGCCTAGCATCTTTTTGCATTGATAAAAGGCGATCGTTGCTTTGTTTAGTTTGTGTTCTAGATGTTTGTTCCAGAGCAGTTTACTATCCAAAATCACACCTAGGTACTTGATTTCATTCTTGAGTATGAGTTCAGTGTTGAAGAGTTTCGGAAGTCTGTACGGTCCAAGAACTCTTCGATATTTTTTCGTAAAAAATCGATTCTTTGGTAAAAAGTATTAGTTCTGTTTTTGATGGGTTGACAGATAACTCGTGCTCATTGCACCATCTCTCAATCACTTTGAAAGCTCTTCTCATGAGGTCACATAAGGTGCTTTCAAAGTTCCCAGATATCAAGATAGCTATGTCATCAGCATATCCCACAGTGTAGAGATTGTCAGCGTTGAGTTCTGTGATAAGTTCATTAACCACAAGGTTCCACAGTAGCGGCGATAGAACACCTCCCTGCGGACATCCTCTGCTGCCAATGCCTCGTGTTGTGGAGTTTACCGTGAACTGTATAGCTCGTTGTTTTAGCATGTTGTTTATCCATTCTATAAGGGTTGATGGTACTCCACATGACCTCAGTGCTCTGGTTATACTCGTGAAGTTTGTTTTGTCAAAAGCACCTTCGATGTCAATGAATGCACCAAGGGTTGACTGCTTTAACTTCAGGGAGCTGCCAATGCGAGACACGACGTTGTGGAGTGATGAGTCCGTTGATTTGCCCGAGCTATAGGCATGTTGGTTAGGGTGTAGGAATTTGGATAGCGATACCCGGCTGCGTATCTCCAGGTCTCCCAGCCTCTCTATCGTTTTTAAGAAGAATGAAGTAAGGCTAATAGGCCTGAAGGACTTCGCTTGGGTATAGTCCTCTTTACCTGGTTTTGGGATTAATATGATTTTTACTTCTCTCCATTTCAAGGGTATGTATCGGTGGGCTATACAGGCTCGGAAGACAGAGACAAGATAGTCTACTATTAAGTTCCCACTCCATCTTAGTAGGCCTGGGAAGATGCCGTCCAAACCAGCCGCTTTGAATGGAAGGAAGGAGTTGATTGCCCACGTTACTTTTTCATTAGTGATTATTTTGTGAGCTACTTGCCAGTCTGAGCTGTCGGTGGCTCTCTCTGAGTATGGTTGCCAGGCCTGTTCGTTGGCTATTATGCAACCCGGAAAGTGTGTTGCCAGTAGTAGTTCACATGTTTCTGAATCAGTTTTTGTAAATGAGTTGTCAGGTTTTTTAAGACAACCGATCGAGTGATTGGGCTCTCTGGAGAGGCATGATTTCACCCTGGTTGCCTGGTTGTTGTTTTCAATACTGGTGCAGAAGTGTCTCCAACACTCCAGCTTCCTAGTACGTAAAAGTTTTTTGAATCGCCTTCTCGCGACCGTGTACTTGTCCCAGTCGGTGGGTAACCGTGTGTTCACTGCTCTATTGAACAGCTTCCTGACCTTCCGTCGGTGTCTCTCCAGTTCGGGGCACCACCAGTTATGTCTCCCCCCCCATCTTGGTATGGTAAGGGGACACGACCGTTCATAGCTTGTCAGGAGTAGGGACGTTAGGTTGTTTACATGTTTGTCTATATCTTGTATATTTATGGTGGTTGGTATCGATAGTTTGTCTACCTCGGAGCTAATAAGTCTATAAAATTTTACCAAATCGGTTCTCCGCGGTATACGTCTAGGTTGAGGTTTAGGTAGCTCCCCTTTGATTGCAAAGCGGATCCACCTATGATCCGAGCATGATAACTCGCTGGATACGTGCCAGTCCTGTATGTGATCTGACAGACCAGCAGTTACCATTGTTAAGTCAATGATTGTTTGCGAACGCGCGTTGATAAAAGTTGGTTTTGAGCCATTGTTTGCCAAGAGAAGGTTATTGCTAAGTATAAAATTAAGCATATCCTCACCTCGAGTGTTGGTACTAGCGTTACCCCATAACGTGTGGTGCGCATTGGAGTCCGCCGCGATGATTAGCTCCAGTTTCTCCCTCTCACAGTAGTCAGCCAGAAGGCCGAGTTCTGGAGTGGGCACGTCCTCGTCACCTGGTAAGTAGGCGGACGCCAGGACGACGTCTGGTTGATTGTTTCTGGGTAACCTAATAGCTGTAAGGTTCCTTGAACAGAGTTCGTTTATTAGAAATGCTGGTACATGTTTAGGCAAGATTATGCAAGTTCTAGGGTTACTTACGGAGGTATCCAGTAAAAGTTTACCACCGGTGCTGCCCAGGCCACATATCTTGCCATTCCTGATCCACGGCTCCTGGATCGCGGCGATGGTCTTCGGATTTGTCTCCAGCAGTCTGCGTAGGGAAGCCGACGCTGTCTGACTGTGCTGGAGGTTAGCTTGGTCAGTTCGGCGATGGGGAGGAGCGCAGACAGCTGTCGCTGAATTCACTCCCCCCGGTCTCCTGAAACAACTCATCATCCGAAGTTAGTTGCACCGGTGACGGTGGTTGTGTAGCTACCTCCATAGGGACGTGTGCCCCGGTGACCGAATCTGCCCCCGTCAGAGACGTGGGCAGCCCCGGCCCCGACGACGCCACCCCCGATGTGCTGGCAGCAGTTGGTGGGGCGTTGGCCACCTGCGAGGGTCCATCTCTATCCAGGATGCGGATATAGATGTTCCCCATCAGGTAGTATAAACGCCGATTATGTTCTTTGATTTTAGAGATCTCAGACTCTGGCACACGAAAGAAGAGGGACACGCCTGTCGGGTCCTGAGTTCTTCGTTCGTGTGTCAGGGTCCAGGATCTGATGTTGAGGTGGTGGTTTTGCCTCGTGATCAGTTTCCTCAGTGTTTCCGTGTTGCCACTGTAGTCTGGTACATGTAGCAGACACGGAATTTTGTTCGGAATCGCCGATTGAGGCCGAACCACCAACCTGGTGTCAGGTACTGGATTTGTGATGACATCACAAATCCTGTTTGTTTGTACACTGGCTGAGTTCACAAGAGTTGCTTCCTATATTATTAGTTATAAGATTTAGGTATATATATATGTATATATTTCTTAATGTTTTTTATCTAGGTTAATTGGTGTGGGTGTAAATATTGTGTCGTTCTATCGAATTAGTAATTAGGTACTGTAAAGATAGAATAAGGATATGGAATAAATAAAATAAAAATAAAAATAAAATAAAATAAAATAAAAAATCACAAGTTCCGGTCAGCCAACTCAGAGTGTAAGTGTCCTCGCACCAAGTTTTGAGGACACCATCCGAGAAATGGGCCTTACCCCGGAACCTGATGTTGTTGGGCTCGATAGTTAGGGTAGCATCAAGATCCGCCAGAAGCTCATCTTGAATTTTACCCTCGATTTGTAGGCGGATGTTATCCGCCTGTTCTTGTGTCATATCCACGAAAGGCTCAGTCATCACGGCAACACAAAGCTCGTTAGCTTTGTATGATGCTGCCGCTTCCGCGTAACTGGCCGAGGTCCCTGCCACCGTCTGGGGTTTGTTGGGTTTGACCCTTTTACTTTCCCCAGTCGGTGTTACGGTTTCCTCTGGCCGGTCGCGCTTCTGGCCCTTCGTGGCTTGGTTTGTTTTAGAACTCTTAAGTCCCTTGCCGCACCCAGAGCAGCTAGGCACGGGCGCAGCAGTGGATCTTTTAGGCTTCGGTGTCCTTTTCCCGCCTCTCTCTACTGTGGTTACAGCGGGGGCAGTTCCAGGTTTCACAGGTGGCCTCGGAGCGCCGGTGACCAGCTTCTGCTGTTCCGGCGCCCTTATGGCTCTCCTGTGCCGTCGCCTTTTAGAGTTGCTTACGACCATTTTGAAAGCCGGCTCCTGAATTGCGGTCTTCAGGGCCGACATATCCATGGTCGTGGTTAGTGCACTGGACGTGCCCTCCGTCGCAGCCTCGGTCTGCCGCATCGTTCTTGCCGCGGAAACGCCCCCTTCAGACGCAGACAATGCTGTATCATCGTCCGGAGTTGCCATCTTTGGCTCGACCGACGCAGTCAACCTAGCCGCAGCAGTGGTCACATCCTTGTGCGGTGGTATAAGGGATTCCAACGGATTGGGTACTGGCCGGAGTGCAGCCCGGATTGGTGCAACCCCAGCCGCTGCCCTCTCCTTTGGGGTCCCGGACGCTGCCCGTGAGGGTGCATCCGTGTGTGTGACAGGGGCATCAGAGTATCGCGCCACTGGTGACTTGCACCGCGACACGTCCAAAGACGCAACCCTGGGTTTGTTGGTGTTAGTGATTGTTTTATTAAGTTTTTTAGCCTCTTTATCCATGAGGTGATATGGTTTGGATTCACCATTGGAGCTCTCCACCCGCCACGGAGCCCTCAAGTCGGGGACGTCCCTTGCTCAGCAAGCGACGTCAGAGCTACTCCTCCGGTATAGAGCCAGCACGTAGGGAGGCAGACGCATCCGCACGCAGCAAGGAAGTACGGGGCTGTTCACATCACGAGACTATGACGCAAACTCACCCCGAGTCCCGTACCGCGCCGACTGCCCCCCCCCCACATCCCAACTCTCGCTCGGCAGCCCGCTTATGGGATGCCACAGCCGATTGACCGTGGTTAGCTAAACCCCGGCCTCCCGTGTGAGGAGAAATCCAGACCAAAGAGGTGTGTTGTGTGCAGCGCACAACTATTCCGGCGCACTACTCCACTCAACCCCCAGGATTCCTTCATCCCCCCGTACGGGTCCCCGCGCACGGCACAAACACGCGGGAGGTCATTTACTGTCCACCGTCCTTCCTTTTTGGACGATGAACTCGCAAGGACATGACCTCTCCATCCCTGCAATAGTTCGCTTGGCGGTTTTAGTTACGTCTAATACATAGGGTATTAGACCAAGAACAGGGTCGGCAACCTCGAGAAGGTTAGTCCACCAAACTTGCTTTGAGGGGATCATAGCGACTTGCGCTACCCCCAAAAGCCACGCCTCCCTACCCATCAGAAGGATGTGGTAGGGTGGGTTTGCACCTATGCTACCATGCAAGCATGTCGTACTGGGAACCGTAGAAGCATAGACCCAAACCCCCCCCAAAAAATAAAAAATGACTTACCTGTAAACAAAAACAAATATTTTTACTACATAAATTTTTTACGAAGTGCGCTAATTTGAAGGCCACAGCCGAAGGTTTCAAAAAAAACCAAATGTTTTAAACTAATTTATTTAAAAATAAAATTACAATTTAAACTATAATTAAAATACGGCTAAACAACCCGAAGTAAGGAAATTGAATGCACATAAAATATGGAAATAATAAGGCTCGAAGAGGCACCATTCCTAAAGTCTATGTCAAGGATTTCATCTTTTGAATATAAAACCCTTAACTTATCTAATATATGCTTAACCTTTTCTAAATCGATTAACGAATAAGGAGTGCTCGATGCACGTATAAACGATAATGTATTTCCTAAGCTAAATAATTCCTCGGATAAATCTTCTATATTATCCGATAGAATAAGGAGATGCTGAGCTAGATGAGCATACTCGATTAAATCAGCTTCTAACTGATTATTTTTATTTATAATTAATTTTACATATTTATCAATTGATTCTTGATTCAATATAATGTCTTCTATAACTTTGGAACTTTGCGTAATCCACTCTTTATTTAAACTTATTCGGGTATTGATTTCGGACTCTAATGTTGCATCGTTTTCTTGTAACAAATTAATAGCATTTTCATATTTAATTGCATCAGTATAATCTAAATTACCAGATATAGATTTAATTATAGATCCAAGGCCGTTAATGAGTCCCCTTTTACTGCGATGAAATTGAAAAGTACGAAGCTGGTCATGTATTTTCATAAGTTTACCTTTCAAATGTTCTACATGAGGATTAAACATAGATAATGTCTTATTACTTAACTGCGTACTCAAATTGCCAATTTGAACTTCAACTAATTCTATCTGGGATTGTAAATTATCTAAATTTATGTAATTCAAAAAGGAATGATAATGAGAAATAATCTTAGCGGGTCCTAGTTTGAAACTTAGCAGACCAACACAATCAACTGAAAATCCAAGTTTCAACACTTCAAGAGTGCAGTGACACTCATGAACTGGCTTTGAACCGTATTTCAGAACTTGAACAAGAATTGTGTGATGCCCATAGGGCCCTTTCTCTCTCAGAATCTGTCAAGTTTAGCAAGCAGGTTTCTAAAACCAATAGCCTATTTAATGAGTTGGTAGTCAGTACGTCAAAACCAGTGTGTGAGCCGGCTGTAACAATAGATTTGACTGGTGATGACACCTTACCATTGTGTCCTATAGTTATGAGTCACAACAAATTAAAAAAATATATTAAAATTAAAAAAACTATTAAACGGTCACAGAGAACAATAAAAAAACATAATCTCTTAAAATTAAATCTTTCCCTTAGAAAAGACCGGGTAGTTTTATCAAATAAATTAAATACTTGTATTGTCCAGCTAGAGGAATGTAGGGAAAAGTATGATATTGATACTCAGCTTCTCCAACATGATTTACTATACAATGAACTTGCTGAAGAATATTTATGAGAAATATGAGATATCACAACAACAACTGAGTGAGCGCCTGCTTGAAGCTGGGGAGCTGCTGGACTTGGTGAAATGCAATGCTGAGATGTATGAGTCGCTGACCAACAATCTCTCAAGCACCAGTGCGAGCCATCCGCCACCTCCTCAGCTCAATCTTGACTTATCTCCTCCGGTGCTAGCTCTTACAGCAAAGGCCGTTGTTGATACACAGAAAAATAAAACCATTTTCTTTTGTGATGAAATAGGTTCAGGCTTTGGAAAAATCCTACATAATTACCTTAGCCATAGTTTTACCAATCATAGTTACCATAACATAAGTTTTAAACAAATAATTAAACAAATTAAAAATTCAAACCTGGACAATTATTCTGCCTTAGTTTTATTACTAGGTAACAGCATTGGTATTACCAAAAAGGACATAGTGGATGGTGTCAGCAACTTATTAAAATTAAACATAGGAAAGCTGATGTTATGTGCTTTTCCCTACTCTGATACTCTGTCAGAGGTTGAAAATAATCATATTTTTAAATTGAATAATACTATTCACATGTTGACATGTCGTCATAGTGACAAATTATTATATTTTGACACTAATAAGTTTATTAGTGGTTCTAAGTTAACTCAGAGAACTTTATCTCTGTCTTTTGAATGTAGACGGTTGATTGCTATGTTAATAGCATACAATATTAACAAGGTTATAGCTAATATAACAAATTCTAGGATTAGTGACGAGACTGTGTTGCCTAGTTACACTAACAACACAGTGATTGATAATATATCTTTATGTTGTACGAAGGAGGGTCCACCTATAATACCAACATACTTGGAGGCCAATACCAGTCAGATAGAGTATACTCTTCCTGCTGGAACACATACCTTAGGTTATTCTACAACTGTAGAGGTCACTCCGGATAGTACTTTAAACTAGGCTGTAAGACAACAGAAGTTAACCGTTTAAATAATCAATTATTATTTGTGGATAATAAAAAGGTATCTTCTGGCAATTTAACATGTTTTAATAAACCAAAAGGAAAGCAACATACTTTAAGATTATTTCATCAGAATATTCAAGGTTGCTCTTCCAAATTACTGGAAATAGAAATGTTTTTAGAAAAACCAAGTTCGATATTATTTGTTTAACTGAACATTGGTTAAATGATCATCAGATAATGTCTATTAATTATGAAAATTATTGTGTAGTTAGCTATTTCAGCCGGAAGTGTATGATACACGGTGGATCATTAATATTAATCAAAAATTCTGTTAAATCTAAAGAAAGGAAAGACATTATCAGATTGTCAGTTGAACATTCTATAGAGTTGTCCTGTGTCGAGCTCGATAGGCATGTTGTAGTATGTGTTTACAGACCTCCGGGCTATCAGAATCTATCTGTATTTGATTCTGTAATGGAAGATGTGTTAAAAAAACTTAGTACTAGTAGTAAATCAATCATCATAAGTGGTGATTTTAATATTAACTTATTAGAAACAAACTCAAATAGTATCAGATTAATAAGTCTTTTTAAATCATTTAATCTGTCTAATGTTTTTATGGAACCAACTAGAGTGACAGCTTCTTCTGCCACTTGTATAGATAATATTTTTTGTAATTGTGATTACTTACATAAAGAAATTGTTAATAAATTGCCTTCTGATCACAGTGGACAAACAATAACGTTTTGTGCCTACATACCTGTACAAAAAATTCAAATAAGGTATAGGCCAATTACATGTAAAAATTTAGAGAAATTAAATAATACCTTGACCAGTAAATTGTGTGTTCAAAACTTTAATAATATTTGGGACCCTAATGAGTTCTATGCGGAGTTTTTTACCTTGTTAAAATCGCAATTTAATGACATTGTTCCACAAAAGACAAAAAGTATTTACACCAAGTTCTTATTTAGTGATTGGGCGACTCCAGGTATTCGTAAGAGCAGGGATAAACTTTTTGAACTATATGGCCTAAGGCAACATGTAAAAAATACAAACTTTCATCAGCATGTTGCGAAATATTCAAAAACTTTTAAAAGTGTGTGCAAAATTGCTAAATCACTGTATATTAGTAATAAAATAAAATCAGCGGATGACAAAATAAAAACTACCTGGCAAATAATAAATAATGAAACTGGTAGAAAAAAACAGCGTAATACTGAATTTAACTTAGAGACTGCACATGGCCCAATAAACTCAAATGCAGAAATAGCTCAGGAATTTGAAAACTTTTTTATCAATATTCCCTTTAAAACTACCGAAGCTTTAAGTTCATCATCCGCACTTTCTTTTGCGTTACTTACGAAGAATGTAAGGGCATGCCCTACGGAGTTTCGATTTCAATATACAAACCCCCAGGCTGTTATGAAAGCTTTTAAAGATCTTAAAATTAAATCTACAGAAGATCTTTGGGGATTGTCTGTAAAAGTCTGTAGTTCTATCATCGAAACTATTGCGCCTTATTTAGCTTTCATATTTAACACCAGCATAGACCAAGGAGTCTTTCCGGATCTCATGAAACACAGTAAAGTAGTTCCGTTGTTCAAATCCGGTGATAGTAAAGAACCCAATAATTATAGACCTGTGTCAATTCTGCCAGCTCTCAGTAAGGTTTTTGAAAAGTTAATGCTCAATCAAATGTTATGTCACTTTAATAAAAACTCCATCTTTCATGAACAACAGTACGGTTTCACCAAAGGGCGTTGTACAACTGACGCCGGTGTCTCCCTAATCAAGAACATTTTTAACGCTTGGGAGGAAGCACAAGATGCCATTGGAATCTTTTGCGACCTTTCGAAGGCGTTCGATTGCGTAAACCATGAGACTCTTCTGCTGAAACTTAATCACTACGGGATTAAGAACAAAGCTCTGGACTTACTAAGATCTTACTTGAAAAACAGACAGGTTAAAGTTCAGGTTAACGGCATAAACTCGTTAGGGTCTGAAATTACAATGGGCGTTCCTCAGGGTTCAATATTGGGTCCATTCCTCTTTTTAGTATACATAAATGATTTACCCCAATTAGTTCAGAATAAACCGAAGATGGTGTTATTTGCAGATGACACATCATTGATTTTTAAAGTAGATCGACGGTCACAAAATCGTGACGACGTGAATAACTCTATTCTTCGGGTCCAAAATTGGTTTACGGTAAACAATTTGGCACTGAATGATAAAAAAACTAAATGTATTAGATTTACGTTGCCAAATGTTAAAAGTAAGGAATGTGACATAATGTTGAATGAAGGAAAACTGGAATTTATTAATCAAACGGTTTTCCTAGGCATCACGCTAGACGAGAAGTTACAATGGGGACCTCATATCACATCTCTTGCGGGGCGGCTGAGCTCAGCCGTTTATGCGGTTAGAAAGATAAGATATTTAACCAATGTAGAAACTGCGCGTTTGGTCTATTTTAGCTACTTTCACAGCATAATGTCTTACGGCATTTTACTGTGGGGTCGGGCTGCTGACATAGAATCCATTTTTATTTTGCAAAAGAGAGCGGTCAGAGCCATTTATAATCTACGTCGTTGCGAATCTCTCAGGGAACTATTTAAAAAGATTAATATTATGACAGTACCTTGCCAATTCATTTATGAAAATATTATGTATGTAAGAAAGAATCTACATCTTTTTAGTAAAATAAATGAAAGACATAATTTTAGTACTAGAAATAAAGATAAAATAGCTCAACCATCTTTCAGATTAGCCAAAGTTCAAAATTCATTTATGGGGTACTGTGTGAAATGTTACAATAAAATACCTTGTGACATTTTAAAACTAAATGAACGAAAATTTAAATGTTTTATTAAAAGTACACTTTGTAAACAAGCATATTACAAATTAGATGATTATATTCAAGATAAGAATGCTTGGAAACATGCTGGTCCTGCTCCATAGGACAATCCTATGATTGGCTCTATAGCCTGGACAAAATCAAATTGGTTGCTGATTTTTTGCTAAAAAAAAATATGTTAATTTTTGTTATTATTATTATTATTATTTTTTTTTTTAATTTATATAATGCTACAAATGTAATTATTTTTTTTTTGTATCTCACACACTGTTTTGTTGTGTTTTTTTAATATTTTTATTACTCTTTAATGTTAATATTCTAAGGTTTCGATATTTGTAAATATGTGAGGAACATGTATACTAACTTTTTTTAGTATAGTAGTTTATTCTAAGAGTACATTGTCTTCACATATAATTATTTAACAAATGTAACAAAATATTGTAAACCTATTTTAAAAGAGTAAGTGTGGAGTTTCTTGCCCATTCTTCTCCACACGAAACTACCTTTTGGAAGGGGCAACTAGAATCATCTTTATATTTTTTTTTTTTGACGTTCAAAAGTGCCATTTTAGATGGTCTAATTGAAATAAACGATTTGACTTTGACTTTGACTTTGAATGGAAGTAGTCCGGGTCCATTGTCCAATGATTCAATTGTCACATCTTGTCCTTGAGTCTTATGTAGAAGGATGGTCAACAAAATTGGAATCCTGTAACAAGGTGGGGTCTTTAGGACTTCGCTTAAGGCGTGACTTTGCAATAGGATTTCGTTTTTTCTTTGTGTAAATATGGATAGGAAGGTCAGCAAGGACAGTGTCCTGGGTAAAACGAGGAGCTAATTTTTGTCGGGATGCTAAAGGATTACGAATAAACACTTGCTCGTCAGGACAATATTCTTTTTCAGGCTCACGGTCTTTATTCCTATTTTCAGTCAGTTGGGTTCGGTCATATAAAGAAGTCTCATTTATTAAGTCATATTGGAGGCGCGGGATGATACTTTATAAAACTTTATACCTATAAGCTAAATATTTGAAGTGGTTATATTATAGTGGACTGTATTTTTTTCTTATTGTTACCTAATATGATTGCTCAATAATGGACAATGGGAAAAAGAAAGAAAGGATGACGGCACAGTACCTTCAACCTCGTGGCTTCTTCTAGTGGCTTCTTTCCTTTGTTGTACACCAATGACCAATCACTTTCACAAATTATAATTAAGTTAAAGTTTAATGAAATTAAGTATAGTTAAAGTTTATAATAAAAAAATTAAATGTTTAAAAAGGAAGCGGTGCGAGCGTGCGGCAATTAAAAAACCATAACGCGGGTCATCAAAAATTGTCACTAATTAATTCTTATTAGAGACTCATCGTCGTGCGCGCCACCTATAGCCCGTTCCGGAACTAGTACCGTCATAGGATTGGGACATAAAATAGGTGAGTGATGAGACATGCGTCTAGGAGCTATTAGGATGGGTATATGTATTGAGCAACCATTATTTAAAATCAAAAATTATTATAAAAATAACAATCCGGCGCAACCATTCCCCCGGGTTTGAAGGGTTGCCTTCAAGAAAAACTAGAAAGTAAATGAATAGCGATATGAAAAGCGATCTAAAGAAAAGTTTATTAAAGTAACTAACTTAACTAACGACTTATACAAATGTAAACTAACTAACCTAACCAATGACCTATACAAATGTAACTATTCGCTAGGTAGGGGACAGAGACGTACTACAGGACGTAGATAGGTACCTGACGCCGTGCGAACGCGGACCACACGTATAACACCGTTTGAACCAGGGAAAACTTCCTCCACTATTCCTAACGGCCAGTGGAGCGGCGGTGCATTGTCAACAATAACTATTACAACATCGCCGTTAGAAATTGGCTTAGCTGGCGTGTTCCACTTGTTCCGCATTTGCAATGTATGAAGGTAATCAGACTTCCAGCGCTTCCAAAAGGACTGCACTAGCTTGTCAACTAACTCATGACGCGAAAGCAAATGTAATCTATCTTCTTCGATTTCTCTAGCTGGTAGATACTTTAGCGGTGTTAAGTTTAAAAAGTGTGCGGGTGTTAACGCGAGAGGTTCCGATGGATCATTGGATAGCGTGCGACACAGTGGCCGCGAGTTCATCACTGCCTCGATCTGTGCAAGTACAGTGCTGAACTCCTCGAAAGTTAGAATTTGATCACCTATCACCCGGTATAAATGAGCTTTAAGGCTTTTAATATTGGTCTCCCAAGTGCCACCAAAATGACTAGCAGCAGGAGTATTTAATGACCAATCAATGCGAGTTTCAGCTAATACGTGACCAAACTCAGAGTTAAAGTGTTTTGAAACTAAGAAGTCGTGTAACTCCGAAAGCGTGCGCTTTGCGCCTACGTAATTAGTGCCGTTATCTGAGTACACGCGAGCCACGGGACCACGGCGTGATAGAAAACGCTTAAAAGCTCCAAGGAAGCTAGCTGTGCTCAAATCACCTGCAACTTCTATGTGAACAGCGCGGGTGGTTAAGCACACAAAAAGACATACGTATGCCGTGAACGATCGAATTCCGCGTCCACGCGAACTACTCACTTTAAAGGGACCCGCGTAATCAGTGCCAGTATGTACGAAGGGTTTAGCGACTGGTGTAACTCGGCAGGAGCGATGATCGGCCATTTCAGGAAAATTTGGTTTAGCGCGGAGTCGAAAACAGGGTAAACATTTGTGAACCCGGCTTCGAATTAAATTTCGAGCGGACAAAATCCAATATTTTTGACGCAGTATGGACATCAATAGCTCCGGACCTGCATGGCAATTCAATTTGTGATAGTAATCCACTATAAGATTCAAAATATGACCTTTCCGAGGAAGTATGAGTGGATGCTTACTATCAAATTTTATATCAGCGTTACTCAACCGTCCTCCGACTCTAAGAAGTTTGTTCTGAAGGAATGGCATGAGGCGCTGAAAAGCAGGGGTACATCGCTTGCCTGTACGTAAGCTAGCGATTTCGTTGAAGAAGTGGGACCGTTGAAGGTCACTCAGTATTAAATTCTCAGCGTAATCTAAATCCGCTGCGATTATAGTACTACGCCGAGGCAATAATTTAACAAAACGACAGATATAAACGACAATGCGCAAAAGCTTTGACCAAGATGAAAAACGATTGGCAAGCGTAATTAAAAACTTTTCTCAACCTTTTCACAGTCTTCAGCAGTGAAAAGAGTTACATGCTTCTTTACTTCTGGAGGCTGAGACACAGTAGATGGATTAAAATCCGTAACAGGCCAAAAACTTGGATCTGATAGAATCCATTGAGGACCGCAGAACCAAAGCGGATGATCAATGATTTGTGCGGGACTAAGGCCACGAGATAAACAATCAGCGGGGTTTTCATGGCCAGCGATGTGATAAAATGTTCGCGGTGGAAATTCATTCTGAATCTTAGAGACTCTATTAGCAACGAAAGTATCCCAACGATGGGGCGAAGAATGCACCCAACAAAGAGCTACAGTCGAGTCTGAGAATGCGAAAACACGATCTATATTAATGCGATTGTTACAAGTATTAATTACATTAGCAATTAAGTTGCTTAGGACTAATATTGCACAAAGCTCGAGACGTGCTAGCGAAACCACCTTACGAGGTGACACTTTAGATTTAGCGCTTATCAGACTAAATGAGTTTTTGCGAAGACCTTGACTGTCTCTTACATGAAAGTACACAACTCCTCCGTAGGCCCTTTCACTTGCGTCCGCGAAGCCCACGACGGTTACAACATCACCGGACGCGATGCCAACATGTCGTGGAATTTTAATTTTTCCAAGAAGAGGAAGTTCCTCCCTTAAAACGGGACCACTGTTGAATGATGTGGTCGGGTGGTATATCATCCCAATCACATTCACACAACCAAAGTTGTTTTATGAGAAGTTTTGCGTATAAGACCACGGGTGCAACAAATCCCATGACGTCCCATATCCTAGCGACACACGACAGAATAGTACGCTTTGTACATGATTCAGCGGTTGTACAGATTTTAAGACTAAAATTATCTGTTGCGGGTGACCAGCATAGTCCTAGTACCTTATGCGAATCAGAGTCATCAAACTCCTTTACAGCAGAGAGACGATGCGACGGCGTAATAGAATCCAAGACTCTTTGTGAATTGCTTGTCCATTTAACAAGATCAAATTGTCCGGCTTTCATCAAAGCGATTACTTCCGCAGCGGTGGAAATAGCCTCATCTTCGTTGTCAATGCTGTAGACAAAATCGTCCATATACAAACCAGTCTTGACTGTTTGCTGTGCTCGCGGATAAGAAGCACCTTCATCCAAAACTAGTTGCTTTATGGTACGAAGAGCGTGAAACGGGCTAGACTTCAGTCCGAAACAAACGCGGTTAAATTCATAAACCTTCAAGGGTTCTTGCGGCGAAAAGCGATACAGAATGCGTTGGAACCTTCGGTCACATGGCCGAACTCCAATGCAAAGAAACATTTGACGAATGTCAGCGGAGAGAGTGATACGAAATAAGCGAAAATTAACAATAATATGAAATAAGTTTCCTTGCAGATTTTGCCCATTATATAAAATGTCATTAAGCGAGATTTGGGAACTGGACTTTGAACTACCGTCCAGGACGATGCGTAATTTAGAAGTAAGTTTATCTTCTCTTATTATACCATGGTGAGGTATTGTATATGAGGGTAAATTCCGAGTTTCTTCAGTGTCTAGAGGAGCGGGAGAAATATAACCCTTATTTAAATATTCACTAATCACGTTATCATACGCCTCCTTTAATTTAGGTGATGCCTGCATTTTACGTTCTAAACAAAGAAAGCGATTTTTAGATTTCTTAAACGAATCACCTAATGAAAATACATCCCCTTTAAATGGAAGCGCGACCATGTATCGACCATCCGTATCACGGGTAGTCGTGCTGCTATAGATATCTTCACACGCCTTATCATCTGGACTCAATAGTTGCGGGGCGCTTACTTCTTCTATCTGCCAGAATTTACGTACAGCAGCGTCAAGCGGGTCTGTAGCACAACAATATGAGACAGACGCGTGATCATCAACTAGAGCAGGAGCAGAGCCAACAATAACATAACCTAACACGGTCTCTAAAGCGAGCGGTGAGAGACAATCAGACTGACCTTGAACTTTACGAGATAAGAGAAGGTGAGGAAAGATTGATGCTCCAATCAATAAATCAATATCTCCAGGGGCAGCGTAGGTATCGTCAGCTAAAGGTAAATTATTAAAATTGATCAACGACGAAATGTCCACAGACACAGTGGGCAAGCGCTCCGTGACCTTGTCGACTACGAGCGAGTCCATGCTAAAACACACACTGAGATCAAAGCGGGAAAATAATTTCACCGAAACCGAACTTAGAATTGGCTTAGTAGTGCCTCCAATCCCTTTAACCACTGAACATGAGGGTTTCTGGTTTGTCTCTAAACCCAACCGCTGGCATAAGCTGCGACTGGCGAAATTACTTTGCGAGGCACTGTCCAATAAAGCGCGCACATTATGTTCCCTACCTTGCGTATCGAAAACAACAACGCGTGCGGTAGCGAGTAACACCGTAGTAGGTGTGCGGGAAGCATTACAATTAGATAAGGAACACAATGTGACGTCATGGGGTTGCGTGGGTATCACCGAAGTTCGCCCTTTATTAGCGGTACTACTGTCAACCGAAGTGCTGGCAGTGGCAAGGCGCACAGTGGAAGCGGCATTGCGCAGCGTGGCAGCAGGTAAAGTGCGTGAAGTACTGTCACCAGACGTGGTGCCCGTGGCTGCGGCGCTGTTATTGTTATCAAAGTGTAGCATGGTGTGATGTAAATTATTACACCGGCGGCAGCGTGAAGAAGAGTTACAGGCAGTTAATCGGTGCTTCCCTAAGCAGTTCACGCACAGATTATTCGCCTTAACAAATTTAAAACGATCGTTAGCGGTCATGTTATGAAAAGTTGAGCATGTATACAAATGTTCGTGTCGCGTATTACATAGGGAACACACCGGCTGCGTAGGTGCAGTCGCCGTATTTAGGTATGTATGCGTTGGTTTTGAAATTTTGCTTGTCGTATCATATTTACGTTCCAAAGTTTTCTTAGCATCATATTTACCTGAAGTGCGTTGTAATATTTTTAGGTGTTCGCGCATAAAACTTATAAACTCTTTACATGTTGGTATATCGGAACTGCGTTTATACAGTTCGAATAAACGAACTGTTTCAGTATCTATTTTTTTTAAAGCCATATACATAAATATGAAATCGGCTAGGTTATTTAGCTTTAAATGCTCAAGAGCGGCAACTGAAGAAGAAAATGTTTCTAAAAATTGCTCAAGGTTATTTGCGTTTGCGATAGACATCGCCTTAATATCGTAAATTTGATCTAAATACGAGGTTGCGAGATAACGCTTGTCTTCAAATTTATCAATAAGTGTTTTATAAATTATTTCATAATTTTCGGCGCAAGGTGTAAACCCGGCGCAAGCCGATTTTGCTTTGCCTGTTAGTTTTCCTAATAGGTAATATATCTTTTCACCGTCCGTAAGTGATTCATTTTCATGTATGGTAGTCTTAAAGTTATTATAGAATAAAGGCCAAGACCTAATATCCCCGTCAAAAGATACCAACTCGATAGGAGGCAAATAGGGCTTAAGTCTCCGCGGCGTATCCTTATCAGTTTTATTAGCACTACAGCTGTACAGTGAAACTAAGCGCTTGACGCGGCCGTAAAGCCGCTCGAATGCAATTAAACTTTTAAATTCCGGAGTCGCCTTAGGATTTAAAGATAACAAGCGATTATTATAATCATCTAAGATTTTAATAAAGTCTGAGCGTAACGTTTCAATATTACTACTCGCGTCGAGAAAGTTTTCCCTCATCAAAGGGTCACAATCCGCATCTTTAGATAGGTCAAATACCTCTTGTAAACAAATGAATATTGTATTCCGTTTTTGTTCTAATAATACGAGTTGTATATCTACAGCTAGATCTGTAGATTCCGAAAGCTTATCACTCTTCGGCATTTTTAATTTAAAATAGCGGTAAAATTATAGTTATTCAATATAATAGAATAGAAAAGCAATTAAGAATAATTAGGTATAAAGTTTACTGAAGTGCAAATATGTTGCAGTGACCGACAAACTATGCCAAGGTCACGCGTACGTTTAACAAAGCGATGCAAGTAATGATCGAAATGTTATAAGCATAACATTACAATTGCTTAGCTAAATTATTATACTAAGCGAAAATAAGCGGAGCGTAGGTAAAAACTATAAGCTAAGAAATATATCTCGGCTCGTTTGGACCAACTTTTAATGGAGGCGCGGGATGATACTTTATAAAACTTTATACCTATAAGCTAAATATTTGAAGTGGTTATATAGTGGACTGTATTTTTTCTTATTGTTACCTAATATGATTGCTCAATAATGGACAATGGGAAAAAGAAAGAAAGGATGACGGCACAGTACCTTCAACCTCGTGGCTTCTTCTAGTGGCTTCTTTCCTTTGTTGTACACCAATGACCAATCACTTTCACAAATTATAATTAAGTTAAAGTTTAATGAAATTAAGTATAGTTAAAGTTTATAATAAAAAAATTAAATGTTTAAAAAGGAAGCGGTGCGAGCGTGCGGCAATTAAAAACCATAACGCGGGTCATCAAAAATTGTCACTAATTAATTCTTATTAGAGACTCATCGTCGTGCGCGCCACCTATAGCCCGTTCCGGAACTAGTACCGTCATAGGATTGGGACATAAAATAGGTGAGTGATGAGACATGCGTCTAGGAGCTATTAGGATGGGTATATGTATTGAGCAACCATTATTTAAAATCAAAAATTATTATAAAAATAACAATCCGGCGCAACCACATATACTTGGTTCATACGTTTCTTGTGGTCTTGTGAATATTGTTGGAGTAAGTGCTCTGATAGGTCGATATCTATTGGGTCACGTGGGTTAAAATGTCCAGTTAACAAGTCTAAAGGTCTACATTTAGTAAAACTATGAATCGAGCTATTATAAGCTAAAATTGCATAGGGCATTAGATTAATTGCTGGTTCATTTCGCTTCTCGAGCTTTAGTATTCTAAGATGCTCGAGGATATTTGAATGAAATCTCTCTACAATACTATTATCTTTTGGAGAATGAGCTAATATTTTGTGATGTTGTATTTTATGAATTCGAGCAAATTCTGAGAAGATCTGATTTGTAAAATCGGGGCCTCCATCGGTGACAATAGTCAAAGGGACGCCATGATGAGTACAGAATACACGGAAAACTTGTACGACACTCAAAGCAGTACTATCTCTCAGGTGATATGCTTGCGAATACTTCGAAAAGGCATCTACTATGGTAAGGTATTTTTCGTTTTGTGCTGTAAAAAGATCAAGATGAACTATTTGGAAAGGCTTTGAAGGTGGGGGTACAATTGAAAATCTCTGTTTAATCGGATTTCGGTCATATTTGGCCTGGCCGCAAATACTGCATTCATTTATATATTTCGCGATGCTTTCTTTCATTTTAGGCCAGTAGTATCTTGAAGATAAAGAGAGATAACATTCAGTGATACCGCGGTGATTTGTTTTACCCTCGTGATATTTTTTTATAATTTCCTGCAGTCGTAGGTATTTTTTAACGTTTTCTAACTCAGTCTTTGTTAAAACAAGATAGTTGAACTTTTAAAATTGTCTTGTATAATCGGGATAATCTTATACATGGCAAGAGGGGGATGAATGATAATTCCGGTTTTAACCTTGGGGTTAACATATTCTTCAATTGCGTTAATAACGTCATTGGTCAAGTTAGATTCAGAGAGTTGTACAGTCGTTCTGGTATGAGTTTCGAAAGGTTTTGTCACTGTCGGTCGTTTTTTTATGTCACCTACTAAAACGAAACAAATTTGTCGACTAAATCTATTAAGTGGGTCGTCAGATATAGGTACTTCTAAAATCGGGTTCTCATCACTGGAATAAATTGTTTCAGTGGCAGAACCAGACTGAGATGGAGGTTTTTCAGATGTATTTACAGCGATGGAACTCACGTCCTCATTATTGATTTCGACGCGAGATAGAGCATCGGCATTGGTATTCATTTTTCCTTGCTTATATTCTGTGGTAAAGTTATATTCGCTTAGTTTTAGCCCCCAACGCGTTAATCTAGAACCTGGTTCTTTAAGATTCATTACCCACTGAAGTGGCCTATGATCTGTTACGATCTTAAATTTTCTACCGATTAGATATGGTCTAAAATATTTAGTAGCCCACACTATTGCTAAAAATTCCTTTTCAATAGTACTATAATTAATTTCACTCGTATTAAGTGTTCTTGATGCATATGCTATAGGTTTATCACTACCAATAGTTCCTTGTGAAAGTACCACGCCAATAGCAAAATTAGATGCATTGGTTGTAAGAACAAAATCTTTATTAAATTCAGGATACTGCAAGATGGGATCATTAATTAATAATAATTTACATTTCTCAAAGCAATTAACATAATTAGAATTGTAGGAGATGTAGGTGTGTGTGTGTCTTCAGGGAACACAATTAAACAGCCCTGACACTTCTACCACAGTTTATTCTTCAAATCACACAAATATGATTAACATTAAGCATAAGCAAAATAAATATAACAGAAAAGATAAATAAAAGCGATCATTCTAGGCTTCCTTTGTTCTGCAAGTAGCGGGACTTCGTGCGCGCTCACTCGGTGCGACACGACACGAGGACGATCCGATAATGCTCGGGGACTCGACGATGCGACTATACAGAAATGAAAGCAAACATATGCTTATGTTATGTGTTATTGTGCATGTTTAATATTTGTGTATTTAGTATGTAAAGTATTTATATATTATATTATTGTATTTATATAGTAGTTAGTTTTATTAAATGTATTGTGGCTACGCCACAGAATTATTAAAAGTTATTTTAGAACCTTTTTTCAAACACTGCGTCATTGGTTTCGTTATACGAGCGAAATCAGGAATAAATTTTCGATAATAACCTACTAAACCAAGGAAACGTTTTATTTCAGTGGCGGTTTTAGGCAAAGGAAATTTTTGAATAGCTTTTATTTTATCAGAGTTAGGCTTAATACCATCTTTACTTATTATATGCCCTAAATATGAAGTTTCTAGTTTTAAAAATTCGGACTTATCCATTTGTATCTTGAAATTTGATTCTCTTAACCTTTTAAATACTTTTTCTAAATTTACCATGTGTTCCTGCAATGAAACACTAAAGACTATTATATCATCAAGGTACACTAAACACACTACATTTTGAAGATCTCTAAGTAATGTATTAGTAAAATGTATTAGGGCTATCATGGGCCTTGGACCTTTTATAAGCTGTAGACCAATTTTCCACGAACTCGGTATTCTGACAGTACCAAGTTTGTATATCTTTGAAGCAGTTATGACTGTCAAGAAGCATCCACAATTATTTAAAACTTACAAAGAAACTTGCTTGTATATACCGAGGGATCCAACACGGCTGCGGGTGTCTGCATGTTGCACCGCGCTATACTCGAAAAATTGTTACGCCATGGCTGTGAGAATATTTAATCACCTTCATAAAAATTATAGATCGCTGCCATGTAATGTTTTCAAGGGGAAGGTGATTTGGTTTTTGAAGTCAAGGTGCTTCTATAGCGTGACCGAATATTTAGAACATAAGTTTAGAACATAAATTTAATAACGTATGATATGATATGTACAATAATATAATGATACAAATAATATAAAAACTGACCAATTCATATGACTAATAATGTAAAATGTTAAATTCCTTTAAATACAAATTTGCGCGCCATTGTGTGTTGCAGAATATGCGAACTTATGATTGTACCACCTGACACATTTTTGTACCATATTCTTGCAATAAATTATTATTATTATTATTAAGAAAATTATCCAAACCCTCTGAAAAGTTGAAGGGCTATTCTTTAAACCCATGGGCATTCTTAAAAATTCAAAGTGCCCATGTTCTACATTAAAAGCTGTCTTATGGATATCCTGAGGGTCCATTTCGACCTGGTAAAATCCACTGGCCAAATCTAAAGTGGTGAAATAATGACAGTTACCTAATTTATCTAATACATCATTTATATTTGGAATAGGATATTTATCATCAATAGTCTTTTCATTAACTTTCCTAAAATCGATGACAATTCGCCATTTGACTTTGCCAGAAGCATCAGCCTTCTTGGGGACAACCCATATGGGAGAACTCCATGCTGACTGAGAAGGACGGATAATTCCCTGATCGAGCATTTTCGAGATTTGATCCTGAGCTTCCTGTCTGTGAACGAAGGGGTATCTGTAGCTTTTGGAATAAACAGGTAATTCATCTGAAGTACGGATACTATGTTTTATCTTATTGGTGAAAGTTAATGGTTCGCCATCAAGATAGAACACTTCAGCGTATTGAGAACAGAGTGACTCTAGGTTGGCTCGTTCTTCAGGATTCAGATGGTCCGTACGTAATCGCGAAAGTACTTCGGATGTGCGATCGGTATGTTGTTGAGTGCGCGTGCACTGAGTATTAAATAGTTCCGCACTAACTGGTCGGTCCATTGAGAATACTACATCATGTTTAGTCGGGTTGGTAATTTCAATAAAACCTCGGTTGTTCTTTACATTAGTAAGATAGTCATGAATAGTGCAGTTAGATATTGTCTGTTCAGTCACAAATGCGTCACCGTCATGAAAGTTAATTGAAACTCGAATTATTTTAGATGTATTGGCCGGTATTATTTCCTCATAAAGATTACAGTTCCGTGAATCATACATTCGCAGGGGGTTGGTAGAGCTCCGTGTATCTAGGACTTTATTTTTTAAATCAATGCTAGATTCCAGTTTTTCCAGCAAATCTAGTCCAATTAAGCCATCGAAATAAGTGTGAAATTTATATATGAACAAGGTTATATCACAATCTTCACCAATTTCGCGAAAACATGGTATAGTTATGGAATAATTATTTCGAGTGGTCGCATGAATATTAGTAACCTCAAAAGGGTCGTAATTACACAGTGTATTGGGATATAATTTTTCTACTACCTCGGGGCTTATAAATGATTAATTCGCCCCTGTATCAACCAATAATTTTAAGGGTGGATTTGTAATCTGTATGTACGGAAGTTGTCTTTGTGTTTGTAAATTTATTTCTATTTTTGCTTGTCTGATTTGTGAGTTGTCTGAAAATCCTGATTCGAAGTTGAACACTCCTGTGTCTCTTCAACACTAGGAGGTGAGTATTCGTTAACGTCTTGATACTCTGTCATGTTATAAACTGGCTCAGAATAGTAATGTTCCTGGTAATATGGGTCATAGTAATATTCGTTATAGGAATAATAGTCATAGTCATATTGGTCTTGGGCCTCATTAAAATTTACATCCTTAAATTTGAAATAGTTTGAAGGTGGTGGGTTCCCATGTCTTGACAAATCATGCCCGCTAAAGACGGGTTTAGGTGGAGAGGTCTTACTGACGTAGTGACTAATCGGTTGAGGACCATTATTAACCGGTTTCTGTTGAGGCACTCTAAATACATTACTTTGTGGACGGTAATTTGGTGGAGGAGCACCAAACGTCTGTTGTGTTCTAGAAGGACCACGATTTAAAGGCAATTGAGGCTTCCAAACAGCCATAGGCATGGGCATAGGCCTATTAGGTTGCGGATTTAAAAATCTTGAGGGGCCTGTTCTATTGATTCGGGTCGCATACATCTAATTCGAGACCCAAGTGGATCACGAAGGCCACGCAAGTATGCTTGTAAAGTTAACTTTTTATATAATGCTCTTTTGTCCTCGACTGTACTCTGTACCGAATCGTGTAAATTTACATACATTACATACTAAAGAACTACGTATACTGATCCAATTCTCAGAAATTCCATTAGAGCTTAGGGTCCGCGTGGCGGGCCCAGTTACCTTATTGAGAATGCCATTAATTAGTGATAGATTACTTAATTCATAACCCGGTTCCGCTGTAATAAATTTTGCCACCAATTGATCACATAAATTAATGAACCTAGTGAGGACATTCGGGTTACCATCAAACTCGGAAACTAAAGGTAAGACTTTAAATATGTTGTCAACTAAAAGCTCCGACATAATATTTCCTGTTAAATCTCTACCTAAATCAAAATTTAAATTCCTACGTATAATACTAGGGGTCCGTGATTCTCTAGGATGGAAAATCTTGGTATGGGATTATAAAAAAAATAATAGGATAATTTGGCAAGTCTAGATAAAAACTAGGTACTCACCATATCTGGTCTGTTTGATAAATCGATGTTTGGATTTCCCTCTGGCTGCAGGCTCTTGTTTTTCTGTTATGGATTTGCCCGGTCTATGATCGATTCACTGACTTTACGAACAAATCCTACCGACTGCGCCAATTACGAAGGCCACAGCCGAAGGTTTCAAAAAAAACCAAATGTTTTAAACTAATTTATTTAAAAATAAAATTACAATTTAAACTATAATTAAAATACGGCTAAACAACCCGAAGTAAGGAAATTAAATGCACATAAAATATGGAAATAATAAGGCTCGAAGAGGCACCAATTGCTGACACTATGCAACGTGAGGCTCGTGTAACTCGTGTTAGTTGCGACATACGAATTCCGCTGACACCATGTAACGTTAGGGACGTGTTATTCTTTATATTGCGAAATGCAGATTCCATGGTATAGGGCTACGTAACACGCTTTTGGCTCTTTATACTCTCTTATTTATTTATTTATTTGGGAAACAAAACAAACACCTCTATACAATAAAAAAAGTAAAAAAATAAAACATAAAATAAACACATTGGATGTATCCACAAAAAAGTTTCACTGATAAAAAATATGATATAAAGCTAAGCAAAACAAAACATGACAGTACAAAATTGTTTTAAATTATTCTTAAATAAAGCAGTAGAGGAGTGCGAAAAAGGGTCTATATATACTTTATACTCTTTATACAATTTAACCGATTAAAAAAAGGTTCAAAGTATGTGTGCTTAATTTAGTAAGTTGTTTGTAAACTAATTTCACGACAGCTAAAATCAAATCGAAGCAATACTTTCTATTTAGTTGGAATATTCAATTCCAACTTCGAAAACAGTATAAGTATTTTACGTTAAAATCATTATCTAATTTGTGGGATAAACAGATCAGAAACAATCACTTAGGTGCCATTACAGATGAGTAAACATACTCTGTAATGGGAAGAAGGTCAGAGGGCTTCGCGATCGGGGACTCTCAAATTATTTTCTCACAATCAATTACAATAAACGAGGTTCTGAGGTCTAGTCAGGGGTAAGAAATAAAGAAAAAAAAAGGTGCGTGTACTTATGTACGCGCGTAACAAGTTATACTTCTTTGGCATTATTAAAAATAGTTTTTGATTGCATGCAAATAATTAATTACAATTAAATAATCAAAGACTGGAAAAGGAGTCATTATAGTCAATAAAGTTCAGTTCGTGTAACATAAATTCTATTATTATTCGAATGTTGTTTTTAAATTATGTCCAATACCGTGGCATCTTCCGTGGGCAACTTCATTCTGTTAATTTTGTGTCACGGTGCGCGCGCATCGTAAAATTTCACTCTCATCAATTTTTCATAACGCGCCTAAAGAAGTATAACTTCAAAAACTTTATTAAACACAATAAAAAGGATATTTAGGTAAAAAGAAAGTGCACTAGCCCCCACACTAGGATACATAATATAACAGTGTTATTAAGAATATTATGATATAATTGGAAATTCAGGTCTACGAATGTTGCTTAGTGTGTAATAACTATATGTATTTCACCAATCTGTTTTCTGTTTCTGTTCCTTAAATGTAAAAATAAAAATAAATAAAATACTCTGTTCTGTGTCCAGCGACAAGTTTAATTAACAATTTTCTACTTGCTGTTTCAAGAATACTGGCGCTCCCAACTATGTCCTTTCTTGGAGCCAATCGTACACAGTTGGGGATGATGTTGTGGTCTCTCCATCTTTTAAGAAAATTTATGGATGCTAGGAGACGAGATGCCTTTTGTTTACTTGAATTCCAGTCGTCTAATTTTGTTTGCATTTTCCAGTCCGTACTGTTGCACATAGTATTGTCTTTTATTAACATAACCTTTACACATTTAAAGAAAACACTTTTTAACCGGATTTACATTAACAGGGTACGTGGTCACGGCACAGAACACAATAACTCAAAGGAAGAACGACGACTAGGAACACAGATTCTAAGATACGCGCCACCTATAATTATCAACCCACCCAAAACTACATGTGGCGGCAATATTTGAATATCTGGCGTCAAAAATTTGAATTGCCGGCTGGTCCAGGTTCCCCAGAAAATTATTAATAATATAATGAAATAAAACAAAAACCTTTTCTCATTGAATTATTATTTATTTCACTTTTATGGATCCTTAGACACGAAATCAACATAATTTTGTAATGTTCGTACCTAGGTAATTCAAATGAAAAGTTTCTTCGCTACTTCTTCTCTACAAATGAATAATTTACATAAGCCACAGTGACTTGTTCATGAGTCTTTACAAGAGGAAGCAAACACCAACCATATTATAAGATGAAAATTATATACATTCCTCTGGTAGTAATGTTCTCTTATTCTTATAAAAAAAAACGGTACCACGAAAACACTTAAGAAACGGTATTTACAATGAGAAGCATCAGGATATACACTGAAACTTGGAATAAGATAGATAATTATGCATAAATAATTATTATTTATGCATAATTATCTTCATCTTGCGTTCGAGCGCAGATGCCGATGCTTCATCTGCAATCAATCTGTTTTTTAGTATACAAAATCTTTTCACACATAGAGAAAACACTTTCTATGATGTGGTGAATATTTTGTGTGCCATGTTGTGCGCATTTTTTTATGCAATTAAAATTTACATTTTGGAGCACCATTTCCTTTGCAATTGTTTTTAAATTGCGTTTGTGACTATTTTGTAATGTCGAATTTATTAATGTTTAATTTATTTGCATAGTGCAAACAACTCTCACAATTATTAACACTGCATATTTCTTTAATTAAAAATCCGCAGACATATGCGCATGCTTGCATTTCTGCATTGTCCTCTTCAATATTTTGTGGTACTACTGAAGACGACAATGCAAATGCACTGCACTGTCTGCGCAATTTCTGGGTTGTGAAACTGACAATAATGTCTCATAGTTATTCATTACGACATTATTGTCAGTTTCACAATTACATCCTGTGGTCCCAATACCTGCCCACAGTTGGGTTGGAATTTGAGCCACAGTTGCCCCTTATGCAGCCAAACAAATTTTCTAATGGATCTTGCTGTAACCGTCTTGTGGCCCGGCTCTTTATACCCTCGTTAGCGAATTGCTTAAACAGCCGCTCGACGCCATTAATGGTCCAAATCCAACCTTCCTGTGGGGGTGTTCGCACAGACCCCATAAATTTCAATGTTTTCAAAAAATATTTCATACTTTGAAATAATTTGTGGTGTGGGCTTTTCGCTGTCAAGTTTGTGGAGAAAATTTCTCCTCGCCGCAAGTCTGCTGAGTCGCTATTCAGGGCGTCAAAAAGCTTGTCCATATGTGATATCACATTTGCAGTAATAGCAGCTTCTATACTGAGTGCGCCTGGAAATAAGAAATAAAAATTTATTAATAATGTAATAGAACTAATGAGCTATCTTATGACACATTTCTTCTACGCTGTTACATACCATCAGCTATCTTTGCATAAAGTCCGCTGCCACTGTGTGGCTCAAAACTTGTGCAGCTAGTTTGACGCACCTTTTTTGTTTTGCATTTCTTTGTGAAAGCAGGAGCGAACACAAAATTTGGGGGTTTGTTGTCGATTTCAAAGAAATCTTTTATGTGTGACCATTTGGCCACACCTGTAAATAAACAAAAAGTAATTTTTAATTGAACCAAGTACTTGGGTGATAAGCGTAAATAAAATATTGTAAAACTAAAAGCTTACCAGCTTAAGAGCCTTTTCATTTTTAATAGGAAAATTTGAATTATCTTAAAATTCAATGGCTTTTAGCAGCTCGTGCAAGTAAGTGCCCTAAATGTTACAAAATTTATGATATTTTAGTTTAAACAGTCACGTGAACATACCTTTTCTTGTCTTCAGCCCTGCGATTCTGTAACTCACTTTTCGAACTCACTCAGCGGTTTTCGCATCGGCGGTCGCTCTGAAATCAGTCGTGAAGCAGTCATTGTATGATTTCGCATTCTAATAAACAATAAACTATAAGCTTCCACCTTTTCAGAATGCCAAATCATAAAATGACTGCTTCACGACTGATTTGAGAGCGACCGGCGATCCGAAAACCGCTGTGTGAGTTCGAAAAGTGAGTTACAGAATCGCAGGGCAGATGAAATGTTAGTAGTGCACTCAATGTCACAATCTCTTTGTTATGCACTGTTATGTATGGGCGCTCCACAGTTGCACCCAAGATTGCTATATGCTATTGAAGTGTGCTGTTCATCCGAGGGAAAAAGGTATTTTGCCCACAGGGTGCAGCTGAAAATAAACGGGCATAATTGTAGTAGATTATCAAAGGTGAGTAAGAAGCACGTAATTATTCTTGTCAAATTCAAGGCGTAGGTTCCATCGTGATCGACTGGAACTTGAACTACATTGTATTTTAACCACGACAATTTGACAGTTTTTGTTCTCTTGTTCAACAGTAAATTTAATGTTATTGTGTATTGAATTTAAATGTACTACAAATGTGTCATCGACATATCTCTTGTACAGTCGAGGTTTAACCGGGGCATTGGCCAGAGCTCTCTCCTCAAAGTCCTCCACGAAGATGTCAGCGACTATAGGTGACACTGGAGAACCCATGGCTACTCCATCAACCTGCACATAGAACTCATCTTTCCACATTAGGTATCCTGATGTGAGACAGTGTTTTACGATATCTACATAATCTGGTGACATGTTCTTAAGTCTTTTTGCAATTATATCTAGGCAGTCATTTAGTGGTAAGTTTGTAAATAGTGACTCAATGTCAAAACTCACCATGGTTTCATTGTGGAGTAATTTGAGATCTCTTAACATGAGCACTAGTGTGCCCCATGAGAGGTCATAATATTGACACTAAGTGTTTGGCTAATTTGTATGTGGGTGAGTCGATATGACTGACTATGGGTCTTAAAGGATTGTTGTGTTTGTGTATTTTTGGCAATCCATAAATTTTTGGAGGTTTTACGCAGGCTGCTATTAAAGATTTGACGTCTAGTGACAGTGTTTCAGAATATTTAGTAAGGAGGCTAGATGTTTGTTTTATTACCTTTATAGGTGCGCGAGAGGCGAGCACCATATAATAATAGTTTTTAGGCTAGGTAGTGGCCGCAGTGGGAAGACAAAGAAAACTTCTTGACTTTAAAAGTATATAATAATGATAACAGCATATACAGAAGGAACGAAGTTGAATGAAAAGAGTTGTAGTACAATTAGAAAAAAGAAATCACAAGAAAGTACAAGAATAGATAAATTATACGTCACTAAGGGATAGTTCCTAAATCGCGCACGGGTTTCGCCTTTGACAGTTCTAAACGCACTGCCCGCTGGTCGCGCTGCCACTGGCTGCAGGCTCCACCCACCGCGCCCGTGTCGTCACACATAGCGGTAAAATCACCGACGCGGTGGAAAAGAGGAGTGATATTATTGTTCGCCACATCAGCCCCCCCGGAGACCGTTACGGTCGAAAATAATCCGGGAACCGAACACGACGCCCGCTCCAAGTACAGCGATCTTCCACCACCGCTGGCTTCGACACTGGATCTGGTGATGAAAGTATGAATGCGGGCTTGACTCTGTCCACTGAAACAGTTACAACTTTACCGTTAAATTCAATGACAAAGGTTTTATCTCCTCGCTTTATCACTTTGCAAGGGCCCACATACGGTGCTTGCAGTGACTTTCGTACAGCGTCTTGGCGAAGAAAGACATGTGAAGCCGTCTGTAAATCTTTGCTGACGAAAACTGGAGTAGCACCATGGCGAACTACTGGTGTAGGCTTAAGTTCTTGCATTTTATTCCTGAGTCGTGACACGAAATCGGAATAGTCTACGACCTGTTTTGGAGCATGGTTGAAGAACATACCAGGCAGTCTCAATGTTTCTCCGTATACTAACTCTGCTGACGACGACCCAACGTCTTCTTTCCAAGCAGTCCGAATGCCAAGAAGAACCACCGGAAGAGCTTCAACCCAGTCATCGTTAGCATGGCACATGATCGCTGCCTTGAGTTGCCGATGAAATCTCTCCACCATACCGTTTGCAGCCGGGTGATAAGCTGTGGTCTGTTAATGATTAAATCCCATTATACGTGACAATTCCTTAAAGAGATATGCTTCGAACTGCCTGCCTCTATCAGTTGTTATCTTCTCAGGACAACCGAACCTTGAGATCCAACCATAAACAAAAGCATTGGCCACAGTGTCTGCTTTAATGTCCTGAAGCGGCATGACCTCCGGCCACCGCGTGAAACGATCAATAGGCAATATTTAAATTCGTGACGCATTGGTAATGGGCCTATGAGGTCGATGTGGACGTGGCTGAATCTATCCGATGGAGGAACAAAATCACTGACAGGAGCACGGGTATGTCGAATAACCTTCGAGCGTTGACACGCGAGGCAGCTCCGTGTCCATAATCTGCAGTCCTTTTTAATATTGGGCCAAACATACCTCTCAGAGACCAGCCTAACGCTTGCTCTGATCCCTGGATGACTCAATCCGTGCAAGCAGTCGAAAGCTTGCCGTCGAAATTGAGGAGTCAAGTAAGGTCTTGGTGTTGAGCATGACATATCACAAATAACTGTCTTACCAGAGCCAGAAATGTCTACGATCTGTGCTGATGAGAGAGTATTTAAATTAATCACACTAGTAATTGTTTCTACTCTGGATAGAGCGTCAGCTACTACGTTATTATCGCCTGAAACATGCTTTATGTTTGTAGTGAACTGCGACACAAAATCAAAATATCTAAATTGTCGAGGTGAGCAGTTCTCAGAAGCTTTTTGAAACGCAGAAACGATTGGCTTATGGTCGGTAAAAATTGAAAAATCCTTAGCTTCAACCATATGCCGAAAATATTTCACAGCTTCATAAATCGCCAAAAGCTCTCTATCAAAAGGACTATACTTCTTTTGAGCGGTATTTAATTTCCTCGAGAAGAAACAGAGTGGTTGCCATACAGAATTAATATTCTGCTGTAAGACAACTCCGATTGCGTTGACTGATGCATCCGTCCACAATGTCAGTTCTGCAGCTGGATCAGGATGCGCTAAAAGAGTAGCTTTAGCTAAACTAGCCTTACTAGACAAAAACGCCTTTTGCAGTTCATCAGTCCAAGTAATATTAGTACTGGGCTTAACAGCTGGACCAGAAAGAAGCTCGTGCAACGAGGCCTGCACTTTAGCTGCACTTGGAATAAATCGTCGATAAAAGTTAATCATACCCAGAAATCTCCGAAGCTCCTTGATCGTCTTGGGTGGAGGAAAATTCTGGATAGCTTCTACCTTTTGTGGAAGTGGTCTGGTACCTGCTGAGGAAACGATGTATCCGAGGAATTCCACTTGCGACTCACCAAACACGCATTTAGATGCATTAATCATTATTCCATAGTCCTGGAGGCGCTGGAATACTTGATGCAGGTGGTCCAGATGTTGAGTTTCGTTCTGCGAAGCTACTAAAATGTCATCAATATAGGGATAACAGTAAGGCAAATCTCGTAGTATTTCATCCATAAAGCGTAGAAATGTTTGAGCAGCATTGCGAAGGCCAAAACTCATGAATGGAAACTCAAACATTCCAAATGGAGTTGTAATAGCTGTCTTCGGAATATCATCCGGATGAACTGGGATTTGGTTGTATGCTCTAATTAAGTCTATTTTACTAAAGACTGAACATCCAGAAAGGTTATGAGCAAAGTCAGCTATGTGACGAACCGGATATCGGTCGGGTATTGTACGTGCATTCAATGCACGATAATCGCCACATGGTCGCCATTCGTTGTTTTTCTTTGGAACTAAGTGTAATGGCGATGACCAAGGACTGTCAGATCTGCGAGCAATACCTGATCTTACCATATCCTCGAACTCCCTCACAGCAATACGGAGTCGATCCGGTGTCAACCGACGAGGACGACTGTAGACTGGAGGTCCAGAAGTAGTACGGATATGATGCAGCGTATTGTGCTTCACCTGGAGCATAGACAGGTCTCCAGCTGGACGAGTGATGTCGGGAAACTGTGACAAAATTTCGTGGTAACGTGAGGTACCTGTAAAAGATTTGATGTGGCATAAAGCAAATGAAGCAGGTTTAGCTGAAGCACTAAGCGATGTAACATTGTCTATCAAGCGATTAAGCCTAGCATCAACAAGCAAATTGAAATGCGACAGAAAATCTATGCCTATAATAGGTTTGGTTACATCAGCTATCACAAACCGCCACGTAAAAGCTCGTCTGAGTCCAAAATCTAATATTAAATTAAACCATCCAAAAGTGTCTATCACTGAACCATTCGCTGCAAAAAGTTTATAGTCTGTTTTATTCAAGCGTCTATTATTAAATAATTTTTTTGGATAAACACACAAATCGGAACCGGTGTCAATTAAAAATTGTATTTTAGTCTTACGATCGGTTACAAACACACGGCCACCAGTCACACTATTGCAGTCACGCGTTGCCGCCTTCACTGACTGCGCCGCTCGTTTCCCGGCGGAAACGAACAGGGTGCGCGACACTTCGTCGCCTTACTGCCAAAACGTCGATGAAACCAACAATGCCCCGGGCCAGCATTAGAGCGGCTCCGAGACCGATGTCGCCAACGTGGTGATTGCCCTCGATATCTCGAGCGCGAACTTGATGTTGTTGACAACGCCGCTACCTGACGCGATAGGTCGTCAATGCGCCGGGTTAGCAAATCTATACTCGAAGTCGGTGTACCTGCTTGAGACGTCGCGGCAACTTGCCTATCCAGCTGCGGGGCGATCTCATAAATTTTATCAACAATTCGGGCTATAGATTCCAGAGGTAGGTCACCTTGAGCAGCCATAATTGCCTGAACATGGTCGGGTAACCTGCTCACCCAGATGGACCGTATGAATTCTTCTGGAACGTCTTCACCCGCCAGGCTTTGAAGGTGCCGTAAAAATTGGGAAGGTTTTCGGTCGCCCAATTCCTCGTGCGTCAGTAATTGTGTAACCCGTTGTTGCTGTGAAGTCGATAGGCGCGATATTAACTCAGTTTTAATTTTTTCATATTTCCCTTCCGACGGTGGTTTGGAAACCACATCTTTCACCTCCAAATTCGCGGTGACGTGGTAGAATTTTGTTGCATCCGCGGTAATGTTTGCCAACGCAAATTGACCCTCCAGTTGCGAAAACCAAAGTGCAGGTTCATTTGGCCAAAATGGCGAAACCTTTATGCCAACGCGGCACACTTCGTCTTTACCTGCCGTAGCCATGTTTCACAAATAAAATGTCAAATCACACAACTAATCACGTAACTGATCACGTCGGGGTCACCAATTTATAGGTGCGCGAGAGGCGAGCACCATATAATAATAGTTTTTAGGCTAGGTAGTGGCCGCAGTGGGAAGACAAAGAAAACTTCTTGACTTTAAAAGTATATAATAATGATAACAGCATATACAGAAGGAACGAAGTTGAATGAAAAGAGTTGTAGTACAATTAGAAAAAAGAAATCACAAGAAAGTACAAGAATAGATAAATTATACGTCACTAAGGGATAGTTCCTAAATCGCGCACGGGTTTCGCCTTTGACAGTTCTAAACACACTGCCCGCTGGTCGCGCTGCCACTGGCTGCAGGCTCCACCCACCGCGCCCGTGTCATCACACATAGCGGTAAAATCACCGACGCGGTGGAAAAGAGGAGTGATATTATTGTTCGCCACACCTTGTTTGTGGGATCTTTATCGCCTTTTTTATAGGTATTGCGTTCCCTTTGTCAGCTCGGAGTACTACCAAATCTTCGTTCGCCTTTAGCTCCGCGAGAGCCTTCTCGAGAATTCCTTCGTGAGGGATTTTTCGCGGTGCCGTTGCAAAATTTAAGCCTTTATTTAATACCTCGATTGTTTGTTTATACAAGTTTTGTTTTGACAGATAGATGACAGTGACATTTTGACTAGTATCGGGTGTGTCATTTAAAGTCGCGACGTTTGACAGGTGTCTATTGGTGTTCTGTGCTAGTTTTTCAAACTTTTTTTTTATTTGTATGACTTTGCAGTTATTGAATTTGTTGTGAGCCCGAGTGTTTAAGATGTTTATGCACTGCCTCCAATCAATTTCCGATAATATCTCACGTATTTCCTCCGTTTCATTTTGGATTTGAATGTTTAGTCGTTGATACTCTGTTCTGTGTCCGGCGACAAGTATAATTAACAATTTTCTACTTGCTGTTTCAAGAATACTGGCGCTCCCAACTATGTCCTTTCTTGGAGCCAATCGTACACAGTTGGGGATGATGTTGTGGTCTCTGCATCTTTTAAGAAAATTTATGGATGCTAGGAGACGAGATGCCTTTTGTTTTCTTGAATTCCAGTCATCTAATTTTGTTTGCATTTTCCAGTCCGTACTGTTGCACATAGTATTGTCTTTTATTAACATAACCTTTACACATTTAAAGAAAACACTTTTTAACCGGATTTACATTAACAGGGTGCGTGGTCACGGCACAGAACACAATAACCCAAAGGAAGAACGACGACTAGGAACACAGATTCTAAGATACGCGAATGTATACGCGCCACCTATAATTATCAACCCACCCAAAACTATATGTGGCGGCAATATTTGAATATCTGGCGTCAAAAATTTGAATTGCCGGCTGGTCCAGGTTCCCCAGAAAATTATTAATAATATAATGAAATAAAACAAAAACCTTTTCTCATTGAATTATTATTTATTTCACTTTTATGGATCCTTAGACACGAAATCAACATAATTTTGTAATGTTCGTACCTAGGTAATTCAAATGAAAAGTTTCTTCGCTACTTCTTCTCTACAAATGAATAATTTACATAAGCCACAGTGACTTGTTCATGAGTCTTTACAAGAGGAAGCAAACACCAACCATATTATAAGATGAAAATTATATACATTCCTCTGGTAGTAATGTTCTCTTATTCTTATAAAAAAAACGGTACCACGAAAACACTTAAGAAACGGTATTTACAATGAGAAGCATCAGGATATACACTGAAACTTGGAATAAGATAGATAATTATGCATAAATAATTATTATTTATGCATAATTATCTTCATCTTGCGTTCGAGCGCAGATGCCGATGCTTCATCTGCAAACAATCTGTTTTTTAGTATACAAAATCTTTTCACACATAGAGAAAACACTTTCTATGATGTGGTGAATATTTTGTGTGCCATGTTGTGCGCATTTTTTTATGCAATCGAAATTTACATTTTGGAGCACCATTTCCTTTGCAATTGTTTTTAAATTGCGTTTGTGACTATTTTGTAATGTCGAATTTATTAATGTTTAATTTATTTGCATAGCGCAAACAACTCTCACAATTATTAACACTGCATATTTTTTTAATTAAAAATCCGCAGACATATGCGCATGCTTGCATTTCTGCATTGTCCTCTTCAATATTTTGTGGTACTACTGAAGACGACAATGCAAATGCACTGCACTGTCTGCGCAATTTCTGGGTTGTGAAACTGACAATAATGTCTCATAGTTATTCATTACGACATTATTGTCAGTTTCATTAATTACATCCTGTGGTCCCAATATGTGCCCACAGTTGGGTTGGAATTTGAGCCACAGTTGCCCCTTATGCAGCCAAACAAATTTTCTAATGGATCTTGCTGTAACCGTCTTGTGGCCCGGCTCTTTATACCCTCGTTAGCGAATTGCTTAAACAGCCGCTCGACGCCATTAATGGTCCAAATCCAACTGTTACATACCATCAGCTATCTTTGCATAAAGTCCGCTGCCACTGTGTGGCTCAAAACTTGTGCAGCTAGTTTGACGCACATTTTTTGTTTTGCATTTCTTTGTGAAAGCAGGAGCGAACACAAAATTTGGGGGTTTGTTGTCGATTTCAAAGAAATCTTTTATGTGTGACCATTTGGCCACACCTGTAAATAAACAACAAGTAATTTTAAATTGAGGCAAGTACTTGGATGATAAGCGTAAATAAAATATTGTAAAACTAAAAGCTTACCAGCTTAAGAGCCTTTTCATTTTTAATAGGAAAATTTGAATTATCTTAAAATTAAATGGCTTTTAGCAGCTCGTGCAAGTAAGTGCCCTAAATGTTACAAAATTTATGATATTTTAGTTTAAACAGTCACGTGAACATACCTTTTCTTGTCTTCAGATGAAATGTTAGTAGTGCACTCAATGTCACAATCTCTTTGTTATGCACTGTTATGTATGGGCGCTCCACAGTTGCACCCAAGATTGCTATATGCTATTGAAGTGTGCTGTTCATCCGAGGGAAAAAGGTATTTTGCCCACAGGGTGCAGCTGAAAATAAACGGGCATAATTGTAGTAGATTATCAAAGGTGAGTAAGAAGCACGTAATTATTCTTGTCAAATTCAAGGCGTAGGTTCTATCGTGATCGACTAGAACTTGAACTACATTGTATTTTAACCACGACAATTTGACAGTTTTTGTTCTCTTGTTCAACAGTATATTTAATGTTATTGTGTATTGAATTTAAATGTGCTAGAAATGCAGATATTTTGTCATTGGGGAGTACTACAAATGTGTCATCGACATATCTCTTGTACAGTCGAGATTTAACCGGGGCATTGGCCAGAGCTCTCTCCTCAAAGTCCTCCACGAAGATGTCAGCGACTATAGGTGACACTGGAGAACCGATGGCTACTCCATCAACCTGCACATAGAACTCATCTTTCCACATTAGGTATCCTGATGTGAGACAGTGTTTTACAATATCTACATAATCTGGTGACATGTTCTTAAGTCTTTTTGCAATTATATCTAGGCAGTCATTTAGTGGTAAGTTTGTAAATAGTGACTCAATGTCAAACCTCACCATGGTTTCATTGTGGAGTAATTTGAGATCTCTTAACATGAGCACTAGTGTGCCCCCTGAGAGGTGATAATATTGACACTAAGTGTTTGGCTAATTTGTAAGTGGGTGAGTCAATATGACTGACTATGGGTCTTAAAGGATTGTTGTGTTTGTGTATTTTTGGCAATCCATACATTTTTGGAGGTTTTACGCAAGCTGCTATTAAAGATTTGACGTCTAGTGACAGTGTTTCAGAATATTTAGTAAGGAGGCTAGATGTTTGTTTTATTACCTTGTTTGTGGGATCTTTATCGCCTTTTTTATAGGTATTGCGTTCCCTTTGTCAGCTCGGAGTACTACCAAATCTTCGTTCGCCTTTAGCTCCGCGAGAGCGTTCTCGAGAATTCCTTCGTGAGGGATTTTTCGCGGTGCCGTTGCAAAATTTAAGCCTTTATTGTTTGTTTATACAAGTTTTGTTTTGACAGATAGATGACAGTGACATTTTGACTAGTATCGGGTGTGTCATTTAAAGTCGCGACGTTTGACAGGTGTCTATTGGTGTTCTGTGCTAGTTTTTCAAACTTTTTTTTTTATTTGTATGACTTTGCAGTTAAAAGGTGCTATCTTCTGCGGATCTTGTCAGCATCCCAACATCTCGGCACACGACCTATCAGCTCTTGCGTACTCCCACCTTTTAAAATCCTGGACTATTGATTGGCAATCTTCTAAAGAAAAAACTGGCAGGCACTATGCTAATATTCAGTATTCAATCCCTTCTTCGCCGTGGTTTTTTAAATATAAGTTTTTAAACAAAAAGGTCACGTCTATAATCTGCCGTCTTCGTATAGGGCACGCTTGTACTCCCGTTCATCTAGCCAAAATTAAAATAAAAGACAGTTCTCTCTGTGAGTGTGGTATGGACGAGGGCTCGACAGACCATATATTTTTTAACTGTTCTTTAATTAATGACTCTAAAGTGTTTTAACGAGGCTTCAACTGACGTGCCACGCTTTCAACAATCAAACGGATTCATGACACTGTTGCATTTTTGTGAGGTTGTGACGTCTTGTGCTAAAAGTGACTAAATTGTCTTCTGAAAAATCTTAGTGCAAAACGAAATACAAATATTAAACAGATATTAGTCATCCATATGAACTGGTTACAAAATTATCTACTATACCAAACATTGGTTCAGTTCATCATAATCTCAGATAGCCACTTATATAAGGGTATCGACTAAGTGATAAGCGGTCCAAGTTCGAATAATCTGACTTACACTATTTATCCACTCTCACGTACGGGCCGCGCGACTGTTTTCACGTCAACCGTACAGCTACTCGCGCGTCTTTGACCCGCGCGCATCGCGCCCGCTATATCGCAACAAAAACCATTATATCTATTGAAATATAATAACTACAACTACGAAAAAAATTCTACAGCATAGGTTGAAGTATATAGATTAAAACACATTTTGTAATAATTGGATAATGTTAATAAATTAGTACTTAAAACGGGATAAAACATTTGAGTCTGAGCAAAAATGCTTAAATTTTTTATAGATTTAGGCCTTACGCAAAAAATATAAACGATTTCGAAATAAGAATAATTTTACAAAAAACTAGACTAATTATCCTTTCAAAAGATGCAAAGATGTTTATATTTAATTAACATTGAGTAAGCTAATAAATCAAAACAAAACAACCACTTCTCGTAATTTTACCATAGCCTCTTGAGGCGCGCGCTATGACTTTTTTGTGCCAAGATGGCCGCCTATCTAAGGTCTCCCACACACCGTGTAGTTTTTTAACTAACTAAAAAATAGGGTATGTTCGATTTGTTTCAATCGTTTCTTTTTAAATGAAAAACAGAATAACAGTGTTGTAAATTTTAATGAGACATTTTTGATAAGATTTCGAGTTGTAAATGATAATCCACCGTTTCTCCACTGTTTCCACGTTCCCCGCGGTCTCCACGACTGCCACGGCCATCATCATCATATCATAATCAGGAGACATAAATAAACACATTACACCATGCGTAACAAAAAATTGCAAACATATTTTTTCGTTTGTACAAACCCTTATTTATGAAGTTTGTTCTAACGTCCATGGATACCGCACTGTCCATAACGATAAACCTGTGGAACACCTCAATATTATTTGGGAATCTTAAATCATCTCAATGTATTTCTATTTGGAAAAGGCATGAATATGCTTATGAAGGACTCTACATCCATTTTTAACTATTAATTCACTAAACAGACGTAAACTAATCATCAAAATCAGCCAACAACTTCTAAGAAGCCATTTTGCCCTTGACAAAAATATTTTAAAGTTGAAATTAAACTCAATTTAGCATTTAAAACTATATAATCTTATCATAACCGTAAAGTACAAATATTCAAGTTTATTTTGATGTATGATAATTAAAGAAATATAATATAAAACTAAAGTACTTACGACATAATTGCTGAAACTCCGAAACACTTGTTCCCAAAATTCACAAGAACGAGTCAATTGAGTTTGGAATTTTTTTTAACAGAGAACTAATCATATTTCATTGCCATCTGTAGTTTATTGGGTGAACTGTTTCCTAAGCTATCATTCTACGTCGATAAAAACGTTTATTTCTAACCTCGGGTTGGGGTTGATATCCATGCGTTGGAATTTGATGATACTGATTATGCAGGAGTCTCGGGGACCCTTGATTGGAACACCTCCAAGTGATTTTAGCTTTAGGATAAGCGTCAAAGTATTTTAAAAAATTTTTTTTTAACTTTTGTCAATTGTATTGAAATTATAAACAATCCGCCATTATCTAACTACTTTTCTATTGGTTATAAGAGATGTGACTTTCTCGATTTCTATTGGTTATAAGTGATGTGTCATTGTCGTTTTCTATTGGTTATAAGTGATGTGACATTTTCGGTAAATTAATTGGATCGATTATTTTCTCATTTGTTATTTTTAAAGTTGAACCTAATCGAATCGATTATTTTCTCATTTGTTAATTTTATAGTTGAACCTAATTTAAGCATTACTTGTCAAATGTTCATACATTACATTAACTTCATGTTTTAATTAATGTATGGTTCCGAAAATTATTAAATTATTCAAATAGTACCCAAAACCGATTCAGAGCACCCCACTATCCACGTGGTCTTGTCTGCCTTACCCCTAGAGTGTATATAAATAATCGGAGGCGCGGAGGAAGAGCAGCCCCCACCCGCTGTAACAAAGCACAGGCATTATGAAAGCTGTAGCGGCTGAGGCTGGTCGCCAGAGGCGACCAAAAAGCCGAGGTTGCGGAGGCTTGAATAAAATGCCTGTGCTTTGGTACGCAAGGGTGGAGGGGCTGCATTTCCCGTAGCGCCGGAGCTGTCCACAAAAACAAATATTATTTAGATTGGTTAGGTTAGAGTTAGTATATGAATATTTGGTCGCCGAAGGCGACCAGGACGCCGAGAAGCCGAGGCTTGAATAAACAATTACTATTTAGATCGGAGCTGTCCACAAAAACAAATATTATTTAGATTGGTTAGGTTAGAGTTAGTATATGAATATTTGGTCGCCGAAGGCGACCAGGACGCCGAGAAGCCGAGGCTTGAATAAACAATTACTATTTAGATCGGAGCTGTCCACAAAAACAAATATTATTTAGATTGGTTAGGTTAGAGTTAGTATATGAATATTTGGTCGCCGAAGGCGACCAGGACGCCGAGAAGCCGAGGCTTGAATAAACAATTACTATTTAGATCGGAGCTGTCCACAAAAACAAATATTATTTAGATTGGTTAGGTTAGAGTTAGTATATGAATATTTGGTCGCCGAAGGCGACCAGGACGCTCGAAGCCGAGGCTTGAATAAACAATTACTATTTAGATCGGAGCTGTCCACATAAACAAATATTATTTAGATAGGTTAGGTTATATAAATATTAATATACTAACCGTATATTAATATTGTTTTTAAATAACTGGTTCCGAAAATTATTAAATTATTCAAATAGTACCCAAAACCGAATCAGAGCACCCCACTATCCACGTGGTCTTGTCTGTCTTACCCCTAGAGTGTATATAAATAATCGGAGGCGCGGAGGAAGAGCAGCCCCCACCCGCTGTAACAAAGCACAGGCATTATGAAAGCTGTAGCGGCTGAGGCTGGTCGCCAGAGGCGACCAAAAAGCCGAGGTTGCGGAGGCTTGAATAAAATGCCTGTGCTTTGGTACGCAAGGGTGGAGGGGCTGCATTTCCCGTAGCGCCGGAGCTGTCCACAAAAACAAATATTATTTAGATTGGTTAGGTTAGAGTTAGTATATGAATATTTGGTCGCCGAAGGCGACCAGGACGCCGAGAAGCCGAGGCTTGAATAAACAATTACTATTTAGATCGGAGCTGTCCACAAAAACAAATATTATTTAGATTGGTTAGGTTAGAGTTAGTATATGAATATTTGGTCGCCGAAGGCGACCAGGACGCCGAGAAGCCGAGGCTTGAATAAACAATTACTATTTAGATCGGAGCTGTCCACAAAAACAAATATTATTTAGATTGGTTAGGTTAGAGTTAGTATATGAATATTTGGTCGCCGAAGGCGACCAGGACGCCGAGAAGCCGAGGCTTGAATAAACAATTACTATTTAGATCGGAGCTGTCCACATAAACAAATATTATTTAGATAAGTTAGGTTATATAAATATTAATATACTAACCGTATATTAATATTGTTTTTAAATAACTGTTCAACTGAAACTCGAAATCGAAAACAAAATCGGATTTAAAATCGGATTCAAAATCGAATACTAAAATAATCGATTTTTTCACTTTCACAGAATAGATTATTTTTCACATCTCTATTCTCTACTATTCATTGTTTAAAGTATAAACGCAATCGGCCATTTCGAATTTGGATTTTGCCAGAACAGTGTGTGTTCACAGTATTCAAGTGCAAAATATCAGTTAAAAGCCGTTACTTTTTAGATTTTTTTTATTTTTGCTTGAATGTGCGTTATTTTATTAGCATTTTTTTAAAACTTGGCTTTATATACATACTAGACACTGATTTCTTGCGATCATTTTCAGATTTCGTGTAATGGCGTCTCAAAATAGTGGACATGGGTGTGGTACTGAACCTGAACCTGAACCGTCTACAAGCACAACGCTTGGTAGACCTGCTTTTGAGGACGACCATCATCTTAGGTTAGTATATTAATATTTTTTTAAAATAACCTGTGTGAACAGTGATAATGTGCGAAATATCCGTTAAAAAGCCGTTACTTTTTACGTGAATGTTCGTTATTATATTATTATTTTTTTAAAACTTAGCTTTACATACATACTAGACACTGATTTCTTGCAATCTTTTTCAGATTTGGTACTGAATCTGAACCGTCTACAAGCACAACGCTTGGTAGACCGGCTTTTGAGGATGATGGGCCCTTGGAGGATCGTCATCTTTTTAAAGATGAAGTTCTCAAAATGTGGAATTTAACTAAACTAAATAAAACTTTAGGCAATAATGAGCAGTGTATGGCATTCGCTGAAGAACATGGATTAGTGCATTCTCAAAAGCAATGTGGAAGACATCGTGTACCCATGAAAATAATTAAATCGACGAATAAAACATTTGGCACATGGTCTTGTACAAAAGGAAATTGCAAATCAAAATCAAGAGTATCTAGAAATAAAGGAACATTTTTCGAAAACATTAAATTAGACTTAGTACATGTCTTCTATTTACTATATGCATATTCACAAAATTGGAGTTATTATACAACTATTAATGAAGATCCATATAAAGAAGATAGACAACAATGCTTAAGTCGAGGCACTATTAATGATTGGTTTAATTATTGTAGAGAAACCATAGTTATTTATCAAATGGACAAGAATCAATTTAAAGGAAAAATTGGTGGCCCAGGGAAGATTGTGCAGATAGATGAATCAAAATTTGGGAAACGAAAATACAACCGAGGTAAGTCTTTTATAGCTCAATAAATTATATTTACTACATGTTAACTGTTACATTATTATTTATCTACATGTAAACTAGATTTTGGTTATGTTAGGTCCGCATCAATGACAACATTGATTGTGTTACAAGTCTGTTTTACCCCTAGAGTGTTATTTTAATTCTTTAATTGTTCTAGGACGACATATTGAGGGCCATTGGGTCCTCGGTATGATTGAAGACAATTCTGAAGATCTGAGATTGGAAGTGTGCTCAGATAATATTCGCTCAGCGGAAGTATTAGTTCCTCTAATACAGAAACACGTCGAAGTTGGCACGACCATCCACACTGACTTCTGGCGAGCATACGATTGCTTGTCTGAGCATGGATACCTTCATAAGAAGGTCAACCACTCGAATCCAGACAACCCCTTTGTGGCTGAAGATGGAACACATACTCAAAGAATTGAGTCTCAATGGAGAGCAGTTAAGAGATTTTTTAAAAAAGATAATTATAATTTTTATAGTACAGAAAATTTCACTGATCATTTATACGAATACCTATGGCGGCGAAACAATAAGAAATATAAAAAAGATCCCTTTGAGGAGCTACTTATAGCAATTAAATATATTTATAAATTAAAATAATACTTTACTATACTCTTATTTTGCTATATTGCTTATTATGCTATACTGCTTATTTTGCTTACATATGTTAATTTCTTTTTTCATTTACTGCTGCTGAAGAGCTGCTGAAGTGGATAGAAGCCTACTGGCTTCTACCACGACCCGGCTCTACATGCACTATGGATTGGGCCCTGGTGGTTTTAGTGGGTATGGGGTCATCGCATTTTACGACCTTGACCCCCACACTCCCCGCGCCATTCACACACTTGCCCAGGCGTGGGGGCCCGTAAGTGGGTTTCCCCAGGTAAAAAAAAAAAAAAAAAAAAATTTTTTTTTTTTTGGTTTCCTAAGCCCAAAATTTGTGGGGGGTGATTACTACCCCCCTAACACCCCCTCCCCCTCCCCCCGCACCCCAAATTTAGGGTCTTCTCTCTCACATCTTTACCCTAACCTCAGTTTCAACTAGATGTCATTTTCTTAAACTTGTCGTTTTGGATACTGTAGTATCCATGTACGGATGCCGCCATTATTTTTTTGGATACTGTAGTATCCACGTACGTGAGAGTGGTTATGGATTTTATTTGCTCCTGCAAAACAAATATTGTAAGACAAATACGTCAAAATGCCCCCATCTAGTAAAATTTCTAGAATTAGGAAAATATAAATTTATCGATAATAATTTTAACTTCGTTGAAAAATTCATATTTCTTCGGATAGAGGGCACTGATACACTATGGAAAAAATTCATCAAATGTTACTGAACTTACAGCAAGACATCAAACAACAAAAACAAGATAGTCAAATCGCGACGGTATTCAAAGGTTTTTTTTTAAAAAGGAAAACTTTATTAAGTAAATTACACTTAATATTCTTAACTTATAGTCGATATGAGACTCTTATTCTAAAGTGGTCGATGTTAGACCCTAATCCTAAGGTGGTCGATGCAAGACCCTATCACTATGGTGGCCGATATTAGACTACCTTTAATATAATTATAATCTTACAGCTAAAACCCCTTACATGATAACTTTGATTCGTGGTACACAATGGAATAATAAGACTAAGCTTTGATTGCATTAACGCTTATGGTGCGTTTTGGGTATCTGTGTGACATTGTAACTTTTCCCTCCTTAAGCTCGAAATCATCTGAAGAACAATTTTTCGGAGGATGGTTTCGGCCTTGAAATATTATACATGTTTTTATCTTTTTGTATGCCAGAAAGGATATAAGACTTAAAATTAAAATTACATATAGAATTATTGTCCCTAAACTGACACTATTGGTTTTCACTACACTATCACTTTGATTTTCACTGTTTTGTAGGGCGTATGATAATACTTTTAAATTGGTTAAATCAACCCCATTCAGCTTAACAGGATTAATGTTTCTCTGGATACTGATCTTCAAATTTTCAGGTAAATTTACTAGCGGCAGCTTTTGAGATATAAGCTTCTCACCGTTACTGCTATGTATTCTTAAATTGTGATTTGCAATGTTATATTGTCATTTATCTTCTATGGTTAATAAGTAAGTATTTATGAGAGTGTAATGTAAAATTTCATTATCACAGGTTCTAACCAGATCAACAGGTGATTTAGAGTAGATTATCCATCGGTTAATCTGTAAAAGTTCTACTTTAATTTCTTCGAATTCTATTGGAATTTGTTTGCAAGAGACGTTGTGAGAATATTTCATCAGGTCCAGGATACAAGTGTCTTCAACAGGTACCATGGTCTGCAGCTCATCACAGAGGTATATTTATTTCTTTCTAAGGGTATTTCTAATACTAAAGTAATAACATTGTTCTTAAAATACGATTTCAATGTCATGGACTGTTCAATTCTTACAATATTTTCAGGAATTACTTTAAATATCAGCTTATCTGTTTTCTCTACGATTCTAAGTACATTAATGAGTTCATTAGTATTAATTATAGATTGATATAATACGCCCATTCTACTGAATGCTAAAATGTTTTCAATCTCGGTCAATTTTGTGTAAATTATTTGAAAATTATGTAAGAAGGAATTATAGATATGTGTTATTTGGTTAACATGTGAAATAATTGAAATGTCTTTAATATTTTTATTTATTTTATTAATTGCATCACTTAATGGTTCGAGATTGTTTGTAATATTTATAGTAGAGTTTGCAACAAGTCTTATCATTTCGGATATAACAGTAGTTTTCTTTTCCAGAGAATGTTCACGAGATTTTACATTTTTTATTAAGTTGTCATATTTAATAGCATCATCGTAATCCAAATTTCCTGTTATCATTTTAACTAGAGATCCCAAAGGATTAATGAGTCCTCTTTTCTGTCTATTAATTGGTACAATTTCTGAATATTTGTTCAATGTGATATTTAACATATAATTAACTTGAAGCTTAACATCATTGAAGTATATTAACGAAGGGCTACTGGTATTTAACTGTAATTCTACTATTCTATTTAGTTATATATACCTATGCATATTAAATTCTAATTCTTCCTTAATAAGTTTAATATCTAATGTCTTAATTACTATCCACTTATCATACGTAATCATAGCGGTTCCTTCTCTAAGAGGGAGAACGCCTGGATTCTTCTCAACCTTTTGAAGTTGAAGGGCCCGGATCGTTACTGCTTGGGTCACTAGCAGGACGAACCTGTGGGGGACGTTTTATGTCTTTTATTGGAACATTTTTATCTTTTGTGCTAGTTTCTACCAATACTACATTTCTTTTTATTTTACCCTTAACTTTTGCTTTTTCATACCTGGGCTTATCCTTGCTTTTACGTCGATTTATGCCTTTAATAAAAACATTATCGCCTTCATTTAAATCAAAATTAGTTTCTCCTACTCTACTTTGTTGAACTTTTTCTTTCCTAGTTCCTATTTTATCGGTTAAGTATTTGTATAAGTAGTGAGTTCTTTTTGCATGATCCCTGACTAATTGTTGAGTATATTCTTTATCAAAATTTAAATTGAATTGATTGTTATTTTCCGTGTGACCAAATACTACTTCAAACGGAGTGAGACCTGTTACTGAATGGATTGTTTGATTATAAGCCATTATAGCATAAGTCATCACTGATGTAGCATCTGTGAATTTATGTTCATATTTCGCAAGTCTATATATTTCTAAAATTGTGGAATGGAATCGTTCTATTAATCCCATTGAGTTTGGATTGTTAGGGGTGCCTATGTGAATGTCTATTTTATACAATGTCATTAAATCTTTCATGAGTTTATTATTGAATTCAGAACCAGGGTCTGAACTGATTTTAGTAGGTACGCCGTAGAATGAAAAATACTTTATAAGTGCCCTGACTACTTCAGGTGTTGATCTATCTGGGATTTCAAAAGCTTGTGCTAACTTACTAAATGCGTCTAATATGGTTAAGTAATATTTTCCTTCTATGGAGAATAAATCTATAAATAATTCTTGAAAAGGTCTTGATTGAGTTTGTGTAAGTTGTAATTGAGGTTTAAATGGTCTACGATCCTATTTCATACGTTTACAAGTGTCGCATGAATTTATTAAACTGGTTACGGTTTCTTCTAAATTTGTCCAAAAATAAACTCGTTTTAAATGAGAAATTGTTTCTTTAATACCTCGGTGACAGGTTTTGCCTACGTGATACTTCATTACTATTTCCTCTTGTTTTTTTTCGTCAGTGACATTAATTACTCTTTCAGTGCATTCATAAAGCTTTACGGTTTCTTTTCTAAATAATGAAATTAATACTTGTGTGAATAATTGTCGGTGTGCTTTATTTTCGTAATAGATAAAGTATTTAATTTTGGGTCTAATATATTCTTTAAGAAAAATTTTTATTAACTCGGAATTATCTAGGGGTAAGTGAACCTCTAAAATCTTTTGCTTGGGATGTGAGCGAATTTTAACTGAAAGTTCATTTTTAAACCATGGGTATATTAATATTTGGTTTGGTTTTGTATCTATAGCTTCGTAAAGTATGGGAATGCCATCTGTGTCCATATCTTCAGCAGAATGTGCTGTATCTGTACTAGAGTTTATTGTTAATGTGCGTGATGATGACCTGGAATTAACTCGAGATGGAATAGACCTAGATATTTCAGAAAAAGACATAGAGTTACTGTTATCATTTTCAGGTTCTTTACTTCGGTTGTTTTGTCCTAATCGTGTTATTGAATCGGTTAACTCTTGAATATAGTCATCAAGATTTCTATCAGAGTTATCTACATTAACTACCATTGATTGATTATCTTTATCGTTTTTACCTAAAGCATTTAATTTAATACGAGTTTTATGCTTAACTTGATTAGAAAAACTTAATGGTATATGCTCGCTGTAAAAAATATCTCTATATTCAAAACACAAATTATTGTAACTTGTAACCATTAGAGGTTTAGTGAATTTAATTTTATAGTTTTTATCAGATGCATTCTGTATTATAGTGGTAGCATAACCGTTTTCGCATTTTACAAGAGCAGATGGTGTTCTTATACCTTTACCAAAATTAATTGAATTTAATATTGCTTGTCCATTGGGAAGATTAACAGGAACCTTAACACGAGTTTCAGATCGTGCATCAACATTAATGACAAATGGTGGACTATAAATAATCGGTATTTCTGTGTCACGAGTTTTTAAAATTTGATTTTTCATGTCTATATTAGCGTAAAGTTGTTTTAATAAGTCTGATCCTATTAAACCGCCATAATCGCTATCCACATTATAGATATAAAATTTATGATAATCTGTACTACAAAAAGTTTTAAAGAGAGGTATATAAATTACTTCGTTATGGTGACTCTGTGCGTGTGTACTCACGACTTCGAATGGCTCATAATATTTAAATTCTGTCAAATACTTATTTACTATTTTAGGACTTATAAAGGATCGTGAACTACCTGTGTCTATCATAAACTTACTATTTATTTCGGGAATTTCAATATGTGGCAACTTTAAAGCACCGTGATGATTTAAATGTATTACTTCGGTTTGTCGGTTATTGAGGCTTGTATATGAAAATTTTCAGGTTCTGAGGTGTCAACCGCTTCTTCTGAATTTTGTTCTAAGTGACAATAATTATCTGGTGTAAAATCATTCGGATCTATATTATAATATTCATAGGGATAATTATCTTCGTGTGTATAAAATGTTTCATGATCGTCATCTGTGTAATTATTCATATCGTCGTTCATGTAATTTGTATAAAATAAATTATTTGATGTTCTTGGTGTCATAAAATTTGGCTTAGCTTGAGGCGCCGTTCGCATCGATACATCGTTATCATATCTATGTACCGGTTTTGGTTGGTGATTTTGTGGGATACCAAATTTAAATTGTTGTTGATTCGTTGTTTGGGGGAATTGCCTGTATCCAAATTGAGGTGGTCCACCACCAAACTTAAATTGTGAATTATTAGGATTATTAGGATTATATCGATACCTCCTAAGTATACTGAGTCAACTGACATTTTAGTAATTTTATAGGAGAGCCATTTTAAGGCAAATTGTTTATATTTTAATGAAATCAAACTAATTCGGAATAAATTAAATGTTTTTTTAATAAAGATTGAAAGCTCTTCCTTTGGTATAACATGATTTTGCTGAATTTTGTTTTTAAATGATATTTTATGTACATGACTCATTATACACGGGCGGGCCTGAATAGTAAAATGGTTTAACTACCAGTTATATTCATGTACGTTGTACATGAAAATCCATGACTTACTCGAAAATATTACGAAATATGATAATCATTTTATTAATATCATACTACTTTTGGTTATTTTCGATTTTTTTTGTCCCACTTAATAATAAAATGTTGAAATTACATCACTTGACTCATTATACTAGGAAAGTACTTACCTATGTTAGTAGTTAAAACCTCAACGTATACTGGACTAATATAATTAATCGAGGCTTTTTAATTACTCATTTTAGGTATTTCGAATACCTCACGAAATTAATAAAGGTTAGGAAGAAGTAGTCTCATTTAACAAAACAACACATTTAAAGAATCACAATGTATTTTTCGTTTATACTAAGTAGGACCCGTTTTTGTAGTTTTTGTATCCGACCCGTTTTTGTATCATGAAAGTTTCTTGAAAAGTAACAAACATCAATAAAAATAATAGAAACTAAAAATGGTAACTTACGTTAAACAATATTAATAAAAATAATAGATATGAATAATATAAATATCTAAAAATCTAGGAAATTCTAACGCTCAAAAAAATTTCTATAAGGTTAAACAAAATAAATAAAAATATTAAAGGTTGAACGAATCAAAAATCAGTCTGAATCACTATCTTCTGCTCCATTAGAGTTATTTAGATAGATAGATAGATCCATCATTAGTAGTTGTCCAGTTGTTTATAAGTTTTGACTTTGATTTGAAGTCCTTTATTAAATCCTGAGACACTTCAATAACTGTGTATGTATCTAAAAGCTGTATATCATTGATCAGGCATATAAAGCTTTTTATCTTTGTCCGTCTTTCAATTAAAGCGTGCATACTGTCGCCTTCACTTTGTGAATGACCCACTATTAGAAAGCGATGGCTAATAGCTATACTACACTTTAAACTACCTAACATATACATTAAGAAATAAATCCTATTTCTATGTTGGCCTCCACAGTTGTCTGACTAAAACCGGTAATCATTGACACCTTCACCACCCGTATCTTCTATAAACTTAAAATGATAGTTGGAAATTTCAATTGCACCTCTCTTTGCTGTCTGTTGATACCATCAAAAGCAATCACCTTGGCGAGATCCCAGAATGAATATCGTGAAATTATACAAATAATGTTTCCGTTTATAATAAAAAGTACTCACGCTCTCGTGAGGTACATACATTAAGACACTTTTGAAGATCAGATGCTGATGTAAGGATTTCATTATTTTGTAACGCTGATTTTTTATCTTTTGTTTTAATTTTTCTAGCTTCTCTCTTTTTTTAAAATGCTCTTCATGCTTTTCTTTATCTGTCTGTAGAACTTGCTTGTTATTTTCATAAATGTGACATTGTTCACAAAAATCTTTTTTGGGTTTATAAAAACTATATATAGATATCTCGATATTGTCTCACGGTAGTCCATAAACCATTCGATTCATGAACAGTTTTGGGAAGGATAAAAAGCCTTCTAGATAATTTTTACTTGATTTTTGGCGAGTGTAATATGACTCTACGGGAGAAAATGCTTCAACGTGATCTATAACACTGTGAACGTCATCGGATGGATTATATGTTCATCCAAAGACCACGCTGATCTGATTTAATAAATCCATTACCTTTATCGGACTTTTCTAAAGCTGTATAAGCAAAATCAAAACTAATAGAAAGAGTTCTCAAGAACATAGTTTTGCAAACCGATATTTTTGTGGTCTCAATATTATCTCCTTCACTCCTTTTTTATCGACAATACTTTTTCTCTTTTTTTCCAGCTTTTACAGCATATCTTGCCAAAAAACCCATTGTCTTGAGTGGTCCAATAATCCAAAACATTCTGTTAATTTCTCACTGCATTTTTTCCATAAGTTGAGGGGCAAGAAGTTTTCATAATTCTCGTAGCATGAACTCTTCCGTTTCTACTGACATATTCCAATCCTCTATTAAGCTTATATTTCCTCTCCTTATCCATACATTTTTTATGAAAACTCTTAGCCTTTCTTTATCTTTTTCGCAATGGAAATGCGCTTTTGGCGTTATTGGACGATGAGTATGTGATATCATTAATGTCAGAAATTAACAGGAGATGAGTCAAAAGAATTATACGGCGATGGTACTGGAGTAATATCACAATAATTTTCTATAATGCTATTCTGGATGGGCGAATTACCTGGAGTGTTCTCTATGACTGATGGCGATCGATCTCCTTTTTGAGTTCAGTTATCAACAATCGATACCCAAGGCGAAGAGCAAAGAATAATATAATCTAGGAATAATATGTAAGCATTAGAAGGGATATTCTGCGATACTTCCTAATTCTTGATTGATTGATTGTAATCAATTGATTCTAATCAATATCATCAAGTATTGAGAGCTCCTCTTCCATAAATTTGCAATTTTTTTTTGCAATTTGCATCTTCCATAAATCTTCCATAAATTAGCAATTTGCATCCGGTGGCAATGGAGACTCTAAAACAAACAACAATTAAAAACACAAGAATTCATATTTTTATATTTAACGTGCCAATATCAAGTTATAAAATTTATAACACATAAAAAAATATATTATACCACAATAAAACAAATATATCAAAAATTGAATTAGTACATTATTATAGCCAGATAAGTCAAGTGTCTTCTTTATAAAGTTTGTTCGTTGTAAACAGGTGTAAATATAGTTGTATCAGTATACGGCGTACTAAGCGACGTGTAACAATTATCAAACAAAAATGGCAAAATCACACTATAATATGTAACATAAATAAAGTATATCAATGTAACTTACCATATTCATCCCTGTTTTGCATTATATCACTGATTCCTGAGATATTGCTAATTGTATCATTAGTATTATTCACCTTATTATTGAGAAAATTAAAAAAATTTCGCGCCCTCGCCGTCATTTGTCGTATACTGAGCCATAATAAACTTGTATCAATGCGTCCCTCCTCACGCCCCGAGAACACTGATACAATGTTATTTGGATCAGTATACAATGTACGATTTTAACTGATGTTGAAATTGATTTAGTATACGTGAAATTATCTCGGTAATTATAGGTCTTTTTTAAAAAAAAATAACACTAACATTAAGATCATGGTTTATTATGTACTTTTGTATAAAAAAAACAAAATACCTAAATTTGTTAGATGACTCAGTATACTTAGGAGGTATCGATATATCCCTTGCTTTTGGTTGGTACCGAATTTAAAATTAGAGAAATTAGGTTTAAATCCTTGAGGTTGTTGTTGTGATTGTATTCCGAATTTGAAATTCATTGGAGGCTTATTTTGGTATTGGGGTAATTGATTAAACTTATTAAAATTATTTTGTGAAAAATTATTTCGTGATAAATTATTTTGTGGTAAATTATTTTGTGGAAAATTATTTTGTGTTAAATTATTTTTTTCATTAATATTTTGAGTATATTTTTGTCTATTAACACTCCGTGATTTATATTGGTTAAGGAAATTTACTTCTTCCATTACTACACTGAGCGCGTCTTCTAGAGTTGTACATCTATGTAATCGGACAACGCGTATCATATCTTCGGGCAAATTGAAAAGGAAAACATTTAAACATGTATGGTTATATATATTCATCTTCGCGTTCTTAATATTCTCGTCCTCTATTAAATTAATTTTTGAAAATAATGTGCTACGGACGCTTTGGATTCGATTACAAAAGCTTAAATATGACTCGCCTTGATTAATTTTAATATTTTCTAATTCAATCGAAATACATTCTTCAGTTCTAGGATCTCCGAAATGTTGGATAAGAGTTGTTCTTAGCTCCTCCCAATTATTGATGTCTTGTCTCTCGCTAATCAAGTGACTTGCCTTACCTCTAAGGCGGCTTGTTATAACATGAAATATGTATATATCTTGTGCTATATTCGGACGTTCTGGCCTAAAGGCTCTAATGACATACTCACTTTTATTTAAAAATAAATTTAATAGTTTTTGTTCCCCATCGAACTTAGGTATGATATTTAGAATATCAGTTGGAATAGTGCGTATTTCTTGCATTTTTAAGAAAAAAATATTTATTACAATAAAAATTAAAAATAATATAAATTTATTTTCTTTACTTACTTAATAATTCAATATAATTTTCTTTTGTTTTCAATTAAAATCTTTATCAACTTAAAATTACTTAAATCTATTTTACACAATACACAGTCAAACGGAAATAAAATGGGACAGGTTGGAATGCGAAGAGGTTTACTCACATAAGTCTGCAACCCATTTCTTCTATTTATAACTACTTCTGCTTCTTTCACTTTTTACCTTTTACCGTCGAATTACGCGATCAATAATGACTTATTTGTTTGGTCGTAAAATATCCGTTAAATGCGTAAAACACACGCGCAACCCTACACTCAGACTGATTTTTAGTCTTCACAGGCACAGGATTACGACGGATATCCTACCGGCTGCGCCAGTCAAATCGCGACGGTATTCAAAGGTTTTTTTTTAAAAAGGAAAACTTTATTAAGTAAATTACACTTAATATTCTTAACTTATAGTCGATATGAGACTCTTATTCTAAAGTGGTCGATGTTAGACCCTAATCCTAAGGTGGTCGATGCAAGACCCTATCACTATGGTGGCCGATATTAGACTACCTTTAATATAATTATAATCTTACAGCTAAAACCCCTTACATGATAACTTTGATTCGTGGTACACAATGGAATAATAAGACTAAGCTTTGATTGCATTAACGCTTATGGTGCGTTTTGGGTATCTGTGTGACATTGTAACTAGATATGTTGGACATGAAAGAGGATTTAAAAAACATAATAATTAACAACATTCACGAGAAATTTGTAAACCTTGAATTGAAAAACGAACAATTAGAAAAAACTATAAAAGAACAAAAAGTCAAATTAAATAACTTAGAAAGGCATTCACGACGAAAGAACCTAGTCATGTTCGGAGTAGAAGAGAGTGAGAATACTTATTTTGAATTACAGAATATTATAGTAAATATAATAAACATGTTCTTTGAATTTCAATGTGACAAAAATAACATTGAACTTGTCAGAAGGTTGGGAAAGAAAGGTGATAACATAAGACCGGTTGTTATAACGTTTAACAGCATGAGTTACAAGTTACATATTCTGAAAAACAAATCCTGTCTAGAAAACACTCAGTACTACATTAAGGAGGATTATCCGATTGAAGTCCTTAACAGGCGGAAGGAACTCCAAGTCCAGTTACAGAAAGAAAAGGAGAAAGGCTATACTGCTTTTATAAGATACGACAAACTTATAGTATTAAATGGCACATTTGAAAAAGAGAACCCCACCAAGAAGGTACTAGAAACTAGAAAACAACTACAGCCAAAAACAGAGGAAGAATGGAAAATGGGAAACAAATCTTTTTTTGAGAGGAGACCAATTGGTGATTAAAAAACTGCAGGATAACCAGCGCGAAAAAAGGAAGAGAGATAAAACTGTATCTCCCAACTTGTCTACACAGAAAAAACAGAACACATCTAACAAGTTTGAAAACACATCGACTAAAACTAACAATGCAGGACAAAAATAAATATTACAACCAAACATACTACAATATATAGGAAGAGATAGATCGTTTTCGACCTCCGACATTTCAAAAAACTAACAAACACACGCGAGCAACCTATCAACACAAAAACAACAACAACTAAAACCGGAAAAGCAAAACAAATATGGAAGAAACACATTCTAAAACAACCTAATCAAGAAGCCTTCCCACCACGGTTGGTCGCCGCGGGAAGATCAGACCACCACCCTCTAACAAAAAAACATAATATATATATAGCATCCCTCAATATTAGGACTTTAAGAACAGCGAATCACTAAAAAGAGTCGCAAAAGATAGAAAACAGTGTAAAGGGTTAGAGGAGGCCTTTGCCAAGAGGCACACCGAACTCCGAGATATACTGGAGTGAAAATATATTAAAGTTCAGATATATAAAATGACAGAGTTTTGGAATTTAAAGGCTATATTATTATTATTATTATATAATTAATGACTCGTTATTTGACCATCTTTCTCCAGATTTCCCTCGTCCATGTAACCTTAACTCCCTACTTTCCCTCCCATCCAGCTCGATCGTCAAAATATTAGGGAAATTTATTTCTGTTAATAAATTAAAGTTATAAATAAGATTCTCCCCTTCATACCTGTAGTAAAATGTTAACCTCTTGTATATATTATTAGATGTCTGTGTGTGTTGTATTTATTGTGATGTCATTTTTGTTTTGGGTAACTCTGCTTAGATAAAATTCAATGTATCAAAATTATCAAATCTATCCTCACTGTGTGAAGACTTAGAACGTGACATTGGCGGAATTGTGATTTACACAGATGTCGCCATTATAAATAAAGTGAAGTGAAGTGACTTTGCAGTTATTGAATTTGTTGTGAGCCCGAGTGTTTAAGATGTTTATGCACTGCCTCCAATCTATTTCCGATAATATCTCACGTATTTCCTCCGTTTCATTTTGGATTTGAATGTTTAGTCGTTGATACTCTGTTCTGTGTCCGGCGACAAGTTTAATTAACAATTTTCTACTTGCTGTTTCAAGAATACTGGCGCTCCCAACTATGTCCTTTCTTGGAGCCAATCGTACACAGTTGGGGATGATGTTGTGGTCTCTGCATCTTTTAAGAAAATTTATGGATGCTAGGAGACGAGATGCCTTTTGTTTTCTTGAATTCCAGTCATCTAATTTTGTTTGCATTTTCCAGTCCGTACTGTTGCACATTAGCATGTCATGTCATGTCTTTTATTAACATAACCTTTACACATTTAAAGAAAACACTTTTTAACCGGATTTACATTAACAGGGTGCGTGGTCACGGCACAGAACACAATAACCAAAAGGAAGAACGACGACTAGGAACACAGATTCTAAGATACACGAATGTATACGCGCCACCTATAATTATCAACCCACCCAAAACTATATGTGGCGGCAATATTTGAATATCTGGCGTCAAAAATTTGAATTGCCGGCTGGTCCAGGTTCCCCAGAAAATTATTAATAATATAATGAAATAAAACAAAAACCTTTTCTCATTGAATTATTATTTATTTCACTTTTATGGATCCTTAGACACGAAATCAACATAATTTTGTAATGTTCGTACCTAGGTAATTCAAATGAAAAGTTTCTTCGCTACTTTTTCTCTACAAATGAATAATTTACATAAGCCACAGTGACTTGTTCATGAGTCTTTACAAGAGGAAGCAAACACCAACCATATTATAAGATGAAAATTATATACATTCCTCTGGTAGTAATGTTCTCTTATTCTTATAAAAAAAACGGTACCACGAAAACACTTAAGAAACGGTATTTACAATGAGAAGCATCAGGATATACACTGAAACTTGGAATAAGATAGATAATTATGCATAAATAATTATTATTTATGCATAATTATCTTCATCTTGCGTTCGAGCGCAGATGCCGATGCTTCATCTGCAAACAATCTGTTTTTAGTATACAAAATCTTTTCACACATAGAGAAAACACTTTCTATGATGTGGTGAATATTTTGTGTGCCATGTTGTGCGCATTTTTTTATGCAATCGAAATTTACATTTTGGAGCACCATTTCCTTTGCAATTGTTTTTAAATTGCGTTTGTGACTATTTTGTAATGTCGAATTTATTAATGTTTAATTTATTTGCATAGCGCAAACAACTCTCACAATTATTAACACTGCATATTTTTTTAATTAAAAATCCGCAGACATATGCGCATGCTTGCATTTCTGCATTGTCCTCTTCAATATTTTGTGGTACTACTGAAGACGACAATGCAAATGCACTGCACTGTCTGCGCAATTTCTGGGTTGTGAAACTGACAATAATGTCTCATAGTTATTCATTACGACATTATTGTCAGTTTCCATAATTATATCCTGTGGTCCCAATATGTGCCCACAGTTGGGTTGGAATTTGAGCCACAGTTGCCCCTTATGCAGCCAAACAAATTTTCTAATGGATCTTGCTGTAACCGTCTTGTGGCCCGGCTCTTTATACCCTCGTTAGCGAATTGCTTAAACAGCCGCTCGACGCCATTAATGGTCCAAATCCAACTGTTACATACCATCAGCTATCTTTGCATAAAGTCCGCTGCCACTGTGTGGCTCAAAACTTGTGCAGCTAGTTTGACGCACATTTTTTGTTTTGCATTTCTTTGTGAAAGCAGGAGCGAACACAAAATTTGGGGGTTTGTTGTCGATTTCAAAGAAATCTTTTATGTGTGACCATTTGGCCACACCTGTAAATAAACAAAAAGTAATTTTAAATTGAGGCAAGTACTTGGATGATAAGCGTAAATAAAATATTGTAAAACTAAAAGCTTACCAGCTTAAGAGCCTTTTCATTTTTAATAGGAAAATTTGAATTATCTTAAAATTAAATGGCTTTTAGCAGCTCGTGCAAGTAAGTGCCTAAATGTTACAAAATTTATGATATTTTAGTTTAAACAGTCACGTGAACATACCTTTTCTTGTCTTCAGATGAAATGTTAGTAGTGCACTCAATGTCACAATCTCTTTGTTATGCACTGTTATGTATGGGCGCTCCACAGTTGCACCCAAGATTGCTATATGCTATTGAAGTGTGCTGTTCATCCGAGGAAAAAGGTATTTTGCCCACAGGGTGCAGCTGTAAATAAACGGGCATAATTGTAGTAGATTATCAAAGGTGAGTAAGAAGCACGTAATTATTCTTGTCAAATTCAAGGCGTAGGTTCCATCGTGATCGACTGGAACTTGAACTACATTGTATTTTAACCACGACAATTTGACAGTTTTTGTTCACTTGTTCAACAGTAAATTTAATGTTATTGTGTATTGAATTTAAATGTGCTAGAAATGCAGATATTTTGTCATTGGGGAGTACTACAAATGTGTCATCGACATATCTCTTGTACAGTCGAGGTTTAACCGGGGCATTGGCCAGAGCTCTCTCCTCAAAGTCCTCCACGAAGATGTCAGCGACTATAGGTGACACTGGAGAACCCATGGCTACTCCATCAACCTGCACATAGAACTCATCTTTCCACATTAGGTATGCTGATGTGAGACAGTGTTTTACGATATCTACATAATCTGGTGACATGTTCTTAAGTCTTTTTGCAATTATATCTAGGCAGTCATTTAGTGGTAAGTTTGTAAATAGTGACTCAATGTCAAAACTCACCATGGTTTCATTGTGGAGTAATTTGAGATCTCTTAACATGAGTACTAGTGTGCCCCCTGAGAGGTGATAATATTGACACTAAGTGTTTGGCTAATTTGTATGTGGGTGAGTCGATATGACTGACTATGGGTCTTAAAGGATTGTTGTGTTTGTGTATTTTTGGCAATCCATACATTTTTGGAGGTTTTACGCAGGCTGCTATTAAAGATTTGACGTCTAGTGACAGTGTTTCAGAATATTTAGTAAGGAGGCTAGATGTTTGTTTTATTACCTTTATAGGTGCGCGAGAGGCGAGCACCATATAATAATAGTTTTTAGGCTAGGTAGTGGCCGCAGTGGGAAGACAAAGAAAACTTCTTGACTTTAAAAGTATATAATAATGATAACAGCATATACAGAAGGAACGAAGTTGAATGAAAAGAGTTGTAGTACAATTAGAAAAAGAAATCACAAGAAAGTACAAGAATAGATAAATTATACGTCACTAAGGGATAGTTCCTAAATCGCACACGGGTTTCGCCTTTGACAGTTCTAAACGCACTGCCCGCTGGTCGCGCTGCCACTGGCTGCAGGCTCCACCCACCGCGCCCGTGTCGTCACACATAGCGGTAAAATCACCGACGCGGTGGAAAGAGGAGTGATATTATTGTTCGCCACATCAGCCCCCCGGAGACCGTTACGGTCGAAAATAATCCGGGAACCGAACACGACGCCCGCTCCAAGTACAGCGATCTTCCACCACCGCTGGCTTCGACACTGGATCTGGTGATGAAAGTATGAATGCGGGCTTGACTCTGTCCACTGAAACAGTTACAACTTTACCGTTAAATTCAATGACAAAGGTTTTATCTCCTCGCTTTATCACTTTGCAAGGGCCCACATACGGTGCTTGCAGTGACTTTCGTACAGCGTCTTGGCGAAGAAAGACATGTGAAGCCGTCTGTAAATCTTTGCTGACGAAAACTGGAGTAGCACCATGGCGAACTACTGGTGTAGGCTTAAGTTCTTGCATTTTATTCCTGAGTCGTGACACGAAATCGGAATAGTCTACGACCTGTTTTGGAGCATGGTTGAAGAACATACCAGGCAGTCTCAATGTTTCTCCGTATACTAACTCTGCTGACGACGACCCAACGTCTTCTTTCCAAGCAAATCCGAATGCCAAGAAGAACCACCGGAAGAGCTTCAACCCAGTCATCGTTAGCATGGCACATGATCGCTGCCTTGAGTTGCCGATGAAATCTCTCCACCATACCGTTTGCAGCCGGGTGATAAGCTGTGGTCTGTTAATGATTAAATCCCATTATACGTGACAATTCCTTAAAGAGATATGCTTCGAACTGCCTGCCTCTATCAGTTGTTATCTTCTCAGGACAACCGAACCTTGAGATCCAACCATAAACAAAAGCATTGGCCACAGTGTCTGCTTTAATGTCCTGAAGCGGCATGACCTCCGGCCACCGCGTGAAACGATCAATAGGCAATATTTAAATTCGTGACGCATTGGTAATGGGCCTATGAGGTCGATGTGGACGTGGCTGAATCTATCCGATGGAGGAACAAAATCACTGACAGGAGCACGGGTATGTCGAATAACCTTCGAGCGTTGACACGCGAGGCAGCTCCGTGTCCATAATCTGCAGTCCTTTTTAATATTGGGCCAAACATACCTCTCAGAGACCAGCCTAACGCTTGCTCTGATCCCTGGATGACTCAATCCGTGCAAGCAGTCGAAAGCTTGCCGTCGAAATTGAGGAGTCAAGTAAGGTCTTGGTGTTGAGCATGACATATCACAAATAACTGTCTTACCAGAGCCAGAAATGTCTATCTTCTGCAGGTCCAAAGAACAGTTATTGCTGCGTAACAAGTGTTGTAGCTCGTTGTCTACGATCTGTGCTGATGAGAGAGTATTTAAATTAATCACACTAGTAATTGTTTCTACTCTGGATAGAGCGTCAGCTACTACGTTATTATCGCCTGAAACATGCTTTATGTTTGTAGTGAACTGCGACACAAAATCAAAATATCTAAATTGTCGAGGTGAGCAGTTCTCAGAAGCTTTTTGAAACGCAGAAACGATTGGCTTATGGTCGGTAAAATTGAAAAATCCTTAGCTTCAACCATATGCCGAAAATATTTCACAGCTTCATAAATCGCCAAAAGCTCTCTATCAAAAGGACTATACTTCTTTTGAGCGGTATTTAATTTCCTCGAGAAGAAAGAGAGTGGTTGCCATACAGAATTAATATTCTGCTGTAAGACAACTCCGATTGCGTTGTCTGATGCATCCGTCCACAATGTCAGTTCTGCAGCTGGATCAGGATGCGCTAAAAGAGTACTTTAGCTAAACTAGCCTTACTAGACAAAAACGCCTTTTGCAGTTCATCAGTCCAAGTAATATTAGTACTGGGCTTAACAGCTGGACCAGAAAGAAGCTCGTGCAACGAGGCCTGCACTTTAGCTGCACTTGGAATAAATCGTCGATAAAAGTTAATCATACCCAGAAATCTCCGAAGCTCCTTGATCGTCTTGGGTGGAGGAAAATTCTGGATAGCTTCTACCTTTTGTGGAAGTGGTCTGGTACCTGCTGAAACGATGTATCCGAGGAATTCCACTTGCGACTCACCAAACACGCATTTAGATGCATTAATCATTATTCCATAGTCCTGGAGGCGCTGGAATACTTGATGCAGGTGGTCCAGATGTTGAGTTTCGTTCTGCGAAGCTACTAAAATGTCATCAATATAGGGATAACAGTAAAGGCAAATCTCGTAGTATTTCATCCATAAAGCGTTGAAATGTTTGAGCAGCATTGCGAAGGCCAAAACTCATGAATGGAAACTCAAACATTCCAAATGGAGTTGTAATAGCTGTCTTCGGAATATCGTCCGGATGAACTGGGATTTGGTTGTATGCTCTAATTAAGTCTATTTTACTAAAGACTGAACATCCTGAAAGGTTATGAGCAAAGTCAGCTATGTGACGAACCGGATATCGGTCGGGTATTGTACGTGCATTCAATGCACGATAATCGCCACATGGTCGCCATTCGTTTTTTCTTCGGAACTAAGTGTAATGGCGATGACCAAGGACTGTCAGATCTGCGAGCAATACCTGATCTTACCATATCCTCGAACTCCCTCACAGCAATACGGAGTCGATCCGGTGTCAACCGACGAGGACGACTGTAGACTGGAGGTCAGAAGTAGTACGGATATGATGCAGCGTATTGTGCTTCACCTGGAGCATAGACAGGTCTCCAGCTGGACGAGTGATGTCGGGAAACTGTGACAAAATTTCGTGGTAACGTGAGGTACCTGTAAAAGATTTGATGTGGCATAAAGCAAATGAAGCAGGTTTAGCTGAAGCACTAAGCGATGTAACATTGTCTATCAAGCGATTAAGCCTAGCATCAACAAGCAAATTGAAATGCGACAGAAAATCTATGCCTATAATAGGTTTGGTTACATCAGCTATCACAAACCGCCACGTAAAAGCTCGTCTGAGTCCAAAATCTAATATTAAATTAAACCATCCAAAAGTGTCTATCACTGAACCATTCGCTGCAAAAAGTTTATAGTCTGTTTTATTCAAGCGTCTATTATTAAATAATTTTTTTGGATAAACACACAAATCGGAACCGGTGTCAATTAAAAATTGTATTTTAGTCTTACGATCGGTTACAAACACACGGCCACCAGTCACACTATTGCAGTCACGCGTTGCCGCCTTCACTGACTGCGCCGCTCGTTTCCGGCGGAAACGAGCAGGGTGCGCGACACTTCGTCGCCTTACTGCCAAAACGTCGATGAAACCAACAATGCCCCGGGCCAGCATTAGAGCGGCTCCGAGACCGATGTCGCCAACGTGGTGATTGCCCTCGATATCTCGAGCGCGAACTTGATGTTGTTGACAACGCCGCTACCTGACGCGATAGGTCGTCAATGCGCCGGGTTAGCAAATCTATACTCGAAGTCGGTGTACCTGCTTGAGACGTCGCGGCGACTTGCCTATCCAGCTGCGGGGCGATCTCATAAATTTTATCAACAATTCGGGCTATAGATTCCAGAGGTAGGTCACCTTGAGCAGCCATAATTGCCTGAACATGGTCGGGTAACCTGCTCACCCAGATGGACCGTATGAATTCTTCTGGAACGTCTTCACCCGCCAGGCTTTGAAGGTGCCGTAAAAATTGGGAAGGTTTTCGGTCGCCCAATTCCTCGTGCGTCAGTAATTGTCTAACCCGTTGTTGCTGTGAAGTCGATAGGCGCGATATTAACTCAGTTTTAATTTTTTCATATTTCCCTTCCGACGGTGGTTTGGAAACCACATCTTTCACCTCACAAATGTATTTATAGTCCAAATTCGCGGTGACGTGGTAGAATTTTGTTGCATCCGCGGTAATGTTTGCCAACGCAAATTGACCCTCCAGTTGCGAAAACCAAAGTGCAGGTTCATTTGGCCAAAATGGCGAAACCTTTATGCCAACGCGGCACACTTCGTCTTTACCTGCCGTAGCCATGTTTCACAAATAAAATGTCAAATCACACAACTAATCACGTAACTGATCACGTCAGGGTCACCAATTTATAGGTGCGCGAGAGGCGAGCACCATATAATAATAGTTTTTAGGCTAGGTAGTGGCCGCAGTGGGAAGACAAAGAAAACTTCTTGACTTTAAAAGTATATAATAATGATAACAGCATATACAGAAGGAACGAAGTTGAATGAAAGAGTTGTAGTACAATTAGAAAAAGAAATCACAAGAAAGTACAAGAATAGATAAATTATACGTCACTAAGGGATAGTTCCTAAATCGCGCACGGGTTTCTCCTTTGACAGTTCTAAACACACTGCCCGCTGGTCGCGCTTGCCACTGGCTGCAGGCTCCACCCACCGCGCCCGTGTCGTCACACATAGCGGTAAAATCACCGACGCGGTGGAAAAGAGGAGTGATATTATTGTTCGCCACACCTTGTTTGTGGGATCTTTATCGCCTTTTTTATAGGTATTGCGTTCCCTTTGTCAGCTCGAGTACTACCAAGTCTTCGTTCGCCTTTAGCTCCGCGAGAGCCTTCTCGGGAATTCCTTCGTGAGGATTTTTCGCGGTGCCGTTGCAAAATTTAAGCCTTTATTTAATACCTAGTCAAATCGCGACGGTATTCAAAGGTTTTTAAAAGGAAAACTTTATTAAGTAAATTACACTTAATATTCTTAACTTATAGTCGATATGAGACTCTTATTCTAAGTTGGTCGATGTTAGACCCTAATCCTAAGGTGGTCGATGCAAGACCCTATCACTATGGTGGTCGATATTAGACTACCTTTAATATAATTATAATCTTACAGCTAAAACCCCTTACATGATAACTTTGATTCGTGGTACACAATGGAATAATAAGACTAAGCATTGATTGCATTAATGCTTATGGTGCGTTTTGGGTATCTGTGTGACATTGTAACTTTTCCCTCCTTAAGCTCGAAATCATCTGAAGAACAATTTTTCGGAGGATGGTTTCGGCCTTGAAAATATTATACATGTTTTATCTTTTGTATGCCAGAAAGGATATAAGACTTAAAATTAAAATTACATATAGAATTATTGTCCCTAAACTGACACTATTGGTTTTCACTACACTATCACTTTGATTTTCACTGTTTTGTAGGGCGTATGATAATACCTTTAAATTGGTTAAATCAACCCCATTCAGCTTAACAGGATTAATGTTGCTCTGGATACTGATCTTCAAATTTTCAGGTAAATTTACTAGCGGCAGCTTTTGAGATATAAGCTTCTCACCGTTACTGCTATGTATTCTTAAATTGTGATTTGCAATGTTATATTGGCATTTATCTTCTATGGTTAATAAGTAAGTATTTATGAGAGTGTAATGTAAAATTTCATTATCACAGGTTCTAACCAGATCAACAGGTGATTTAGAGTAGATTATCCATCGGTTAATCTGTAAAGTTCTACTTTAATTTCTTCGAATTCTATTGGAATTTGTTTGCAAGAGACGTTGTGAGAATATTTCATCAGGTCCAGGATACAAGTGTCTTCAACAGGTACCATGGTCTGCAGCTCATCACAGAGGTATATTTCTTCTTCTATATTCTTACATGGTGTCGACAGCGATTTCGCTTTCAACCCCTTCGCAATAAGGTAAGGATACTTGGGTAATATTATTAAGGTAAGGTTTGTTTCAGGTTGGGTGATAGGTAAGGGTACAATTTTATAATAAAAATAAGTTTCTTTCTTAACTAAGGGTATTTCTAATACTAAAGTAATAACATTGTTCTTAAAATACGATTTCAATGTCATGGACTGTTCAATTCTGACAATATTTTCAGGAATTACTTTAAATATCAGCTTATCTGTTTTCTCTACGATTCTAAGTACATTAATGAGTTCATTAGTATTAATTATAGATTGATATAATACGCCCATTCTACTGAATGCTAAAATGTTTTCAATCTCGGTCAATTTTGTGTAAATTATTTGAAAATTATGTAAGAAGGAATTATAGATATGTGTTATTTGGTTAACATGTGAAATAATTGAAATGTCTTTAATATTTTTATTAATTTTATTAATTGCATCACTTAATTGTTCGAGATTGTTTGTAATATTTATAGTAGAGTTTGCAACAAGTCTTATCATTTCGGATATAACAGTAGTTTTCTTTTTCAGAGAATGTTCACGAGATTTTACATTTTTATTAAGTTGTCATATTTAATAGCATCATCGTAATCCAAATTTCCTGTTATCATTTTAACTAGAGATCCCAAAGGATTAATGAGTCCTCTTTTCTGTCTATTAATTGGTACAATTTCTGAATATTTGTTCAATGTGATATTTAACATAATTATAATTAACTTGAAGCTTAACATCCTTAAAGTATATTAACGAAGAGCTACTGGTATTTAACTGTAATTCTACTATTCTATTTAGTTCTATATACCTATGCATATTAAATTCTAATTCTTCCTTAATAAGTTTAATATCTAATGTCTTAATTACTATCCACTTATCATACGTAATCATAGCGGTTCCTTCTCTAAGAGGGAGAACGCCTGGATTCTTCTCAACCTTTTGAAGTTGAAGGGCCCGGATCGTTACTGCTTGGGTCACTAGCAGGACGAACCTGTGGGGACGTTTTATGTCTTTTATTGGAACATTTTTATCTTTTGTGCTAGTTTCTACCAATACTACATTTCTTTTATTTTACCCTTAACTTTTGCTTTTTCATACCTGGGCTTATCCTTGCTTTTACCTCGATTTATGCCTTTAATAAAAACATTATCGCCTTCATTTAAATCAAAATTAGTTTCTCCTACTCTACTTTGTTGAACTTTTTCTTTCCTAGTTCCTATTTTATCGGTTAAGTATTTGTATAAGTAGTGAGTTCTTTTGCATGATCCCTGACTAATTGTTGAGTATATTCTTTATCAAAATTTAAATTGAATTGATTGTTATTTTCCGTGTGACCAAATACTACTTCAAACGGGTGAGACCTGTTACTGAATGGATTGTTTGATTATAAGCCATTATAGCATAAGTCATCACTGATGTAGCATCTGTGAATTTATGTTCATATTTCGCAAGTCTATATATTTCTAAAATTGTGGAATGGAATCGTTCTATTAATCCCATTGAGTTTGGATTGTTAGGGGTGCCTATGTGAATGTCTATTTTATACAATGTCATTAAATCTTTCATGAGTTTATTATTGAATTCAGAACCAGGGTCTGAACTGATTTTAGTAGGTACGCCGTAGAATGAAAAATACTTTATAAGTGCCCTGACTACTTCAGGTGTTGATCTATCTGGGATTTCAAAAGCTTGTGCTAACTTACTAAATGCGTCTAATATGGTTAAGTAATATTTTCCTTCTATGGAGAATAAATCTATAAATAATTCTTGAAAAGGTCTTGATTGAGTTTGTGTAAGTTGTAATTGAGGTTTAAATGGTCTACGATCCTATTTCATACGTTTACAAGTGTCGCATGAATTTATTAAACTGGTTACGGTTTCTTCTAAATTTGTCCAAAAATAAACTCGTTTTAAATGAGAAATTGTTTCTTTAATACCTCGGTGACAGGTTTTGCCTACGTGATACTTCATTACTATTTCCTCTTGTTTTTTTCGTCAGTGACATTAATTACTCTTTCAGTGCATTCATAAAGCTTTACGGTTTCTTTTCTAAATAATGAAATTAATACTTGTGTGAATAATTGTCGGTGTGCTTTATTTTCGTAATAGATAAAGTATTTAATTTTGGGTCTAATATATTCTTTAAGAAAAATTTTTTATTAACTCGGAATTATCTAGGGGTAAGTGAACCTCTAAAATCTTTTGCTTGGGATGTGAGCGAATTTTAACTGAAAGTTCATTTTTAAACCATGGGTATATTAATATTTGGTTTGGTTTTGTATCTATAGCTTCGTAAAGTATGGGAATGCCATCTGTGTCCATATCTTCAGCAGAATGTGCTGTATCTGTACTAGAGTTTATTGTTAATGTGCGTGATGATGACCTGGAATTAACTCGAGATGGAATAGACCTAGATATTTCAGAAAAAGACATAGAGTTACTGTTATCATTTTCAGGTTCTTTACTTCGGTTGTTTTGTCCTAATCGTGTTATTGAATCGGTTAACTCTTGAATATAGTCATCAAGATTTCTATCAGAGTTATCTACATTAACTACCATTGATTGATTATCTTTATCGTTTTTACCTAAAGCATTTAATTTAATACGAGTTTTATGCTTAACTTGATTAGAAAAACTTAATGGTATATGCTCGCTGTAAAAAATATCTCTATATTCAAAACACAAATTATTGTAACTTGTAACCATTAGAGGTTTAGTGAATTTAATTTTATAGTTTTTATCAGATGCATTCTGTATTATAGTGGTAGCATAACCGTTTTCGCATTTTACAAGAGCAGATGGTGTTCTTATACCTTTACCAAAATTAATTGAATTTAATATTGCTTGTCCATTGGGAAGATTAACAGGAACCTTAACACGAGTTTCAGATCGTGCATCAACATTAATGACAAATGGTGGACTATAAATAATCGGTATTTCTGTGTCACGAGTTTTTAAAATTTGATTTTTCATGTCTATATTAGCGTAAAGTTGTTTTAATAAGTCTGATCCTATTAAACCGCCATAATCGCTATCCACATTATAGATATAAAATTTATGATAATCTGTACTACAAAAAGTTTTAAAGAGAGGTATATAAATTACTTCGTTATGGTGACTCTGTGCGTGTGTACTCACGACTTCGAATGGCTCATAATATTTAAATTCTGTCAAATACTTATTTACTATTTTAGGACTTATAAAGGATCGTGAACTACCTGTGTCTATCATAAACTTACTATTTATTTCAGGAATTTCAATATGTGGCAACTTTAAAGCACCGTGATGATTTAAATGTATTACTTCGGTTTGTCGGTTATTGAGGCTTGTATATGAAAATTTTCAGGTTCTGAGGTGTCAACCGCTTCTTCTGAATTTTGTTCTAAGTGACAATAATTATCTGGTGTAAAATCATTCGGATCTATATTATAATATTCATAGGGATAATTATCTTCGTGTGTATAAAATGTTTCATGATCGTCATCTGTGTAATTATTCATATCGTCGTTCATGTAATTTGTATAAAATAAATTATTTGATGTTCTTGGTGTCATAAAATTTGGCTTAGCTTGAGGCGCCGTTCGCATCGATACATCGTTATCATATCTATGTACCGGTTTTGGTTGGTGATTTTGTGGGATACCAAATTTAAATTGTTGTTGATTCGTTGTTTGGGGAATTGCCTGTATCCAAATTGAGGTGGTCCACCACCAAACTTAAATTGTGAATTATTAGGATTATTAGGATTATATATCCCTTGCTTTTGGTTGGTACCGAATTTAAAATTAGAGAAATTAGGTTTAAATCCTTGAGGTTGTTGTTGTGATTGTATTCCGAATTTGAAATTCATTGGAGGCTTATTTTGGTATTGGGGTAATTGATTAAACTTATTAAAATTATTTTGTGAAAAATTATTTCGTGATAAATTATTTTGTGGTAAATTATTTTGTGGAAAATTATTTTGTGTTAAATTATTTTTTTCATTAATATTTTGAGTATATTTTTGTCTATTAACACTCCGTGATTTATATTGGTTAAGGAAATTTACTTCTTCCATTACTACACTGAGCGCGTCTTCTAGAGTTGTACATCTATGTAATCGGACAACGCGTATCATATCTTCGGGCAAATTGGAAAGGAAAACATTTAAACATGTATGGTTATATATATTCATCTTCGCGTTCTTAATATTCTCGTCCTCTATTAAATTAATTTTTGAAAATAATGTGCTACGGACGCTTTGGATTCGATTACAAAAGCTTAAATATGACTCGCCTTGATTAATTTTAATATTTTCTAATTCAATCGAAATACATTCTTCAGTTCTAGGATCTCGAAATGTTGGATAAGAGTTGTTCTTAGCTCCTCCCAATTATTGATGTCTTGTCTCTCGCTAATCAAGTGACTTGCCTTACCTCTAAGGCGGCTTGTTATAACATGAAATATGTATATATCTTGTGCTATATTCGGACGTTCTGGCCTAAAGGCTCTAATGACATACTCACTTTTATTTAAAAATAAATTTAATAGTTTTTGTTCCCCATCGAACTTAGGTATGATATTTAGAATATCAGTTGGAATAGTGCGTATTTCTTGCATTTTTAAGAAAAAAATATTTATTACAATAAAAATTAAAAATAATATAAATTTATTTTCTTTACTTACTTAATAATTCAATATAATTTTCTTTTGTTTTCAATTAAAATCTTTATCAACTTAAAATTACTTAAATCTATTTTACACAATACACAGTCAAACGGAAATAAAATGGGACAGGTTGGAATGCGAAGAGGTTTACTCACATAAGTCTGCAACCCATTTCTTCTATTTATAACTACTTCTGCTTCTTTCACTTTTTACCTTTTACCGTCGAATTACGCGATCAATAATGACTTATTTGTTTGGTCGTAAAATATCCGTTAAATGCGTAAAAACACACGCGCAACCCTACACTCAGACTGATTTTTAGTCTTCACAGGCACAGGATTACGACGGATATCCTACCGGCTGCGCCAGTCAAATCGCGACGGTATTCAAAGGTTTTTTTAAAAGGAAAACTTTATTAAGTAAATTACACTTAATATTCTTAACTTATAGTCGATATGAGACTCTTATTCTAAAGTGGTCGATGTTAGACCCTAATCCTAAGGTGGTCGATGCAAGACCCTATCACTATGGTGGCCGATATTAGACTACCTTTAATATAATTATAATCTTACAGCTAAAACCCCTTACATGATAACTTTGATTCGTGGTACACAATGGAATAATAAGACTAAGCTTTGATTGCATTAACGCTTATGGTGCGTTTTGGGTATCTGTGTGACATTGTAACTAGATATGTTGGACATGAAGAGGATTTAAAAAACATAATAATTAACAACATTCACGAGAAATTTGTAAACCTTGAATTGAAAAACGAACAATTAGAAAAAACTATAAAAAGAACAAAAAGTCAAATTAAATAACTTAGAAAGGCATTCACGACGAAAGAACCTAGTCATGTTCGGAGTAGAAGAGAGTGAGAATACTTATTTTGAATTACAGAATATTATAGTAAATATAATAAACATGTTCTTTGAATTTCAATGTGACAAAAATAACATTGAACTTGTCAGAAGGTTGGGAAAGAAAGGTGATAACATAAGACCGGTTGTTATAACGTTTAACAGCATGAGTTACAAGTTACATATTCTGAAAAACAAATCCTGTCTAGAAAACACTCAGTACTACATTAAGGAGGATTATCCGATTGAAGTCCTTAACAGGCGGAAGGAACTCCAAGTCCAGTTACAGAAAGAAAAGGAGAAAGGCTATACTGCTTTTATAAGATACGACAAACTTATAGTATTAAATGGCACATTTGAAAAAGAGAACCCCACCAAGAAGGTACTAGAAACTAGAAAACAACTACAGCCAAAAACAGAGGAAGAATGGAAAATGGGAAACAAATCTTTTTTGAGAGGAGACCAATTGGTGATTAAAAAACTGCAGGATAACCAGCGCGAAAAAAGGAAGAGAGATAAAACTGTATCTCCCAACTTGTCTACACAGAAAAAACAGAACACATCTAACAAGTTTGAAAACACATCGACTAAAACTAACAATGCAGGACAAAAATAAATATTACAACCAAACATACTACAATATATAGGAAGAGATAGATCGTTTTCGACCTCCGACATTTCAAAAAACTAACAAACACACGCGAGCAACCTATCAACACAAAAACAACAACAACTAAAACCGGAAAAGCAAAACAAATATGGAAGAAACACATTCTAAAACAACCTAATCAAGAAGCCTTCCCACCACGGTTGGTCGCCGCGGGAAGATCAGACCACCACCCTCTAACAAAAAAACATAATATATATATAGCATCCCTCAATATTAGGACTTTAAGAACAGCGAATCACTAAAAAGAGTCGCAAAAGATAGAAAACAGTGTAAAGGGTTAAGGAGGCCTTTGCCAAGAGGCACACCGAACTCCGAGATATACTGGAGTGAAAATATATTAAAGTTCAGATATATAAAATGACAGAGTTTTGGAATTTAAAGGCTATATTATTATTATTATTATATAATTAATGACTCGTTATTTGACCATCTTTCTCCAGATTTCCCTCGTCCATGTAACCTTAACTCCCTACTTTCCCTCCCATCCAGCTCGATCGTCAAAATATTAGGGAAATTTATTTCTGTTAATAAATTAAAGTTATAAATAAGATTCTCCCCTTCATACCTGTAGTAAAATGTTAACCTCTTGTATATATTATTAGATGTCTGTGTGTGTTGTATTTATTGTGATGTCATTTTTGTTTTGGGTAACTCTGCTTAGATAAAATTCAATGTATCAAAATTATCAAATCTATCCTCACTGTGTGAAGACTTAGAACGTGACATTGGCGGAATTGTGATTTACACAGATGTCGCCATTATAAATAAAGTGAAGTGAAGTGACTTTGCAGTTATTGAATTTGTTGTGAGCCCGAGTGTTTAAGATGTTTATGCACTGCCTCCAATCTATTTCCGATAATATCTCACGTATTTCCTCCGTTTCATTTTGGATTTGAATGTTTAGTCGTTGATACTCTGTTCTGTGTCCGGCGACAAGTTTAATTAACAATTTTCTACTTGCTGTTTCAAGAATACTGGCGCTCCCAACTATGTCCTTTCTTGGAGCCAATCGTACACAGTTGGGGATGATGTTGTGGTCTCTGCATCTTTTAAGAAAATTTATGGATGCTAGGAGACGAGATGCCTTTTGTTTTCTTGAATTCCAGTCATCTAATTTTGTTTGCATTTTCCAGTCCGTACTGTTGCACATTAGCATGTCATGTCATGTCTTTTATTAACATAACCTTTACACATTTAAAGAAAACACTTTTTAACCGGATTTACATTAACAGGGTGCGTGGTCACGGCACAGAACACAATAACCAAAAGGAAGAACGACGACTAGGAACACAGATTCTAAGATACACGAATGTATACGCGCCACCTATAATTATCAACCCACCCAAAACTATATGTGGCGGCAATATTTGAATATCTGGCGTCAAAAATTTGAATTGCCGGCTGGTCCAGGTTCCCCAGAAAATTATTAATAATATAATGAAATAAAACAAAAACCTTTTCTCATTGAATTATTATTTATTTCACTTTTATGGATCCTTAGACACGAAATCAACATAATTTTGTAATGTTCGTACCTAGGTAATTCAAATGAAAAGTTTCTTCGCTACTTTTTCTCTACAAATGAATAATTTACATAAGCCACAGTGACTTGTTCATGAGTCTTTACAAGAGGAAGCAAACACCAACCATATTATAAGATGAAAATTATATACATTCCTCTGGTAGTAATGTTCTCTTATTCTTATAAAAAAAACGGTACCACGAAAACACTTAGAAACGGTATTTACAATGAGAAGCATCAGGATATACACTGAAACTTGGAATAAGATAGATAATTATGCATAAATAATTATTATTTATGCATAATTATCTTCATCTTGCGTTCGAGCGCAGATGCCGATGCTTCATCTGCAAACAATCTGTTTTTTAGTATACAAAATCTTTTCACACATAGAGAAAACACTTTCTATGATGTGGTGAATATTTTGTGTGCCATGTTGTGCGCATTTTTTATGCAATCGAAATTTACATTTTGGAGCACCATTTCCTTTGCAATTGTTTTTAAATTGCGTTTGTGACTATTTTGTAATGTCGAATTTATTAATGTTTAATTTATTTGCATAGCGCAAACAACTCTCACAATTATTAACACTGCATATTTTTTTAATTAAAAATCCGCAGACATATGCGCATGCTTGCATTTCTGCATTGTCCTCTTCAATATTTTGTGGTACTACTGAAGACGACAATGCAAATGCACTGCACTGTCTGCGCAATTTCTGGGTTGTGAAACTGACAATAATGTCTCATAGTTATTCATTACGACATTATTGTCAGTTTCCTAATTACATCCTGTGGTCCCAATATGTGCCCACAGTTGGGTTGGAATTTGAGCCACAGTTGCCCCTTATGCAGCCAAACAAATTTTCTAATGGATCTTGCTGTAACCGTCTTGTGGCCCGGCTCTTTATACCCTCGTTAGCGAATTGCTTAAACAGCCGCTCGACGCCATTAATGGTCCAAATCCAACTGTTACATACCATCAGCTATCTTTGCATAAAGTCCGCTGCCACTGTGTGGCTCAAAACTTGTGCAGCTAGTTTGACGCACATTTTTGTTTTGCATTTCTTTGTGAAAGCAGGAGCGAACACAAAATTTGGGGGTTTGTTGTCGATTTCAAAGAAATCTTTTATGTGTGACCATTTGGCCACACCTGTAAATAAACAAAAAGTAATTTTAAATTGAGGCAAGTACTTGGATGATAAGCGTAAATAAAATATTGTAAAACTAAAAGCTTACCAGCTTAAGAGCCTTTTCATTTTTAATAGGAAAATTTGAATTATCTTAAAATTAAATGGCTTTTAGCAGCTCGTGCAAGTAAGTGCCCTAAATGTTACAAAATTTATGATATTTTAGTTTAAACAGTCACGTGAACATACCTTTTCTTGTCTTCAGATGAAATGTTAGTAGTGCACTCAATGTCACAATCTCTTTGTTATGCACTGTTATGTATGGGCGCTCCACAGTTGCACCCAAGATTGCTATATGCTATTGAAGTGTGCTGTTCATCCGAGGAAAAAGGTATTTTGCCCACAGGGTGCAGCTGTAAATAAACGGGCATAATTGTAGTAGATTATCAAAGGTGAGTAAGAAGCACGTAATTATTCTTGTCAAATTCAAGGCGTAGGTTCCATCGTGATCGACTGGAACTTGAACTACATTGTATTTTAACCACGACAATTTGACAGTTTTGTTCACTTGTTCAACAGTAAATTTAATGTTATTGTGTATTGAATTTAAATGTGCTAGAAATGCAGATATTTTGTCATTGGGGAGTACTACAAATGTGTCATCGACATATCTCTTGTACAGTCGAGGTTTAACCGGGGCATTGGCCAGAGCTCTCTCCTCAAAGTCCTCCACGAAGATGTCAGCGACTATAGGTGACACTGGAGAACCCATGGCTACTCCATCAACCTGCACATAGAACTCATCTTTCCACATTAGGTATCCTGATGTGAGACAGTGTTTTACGATATCTACATAATCTGGTGACATGTTCTTAAGTCTTTTTGCAATTATATCTAGGCAGTCATTTAGTGGTAAGTTTGTAAATAGTGACTCAATGTCAAAACTCACCATGGTTTCATTGTGGAGTAATTTGAGATCTCTTAACATGAGTACTAGTGTGCCCCCTGAGAGGTGATAATATTGACACTAAGTGTTTGGCTAATTTGTATGTGGGTGAGTCGATATGACTGACTATGGGTCTTAAAGGATTGTTGTGTTTGTGTATTTTTGGCAATCCATACATTTTTGGAGGTTTTACGCAGGCTGCTATTAAAGATTTGACGTCTAGTGACAGTGTTTCAGAATATTTAGTAAGGAGGCTAGATGTTTGTTTTATTACCTTTATAGGTGCGCAGAGAGGCGAGCACCATATAATAATAGTTTTTAGGCTAGGTAGTGGCCGCAGTGGGAAGACAAAGAAAACTTCTTGACTTTAAAAGTATATAATAATGATAACAGCATATACAGAAGGAACGAAGTTGAATGAAAAGAGTTGTAGTACAATTAGAAAAAGAAATCACAAGAAAGTACAAGAATAGATAAATTATACGTCACTAAGGGATAGTTCCTAAATCGCACACGGGTTTCGCCTTTGACAGTTCTAAACGCACTGCCCGCTGGTCGCGCTGCCACTGGCTGCAGGCTCCACCCACCGCGCCCGTGTCGTCACACATAGCGGTAAAATCACCGACGCGGTGGAAAAGAGGAGTGATATTATTGTTCGCCACATCAGCCCCCGGAGACCGTTACGGTCGAAAATAATCCGGGAACCGAACACGACGCCCGCTCCAAGTACAGCGATCTTCCACCACCGCTGGCTTCGACACTGGATCTGGTGATGAAAGTATGAATGCGGGCTTGACTCTGTCCACTGAAACAGTTACAACTTTACCGTTAAATTCAATGACAAAGGTTTTATCTCCTCGCTTTATCACTTTGCAAGGGCCCACATACGGTGCTTGCAGTGACTTTCGTACAGCGTCTTGGCGAAGAAAGACATGTGAAGCCGTCTGTAAATCTTTGCTGACGAAAACTGGAGTAGCACCATGGCGAACTACTGGTGTAGGCTTAAGTTCTTGCATTTTATTCCTGAGTCGTGACACGAAATCGGAATAGTCTACGACCTGTTTTGGAGCATGGTTGAAGAACATACCAGGCAGTCTCAATGTTTCTCCGTATACTAACTCTGCTGACGACGACCCAACGTCTTCTTTCCAAGCAAATCCGAATGCCAAGAAGAACCACCGGAAGAGCTTCAACCCAGTCATCGTTAGCATGGCACATGATCGCTGCCTTGAGTTGCCGATGAAATCTCTCCACCATACCGTTTGCAGCCGGGTGATAAGCTGTGGTCTGTTAATGATTAAATCCCATTATACGTGACAATTCCTTAAAGAGATATGCTTCGAACTGCCTGCCTCTATCAGTTGTTATCTTCTCAGGACAACCGAACCTTGAGATCCAACCATAAACAAAAGCATTGGCCACAGTGTCTGCTTTAATGTCCTGAAGCGGCATGACCTCCGGCCACCGCGTGAAACGATCAATAGGCAATATTTAAATTCGTGACGCATTGGTAATGGGCCTATGAGGTCGATGTGGACGTGGCTGAATCTATCCGATGGAGGAACAAAATCACTGACAGGAGCACGGGTATGTCGAATAACCTTCGAGCGTTGACACGCGAGGCAGCTCCGTGTCCATAATCTGCAGTCCTTTTTAATATTGGGCCAAACATACCTCTCATAGACCAGCCTAACGCTTGCTCTGATCCCTGGATGACTCAATCCGTGCAAGCAGTCGAAAGCTTGCCGTCGAAATTGAGGAGTCAAGTAAGGTCTTGGTGTTGAGCATGACATATCACAAATAACTGTCTTACCAGAGCCAGAAATGTCTATCTTCTGCAGGTCCAAAGAACAGTTATTGCTGCGTAACAAGTGTTGTAGCTCGTTGTCTACGATCTGTGCTGATGAGAGAGTATTTAAATTAATCACACTAGTAATTGTTTCTACTCTGGATAGAGCGTCAGCTACTACGTTATTATCGCCTGAAACATGCTTTATGTTTGTAGTGAACTGCGACACAAAATCAAAATATCTAAATTGTCGAGGTGAGCAGTTCTCAGAAGCTTTTTGAAACGCAGAAACGATTGGCTTATGGTCGGTAAAAATTGAAAAATCCTTAGCTTCAACCATATGCCGAAAATATTTCACAGCTTCATAAATCGCCAAAAGCTCTCTATCAAAAGGACTATACTTCTTTTGAGCGGTATTTAATTTCCTCGAGAAGAAAGAGAGTGGTTGCCATACAGAATTAATATTCTGCTGTAAGACAACTCCGATTGCGTTGTCTGATGCATCCGTCCACAATGTCAGTTCTGCAGCTGGATCAGGATGCGCTAAAAGAGTAGCTTTAGCTAAACTAGCCTTACTAGACAAAAACGCCTTTTGCAGTTCATCAGTCCAAGTAATATTAGTACTGGGCTTAACAGCTGGACCAGAAAGAAGCTCGTGCAACGAGGCCTGCACTTTAGCTGCACTTGGAATAAATCGTCGATAAAAGTTAATCATACCCAGAAATCTCCGAAGCTCCTTGATCGTCTTGGGTGGAGGAAAATTCTGGATAGCTTCTACCTTTTGTGGAAGTGGTCTGGTACCTGCTGAGGAAACGATGTATCCGAGGAATTCCACTTGCGACTCACCAAACACGCATTTAGATGCATTAATCATTATTCCATAGTCCTGGAGGCGCTGGAATACTTGATGCAGGTGGTCCAGATGTTGAGTTTCGTTCTGCGAAGCTACTAAAATGTCATCAATATAGGGATAACAGTAAGGCAAATCTCGTAGTATTTCATCCATAAAGCGTTGAAATGTTTGAGCAGCATTGCGAAGGCCAAAACTCATGAATGGAAACTCAAACATTCCAAATGGAGTTGTAATAGCTGTCTTCGGAATATCGTCCGGATGAACTGGGATTTGGTTGTATGCTCTAATTAAGTCTATTTTACTAAAGACTGAACATCCAGAAAGGTTATGAGCAAAGTCAGCTATGTGACGAACCGGATATCGGTCGGGTATTGTACGTGCATTCAATGCACGATAATCGCCACATGGTCGCCATTCGTTTTTTTTCTTCGGAACTAAGTGTAATGGCGATGACCAAGGACTGTCAGATCTGCGAGCAATACCTGATCTTACCATATCCTCGAACTCCCTCACAGCAATACGGAGTCGATCCGGTGTCAACCGACGAGGACGACTGTAGACTGGAGGTCCAGAAGTAGTACGGATATGATGCAGCGTATTGTGCTTCACCTGGAGCATAGACAGGTCTCCAGCTGGACGAGTGATGTCGGGAAACTGTGACAAAATTTCGTGGTAACGTGAGGTACCTGTAAAAGATTTGATGTGGCATAAAGCAAATGAAGCAGGTTTAGCTGAAGCACTAAGCGATGTAACATTGTCTATCAAGCGATTAAGCCTAGCATCAACAAGCAAATTGAAATGCGACAGAAAATCTATGCCTATAATAGGTTTGGTTACATCAGCTATCACAAACCGCCACGTAAAAGCTCGTCTGAGTCCAAAATCTAATATTAAATTAAACCATCCAAAAGTGTCTATCACTGAACCATTCGCTGCAAAAAGTTTATAGTCTGTTTTATTCAAGCGTCTATTATTAAATAATTTTTTTGGATAAACACACAAATCGGAACCGGTGTCAATTAAAAATTGTATTTTAGTCTTACGATCGGTTACAAACACACGGCCACCAGTCACACTATTGCAGTCACGCGTTGCCGCCTTCACTGACTGCGCCGCTCGTTTCCCGGCGGAAACGAACAGGGTGCGCGACACTTCGTCGCCTTACTGCCAAAACGTCGATGAAACCAACAATGCCCCGGGCCAGCATTAGAGCGGCTCCGAGACCGATGTCGCCAACGTGGTGATTGCCCTCGATATCTCGAGCGCGAACTTGATGTTGTTGACAACGCCGCTACCTGACGCGATAGGTCGTCAATGCGCCGGGTTAGCAAATCTATACTCGAAGTCGGTGTACCTGCTTGAGACGTCGCGGCAACTTGCCTATCCAGCTGCGGGGCGATCTCATAAATTTTATCAACAATTCGGGCTATAGATTCCAGAGGTAGGTCACCTTGAGCAGCCATAATTGCCTGAACATGGTCGGGTAACCTGCTCACCCAGATGGACCGTATGAATTCTTCTGGAACGTCTTCACCCGCCAGGCTTTGAAGGTGCCGTAAAAATTGGGAAGGTTTTCGGTCGCCCAATTCCTCGTGCGTCAGTAATTGTCTAACCCGTTGTTGCTGTGAAGTCGATAGGCGCGATATTAACTCAGTTTTAATTTTTTCATATTTCCCTTCCGACGGTGGTTTGGAAACCACATCTTTCACCTCACAAATGTATTTATAGTCCAAATTCGCGGTGACGTGGTAGAATTTTGTTGCATCCGCGGTAATGTTTGCCAACGCAAATTGACCCTCCAGTTGCGAAAACCAAAGTGCAGGTTCATTTGGCCAAAATGGCGAAACCTTTATGCCAACGCGGCACACTTCGTCTTTACCTGCCGTAGCCATGTTTCACAAATAAAATGTCAAATCACACAACTAATCACGTAACTGATCACGTCGGGGTCACCAATTTATAGGTGCGCGAGAGGCGAGCACCATATAATAATAGTTTTTAGGCTAGGTAGTGGCCGCAGTGGGAAGACAAAGAAAACTTCTTGACTTTAAAAGTATATAATAATGATAACAGCATATACAGAAGGAACGAAGTTGAATGAAAAGAGTTGTAGTACAATTAGAAAAAGAAATCACAAGAAAGTACAAGAATAGATAAATTATACGTCACTAAGGGATAGTTCCTAAATCGCGCACGGGTTTCTCCTTTGACAGTTCTAAACACACTGCCCGCTGGTCGCGCTGCCACTGGCTGCAGGCTCCACCCACCGCGCCCGTGTCGTCACACATAGCGGTAAAATCACCGACGCGGTGGAAAAGAGGAGTGATATTATTGTTCGCCACACCTTGTTTGTGGGATCTTTATCGCCTTTTTTTATAGGTATTGCGTTCCCTTTGTCAGCTCGGAGTACTACCAAGTCTTCGTTCGCCTTTAGCTCCGCGAGAGCCTTCTCGAGAATTCCTTCGTGAGGGATTTTTCGCGGTGCCGTTGCAAAATTTAAGCCTTTATTTAATACCTAGTCAAATCGCGACGGTATTCAAAGGTTTTTTTAAAAAAGGAAAACTTTATTAAGTAAATTACACTTAATATTCTTAACTTATAGTCGATATGAGACTCTTATTCTAAGTTGGTCGATGTTAGACCCTAATCCTAAGGTGGTCGATGCAAGACCCTATCACTATGGTGGTCGATATTAGACTACCTTTAATATAATTATAATCTTACAGCTAAAACCCCTTACATGATAACTTTGATTCGTGGTACACAATGGAATAATAAGACTAAGCATTGATTGCATTAATGCTTATGGTGCGTTTTGGGTATCTGTGTGACATTGTAACTTTTCCCTCCTTAAGCTCGAAATCATCTGAAGAACAATTTTTCGGAGGATGGTTTCGGCCTTGAAATGTTATACATGTTTTTATCTTTTTGTATGCCAGAAAGGATATAAGACTTAAAATTAAAATTACATATAGAATTATTGTCCCTAAACTGACACTATTGGTTTTCACTACACTATCACTTTGATTTTCACTGTTTTGTAGGGCGTATGATAATACCTTTAAATTGGTTAAATCAACCCCATTCAGCTTAACAGGATTAATGTTGCTCTGGATACTGATCTTCAAATTTTCAGGTAAATTTACTAGCGGCAGCTTTTGAGATATAAGCTTCTCACCGTTACTGCTATGTATTCTTAAATTGTGATTTGCAATGTTATATTGGCATTTATCTTCTATGGTTAATAAGTAAGTATTTATGAGAGTGTAATGTAAAATTTCATTATCACAGGTTCTAACCAGATCAACAGGTGATTTAGAGTAGATTATCCATCGGTTAATCTGTAAAAGTTCTACTTTAATTTCTTCGAATTCTATTGGAATTTGTTTGCAAGAGACGTTGTGAGAATATTTCATCAGGTCCAGGATACAAGTGTCTTCAACAGGTACCATGGTCTGCAGCTCATCACAGAGGTATATTTCTTCTTCTATATTCTTACATGGTGTCGACAGCGATTTCGCTTTCAACCCCTTCGCAATAAGGTAAGGATACTTGGGTAATATTATTAAGGTAAGGTTTGTTTCAGGTTGGGTGATAGGTAAGGGTACAATTTTATAATAAAAATAAGTTTCTTTCTTAACTAAGGGTATTTCTAATACTAAAGTAATAACATTGTTCTTAAAATACGATTTCAATGTCATGGACTGTTCAATTCTGACAATATTTTCAGGAATTACTTTAAATATCAGCTTATCTGTTTTCTCTACGATTCTAAGTACATTAATGAGTTCATTAGTATTAATTATAGATTGATATAATACGCCCATTCTACTGAATGCTAAAATGTTTTCAATCTCGGTCAATTTTGTGTAAATTATTTGAAAATTATGTAAGAAGGAATTATAGATATGTGTTATTTGGTTAACATGTGAAATAATTGAAATGTCTTTAATATTTTTATTAATTTTATTAATTGCATCACTTAATTGTTCGAGATTGTTTGTAATATTTATAGTAGAGTTTGCAACAAGTCTTATCATTTCGGATATAACAGTAGTTTTCTTTTCCAGAGAATGTTCACGAGATTTTACATTTTTATTAAGTTGTCATATTTAATAGCATCATCGTAATCCAAATTTCCTGTTATCATTTTAACTAGAGATCCCAAAGGATTAATGAGTCCTCTTTTCTGTCTATTAATTGGTACAATTTCTGAATATTTGTTCAATGTGATATTTAACATAATTATAATTAACTTGAAGCTTAACATCCTTAAAGTATATTAACGAAGAGCTACTGGTATTTAACTGTAATTCTACTATTCTATTTAGTTCTATATACCTATGCATATTAAATTCTAATTCTTCCTTAATAAGTTTAATATCTAATGTCTTAATTACTATCCACTTATCATACGTAATCATAGCGGTTCCTTCTCTAAGAGGGAGAACGCCTGGATTCTTCTCAACCTTTTGAAGTTGAAGGGCCCGGATCGTTACTGCTTGGGTCACTAGCAGGACGAACCTGTGGGGGACGTTTTATGTCTTTTATTGGAACATTTTTATCTTTTGTGCTAGTTTCTACCAATACTACATTTCTTTTTATTTTACCCTTAACTTTTGCTTTTTCATACCTGGGCTTATCCTTGCTTTTACCTCGATTTATGCCTTTAATAAAAACATTATCGCCTTCATTTAAATCAAAATTAGTTTCTCCTACTCTACTTTGTTGAACTTTTTCTTTCCTAGTTCCTATTTTATCGGTTAAGTATTTGTATAAGTAGTGAGTTCTTTTTGCATGATCCCTGACTAATTGTTGAGTATATTCTTTATCAAAATTTAAATTGAATTGATTGTTATTTTCCGTGTGACCAAATACTACTTCAAACGGAGTGAGACCTGTTACTGAATGGATTGTTTGATTATAAGCCATTATAGCATAAGTCATCACTGATGTAGCATCTGTGAATTTATGTTCATATTTCGCAAGTCTATATATTTCTAAAATTGTGGAATGGAATCGTTCTATTAATCCCATTGAGTTTGGATTGTTAGGGGTGCCTATGTGAATGTCTATTTTATACAATGTCATTAAATCTTTCATGAGTTTATTATTGAATTCAGAACCAGGGTCTGAACTGATTTTAGTAGGTACGCCGTAGAATGAAAAATACTTTATAAGTGCCCTGACTACTTCAGGTGTTGATCTATCTGGGATTTCAAAAGCTTGTGCTAACTTACTAAATGCGTCTAATATGGTTAAGTAATATTTTCCTTCTATGGAGAATAAATCTATAAATAATTCTTGAAAAGGTCTTGATTGAGTTTGTGTAAGTTGTAATTGAGGTTTAAATGGTCTACGATCCTATTTCATACGTTTACAAGTGTCGCATGAATTTATTAAACTGGTTACGGTTTCTTCTAAATTTGTCCAAAAATAAACTCGTTTTAAATGAGAAATTGTTTCTTTAATACCTCGGTGACAGGTTTTGCCTACGTGATACTTCATTACTATTTCCTCTTGTTTTTTTCGTCAGTGACATTAATTACTCTTTCAGTGCATTCATAAAGCTTTACGGTTTCTTTTCTAAATAATGAAATTAATACTTGTGTGAATAATTGTCGGTGTGCTTTATTTTCGTAATAGATAAAGTATTTAATTTTGGGTCTAATATATTCTTTAAGAAAATTTTTTATTAACTCGGAATTATCTAGGGGTAAGTGAACCTCTAAAATCTTTTGCTTGGGATGTGAGCGAATTTTAACTGAAAGTTCATTTTTAAACCATGGGTATATTAATATTTGGTTTGGTTTTGTATCTATAGCTTCGTAAAGTATGGGAATGCCATCTGTGTCCATATCTTCAGCAGAATGTGCTGTATCTGTACTAGAGTTTATTGTTAATGTGCGTGATGATGACCTGGAATTAACTCGAGATGGAATAGACCTAGATATTTCAGAAAAAGACATAGAGTTACTGTTATCATTTTCAGGTTCTTTACTTCGGTTGTTTTGTCCTAATCGTGTTATTGAATCGGTTAACTCTTGAATATAGTCATCAAGATTTCTATCAGAGTTATCTACATTAACTACCATTGATTGATTATCTTTATCGTTTTTACCTAAAGCATTTAATTTAATACGAGTTTTATGCTTAACTTGATTAGAAAAACTTAATGGTATATGCTCGCTGTAAAAAATATCTCTATATTCAAAACACAAATTATTGTAACTTGTAACCATTAGAGGTTTAGTGAATTTAATTTTATAGTTTTTATCAGATGCATTCTGTATTATAGTGGTAGCATAACCGTTTTCGCATTTTACAAGAGCAGATGGTGTTCTTATACCTTTACCAAAATTAATTGAATTTAATATTGCTTGTCCATTGGGAAGATTAACAGGAACCTTAACACGAGTTTCAGATCGTGCATCAACATTAATGACAAATGGTGGACTATAAATAATCGGTATTTCTGTGTCACGAGTTTTTAAAATTTGATTTTTCATGTCTATATTAGCGTAAAGTTGTTTTAATAAGTCTGATCCTATTAAACCGCCATAATCGCTATCCACATTATAGATATAAAATTTATGATAATCTGTACTACAAAAAGTTTTAAAGAGAGGTATATAAATTACTTCGTTATGGTGACTCTGTGCGTGTGTACTCACGACTTCGAATGGCTCATAATATTTAAATTCTGTCAAATACTTATTTACTATTTTAGGACTTATAAAGGATCGTGAACTACCTGTGTCTATCATAAACTTACTATTTATTTCGGGAATTTCAATATGTGGCAACTTTAAAGCACCGTGATGATTTAAATGTATTACTTCGGTTTGTCGGTTATTGAGGCTTGTATATGAAAATTTTCAGGTTCTGAGGTGTCAACCGCTTCTTCTGAATTTTGTTCTAAGTGACAATAATTATCTGGTGTAAAATCATTCGGATCTATATTATAATATTCATAGGGATAATTATCTTCGTGTGTATAAAATGTTTCATGATCGTCATCTGTGTAATTATTCATATCGTCGTTCATGTAATTTGTATAAAATAAATTATTTGATGTTCTTGGTGTCATAAAATTTGGCTTAGCTTGAGGCGCCGTTCGCATCGATACATCGTTATCATATCTATGTACCGGTTTTGGTTGGTGATTTTGTGGGATACCAAATTTAAATTGTTGTTGATTCGTTGTTTGGGGGAATTGCCTGTATCCAAATTGAGGTGGTCCACCACCAAACTTAAATTGTGAATTATTAGGATTATTAGGATTATATATCCCTTGCTTTTGGTTGGTACCGAATTTAAAATTAGAGAAATTAGGTTTAAATCCTTGAGGTTGTTGTTGTGATTGTATTCCGAATTTGAAATTCATTGGAGGCTTATTTTGGTATTGGGGTAATTGATTAAACTTATTAAAATTATTTTGTGAAAAATTATTTCGTGATAAATTATTTTGTGGTAAATTATTTTGTGGAAAATTATTTTGTGTTAAATTATTTTTTTCATTAATATTTTGAGTATATTTTTGTCTATTAACACTCCGTGATTTATATTGGTTAAGGAAATTTACTTCTTCCATTACTACACTGAGCGCGTCTTCTAGAGTTGTACATCTATGTAATCGGACAACGCGTATCATATCTTCGGGCAAATTGAAAAGGAAAACATTTAAACATGTATGGTTATATATATTCATCTTCGCGTTCTTAATATTCTCGTCCTCTATTAAATTAATTTTTGAAAATAATGTGCTACGGACGCTTTGGATTCGATTACAAAAGCTTAAATATGACTCGCCTTGATTAATTTTAATATTTTCTAATTCAATCGAAATACATTCTTCAGTTCTAGGATCTCCGAAATGTTGGATAAGAGTTGTTCTTAGCTCCTCCCAATTATTGATGTCTTGTCTCTCGCTAATCAAGTGACTTGCCTTACCTCTAAGGCGGCTTGTTATAACATGAAATATGTATATATCTTGTGCTATATTCGGACGTTCTGGCCTAAAGGCTCTAATGACATACTCACTTTTATTTAAAAATAAATTTAATAGTTTTTGTTCCCCATCGAACTTAGGTATGATATTTAGAATATCAGTTGGAATAGTGCGTATTTCTTGCATTTTTAAGAAAAAAATATTTATTACAATAAAAATTAAAAATAATATAAATTTATTTTCTTTACTTACTTAATAATTCAATATAATTTTCTTTTGTTTTCAATTAAAATCTTTATCAACTTAAAATTACTTAAATCTATTTTACACAATACACAGTCAAACGGAAATAAAATGGGACAGGTTGGAATGCGAAGAGGTTTACTCACATAAGTCTGCAACCCATTTCTTCTATTTATAACTACTTCTGCTTCTTTCACTTTTTACCTTTTACCGTCGAATTACGCGATCAATAATGACTTATTTGTTTGGTCGTAAAATATCCGTTAAATGCGTAAAAACACACGCGCAACCCTACACTCAGACTGATTTTTAGTCTTCACAGGCACAGGATTACGACGGATATCCTACCGGCTGCGCCAGTCAAATCGCGACGGTATTCAAAGGTTTTTTTTAAAAGGAAAACTTTATTAAGTAAATTACACTTAATATTCTTAACTTATAGTCGATATGAGACTCTTATTCTAAAGTGGTCGATGTTAGACCCTAATCCTAAGGTGGTCGATGCAAGACCCTATCACTATGGTGGCCGATATTAGACTACCTTTAATATAATTATAATCTTACAGCTAAAACCCCTTACATGATAACTTTGATTCGTGGTACACAATGGAATAATAAGACTAAGCTTTGATTGCATTAACGCTTATGGTGCGTTTTGGGTATCTGTGTGACATTGTAACTAGATATGTTGGACATGAAAGAGGATTTAAAAAACATAATAATTAACAACATTCACGAGAAATTTGTAAACCTTGAATTGAAAAACGAACAATTAGAAAAAACTATAAAAGAACAAAAGTCAAATTAAATAACTTAGAAAGGCATTCACGACGAAAGAACCTAGTCATGTTCGGAGTAGAAGAGAGTGAGAATACTTATTTTGAATTACAGAATATTATAGTAAATATAATAAACATGTTCTTTGAATTTCAATGTGACAAAAATAACATTGAACTTGTCAGAAGGTTGGGAAAGAAAGGTGATAACATAAGACCGGTTGTTATAACGTTTAACAGCATGAGTTACAAGTTACATATTCTGAAAAACAAATCCTGTCTAGAAAACACTCAGTACTACATTAAGGAGGATTATCCGATTGAAGTCCTTAACAGGCGGAAGGAACTCCAAGTCCAGTTACAGAAAGAAAAGGAGAAAGGCTATACTGCTTTTATAAGATACGACAAACTTATAGTATTAAATGGCACATTTGAAAAAGAGAACCCCACCAAGAAGGTACTAGAAACTAGAAAACAACTACAGCCAAAAACAGAGGAAGAATGGAAAATGGGAAACAAATCTTTTTTTGAGAGGAGACCAATTGGTGATTAAAAAACTGCAGGATAACCAGCGCGAAAAAAGGAAGAGAGATAAAACTGTATCTCCCAACTTGTCTACACAGAAAAAACAGAACACATCTAACAAGTTTGAAAACACATCGACTAAAACTAACAATGCAGGACAAAAATAAATATTACAACCAAACATACTACAATATATAGGAAGAGATAGATCGTTTTCGACCTCCGACATTTCAAAAAACTAACAAACACACGCGAGCAACCTATCAACACAAAAACAACAACAACTAAAACCGGAAAAGCAAAACAAATATGGAAGAAACACATTCTAAAACAACCTAATCAAGAAGCCTTCCCACCACGGTTGGTCGCCGCGGGAAGATCAGACCACCACCCTCTAACAAAAAAACATAATATATATATAGCATCCCTCAATATTAGGACTTTAAGAACAGCGAATCACTAAAAAGAGTCGCAAAAGATAGAAAACAGTGTAAAGGGTTAGAGGAGGCCTTTGCCAAGAGGCACACCGAACTCCGAGATATACTGGAGTGAAAATATATTAAAGTTCAGATATATAAAATGACAGAGTTTTGGAATTTAAAGGCTATATTATTATTATTATTATATAATTAATGACTCGTTATTTGACCATCTTTCTCCAGATTTCCCTCGTCCATGTAACCTTAACTCCCTACTTTCCCTCCCATCCAGCTCGATCGTCAAAATATTAGGGAAATTTATTTCTGTTAATAAATTAAAGTTATAAATAAGATTCTCCCCTTCATACCTGTAGTAAAATGTTAACCTCTTGTATATATTATTAGATGTCTGTGTGTGTTGTATTTATTGTGATGTCATTTTTGTTTTGGGTAACTCTGCTTAGATAAAATTCAATGTATCAAAATTATCAAATCTATCCTCACTGTGTGAAGACTTAGAACGTGACATTGGCGGAATTGTGATTTACACAGATGTCGCCATTATAAATAAAGTGAAGTGAAGTGACTTTGCAGTTATTGAATTTGTTGTGAGCCCGAGTGTTTAAGATGTTTATGCACTGCCTCCAATCTATTTCCGATAATATCTCACGTATTTCCTCCGTTTCATTTTGGATTTGAATGTTTAGTCGTTGATACTCTGTTCTGTGTCCGGCGACAAGTTTAATTAACAATTTTCTACTTGCTGTTTCAAGAATACTGGCGCTCCCAACTATGTCCTTTCTTGGAGCCAATCGTACACAGTTGGGGATGATGTTGTGGTCTCTGCATCTTTTAAGAAAATTTATGGATGCTAGGAGACGAGATGCCTTTTGTTTTCTTGAATTCCAGTCATCTAATTTTGTTTGCATTTTCCAGTCCGTACTGTTGCACATTAGCATGTCATGTCATGTCTTTTATTAACATAACCTTTACACATTTAAAGAAAACACTTTTTAACCGGATTTACATTAACAGGGTGCGTGGTCACGGCACAGAACACAATAACCAAAAGGAAGAACGACGACTAGGAACACAGATTCTAAGATACACGAATGTATACGCGCCACCTATAATTATCAACCCACCCAAAACTATATGTGGCGGCAATATTTGAATATCTGGCGTCAAAAATTTGAATTGCCGGCTGGTCCAGGTTCCCCAGAAAATTATTAATAATATAATGAAATAAAACAAAAACCTTTTCTCATTGAATTATTATTTATTTCACTTTTATGGATCCTTAGACACGAAATCAACATAATTTTGTAATGTTCGTACCTAGGTAATTCAAATGAAAAGTTTCTTCGCTACTTTTTCTCTACAAATGAATAATTTACATAAGCCACAGTGACTTGTTCATGAGTCTTTACAAGAGGAAGCAAACACCAACCATATTATAAGATGAAAATTATATACATTCCTCTGGTAGTAATGTTCTCTTATTCTTATAAAAAAAACGGTACCACGAAAACACTTAAGAAACGGTATTTACAATGAGAAGCATCAGGATATACACTGAAACTTGGAATAAGATAGATAATTATGCATAAATAATTATTATTTATGCATAATTATCTTCATCTTGCGTTCGAGCGCAGATGCCGATGCTTCATCTGCAAACAATCTGTTTTTTAGTATACAAAATCTTTTCACACATAGAGAAAACACTTTCTATGATGTGGTGAATATTTTGTGTGCCATGTTGTGCGCATTTTTTTATGCAATCGAAATTTACATTTTGGAGCACCATTTCCTTTGCAATTGTTTTTAAATTGCGTTTGTGACTATTTTGTAATGTCGAATTTATTAATGTTTAATTTATTTGCATAGCGCAAACAACTCTCACAATTATTAACACTGCATATTTTTTTAATTAAAAATCCGCAGACATATGCGCATGCTTGCATTTCTGCATTGTCCTCTTCAATATTTTGTGGTACTACTGAAGACGACAATGCAAATGCACTGCACTGTCTGCGCAATTTCTGGGTTGTGAAACTGACAATAATGTCTCATAGTTATTCATTACGACATTATTGTCAGTTTCACAATTACATCCTGTGGTCCCAATATGTGCCCACAGTTGGGTTGGAATTTGAGCCACAGTTGCCCCTTATGCAGCCAAACAAATTTTCTAATGGATCTTGCTGTAACCGTCTTGTGGCCCGGCTCTTTATACCCTCGTTAGCGAATTGCTTAAACAGCCGCTCGACGCCATTAATGGTCCAAATCCAACTGTTACATACCATCAGCTATCTTTGCATAAAGTCCGCTGCCACTGTGTGGCTCAAAACTTGTGCAGCTAGTTTGACGCACATTTTTTGTTTTGCATTTCTTTGTGAAAGCAGGAGCGAACACAAAATTTGGGGGTTTGTTGTCGATTTCAAAGAAATCTTTTATGTGTGACCATTTGGCCACACCTGTAAATAAACAAAAAGTAATTTTAAATTGAGGCAAGTACTTGGATGATAAGCGTAAATAAAATATTGTAAAACTAAAAGCTTACCAGCTTAAGAGCCTTTTCATTTTTAATAGGAAAATTTGAATTATCTTAAAATTAAATGGCTTTTAGCAGCTCGTGCAAGTAAGTGCCCTAAATGTTACAAAATTTATGATATTTTAGTTTAAACAGTCACGTGAACATACCTTTTCTTGTCTTCAGATGAAATGTTAGTAGTGCACTCAATGTCACAATCTCTTTGTTATGCACTGTTATGTATGGGCGCTCCACAGTTGCACCCAAGATTGCTATATGCTATTGAAGTGTGCTGTTCATCCGAGGGAAAAAGGTATTTTGCCCACAGGGTGCAGCTGTAAATAAACGGGCATAATTGTAGTAGATTATCAAAGGTGAGTAAGAAGCACGTAATTATTCTTGTCAAATTCAAGGCGTAGGTTCCATCGTGATCGACTGGAACTTGAACTACATTGTATTTTAACCACGACAATTTGACAGTTTTTGTTCACTTGTTCAACAGTAAATTTAATGTTATTGTGTATTGAATTTAAATGTGCTAGAAATGCAGATATTTTGTCATTGGGGAGTACTACAAATGTGTCATCGACATATCTCTTGTACAGTCGAGGTTTAACCGGGGCATTGGCCAGAGCTCTCTCCTCAAAGTCCTCCACGAAGATGTCAGCGACTATAGGTGACACTGGAGAACCCATGGCTACTCCATCAACCTGCACATAGAACTCATCTTTCCACATTAGGTATCCTGATGTGAGACAGTGTTTTACGATATCTACATAATCTGGTGACATGTTCTTAAGTCTTTTTGCAATTATATCTAGGCAGTCATTTAGTGGTAAGTTTGTAAATAGTGACTCAATGTCAAAACTCACCATGGTTTCATTGTGGAGTAATTTGAGATCTCTTAACATGAGTACTAGTGTGCCCCCTGAGAGGTGATAATATTGACACTAAGTGTTTGGCTAATTTGTATGTGGGTGAGTCGATATGACTGACTATGGGTCTTAAAGGATTGTTGTGTTTGTGTATTTTTGGCAATCCATACATTTTTGGAGGTTTTACGCAGGCTGCTATTAAAGATTTGACGTCTAGTGACAGTGTTTCAGAATATTTAGTAAGGAGGCTAGATGTTTGTTTTATTACCTTTATAGGTGCGCGAGAGGCGAGCACCATATAATAATAGTTTTTAGGCTAGGTAGTGGCCGCAGTGGGAAGACAAAGAAAACTTCTTGACTTTAAAAGTATATAATAATGATAACAGCATATACAGAAGGAACGAAGTTGAATGAAAAGAGTTGTAGTACAATTAGAAAAAAGAAATCACAAGAAAGTACAAGAATAGATAAATTATACGTCACTAAGGGATAGTTCCTAAATCGCACACGGGTTTCGCCTTTGACAGTTCTAAACGCACTGCCCGCTGGTCGCGCTGCCACTGGCTGCAGGCTCCACCCACCGCGCCCGTGTCGTCACACATAGCGGTAAAATCACCGACGCGGTGGAAAAGAGGAGTGATATTATTGTTCGCCACATCAGCCCCCCCGGAGACCGTTACGGTCGAAAATAATCCGGGAACCGAACACGACGCCCGCTCCAAGTACAGCGATCTTCCACCACCGCTGGCTTCGACACTGGATCTGGTGATGAAAGTATGAATGCGGGCTTGACTCTGTCCACTGAAACAGTTACAACTTTACCGTTAAATTCAATGACAAAGGTTTTATCTCCTCGCTTTATCACTTTGCAAGGGCCCACATACGGTGCTTGCAGTGACTTTCGTACAGCGTCTTGGCGAAGAAAGACATGTGAAGCCGTCTGTAAATCTTTGCTGACGAAAACTGGAGTAGCACCATGGCGAACTACTGGTGTAGGCTTAAGTTCTTGCATTTTATTCCTGAGTCGTGACACGAAATCGGAATAGTCTACGACCTGTTTTGGAGCATGGTTGAAGAACATACCAGGCAGTCTCAATATTTCTCCGTATACTAACTCTGCTGACGACGACCCAACGTCTTCTTTCCAAGCAAATCCGAATGCCAAGAAGAACCACCGGAAGAGCTTCAACCCAGTCATCGTTAGCATGGCACATGATCGCTGCCTTGAGTTGCCGATGAAATCTCTCCACCATACCGTTTGCAGCCGGGTGATAAGCTGTGGTCTGTTAATGATTAAATCCCATTATACGTGACAATTCCTTAAAGAGATATGCTTCGAACTGCCTGCCTCTATCAGTTGTTATCTTCTCAGGACAACCGAACCTTGAGATCCAACCATAAACAAAAGCATTGGCCACAGTGTCTGCTTTAATGTCCTGAAGCGGCATGACCTCCGGCCACCGCGTGAAACGATCAATAGGCAATATTTAAATTCGTGACGCATTGGTAATGGGCCTATGAGGTCGATGTGGACGTGGCTGAATCTATCCGATGGAGGAACAAAATCACTGACAGGAGCACGGGTATGTCGAATAACCTTCGAGCGTTGACACGCGAGGCAGCTCCGTGTCCATAATCTGCAGTCCTTTTTAATATTGGGCCAAACATACCTCTCATAGACCAGCCTAACGCTTGCTCTGATCCCTGGATGACTCAATCCGTGCAAGCAGTCGAAAGCTTGCCGTCGAAATTGAGGAGTCAAGTAAGGTCTTGGTGTTGAGCATGACATATCACAAATAACTGTCTTACCAGAGCCAGAAATGTCTATCTTCTGCAGGTCCAAAGAACAGTTATTGCTGCGTAACAAGTGTTGTAGCTCGTTGTCTACGATCTGTGCTGATGAGAGAGTATTTAAATTAATCACACTAGTAATTGTTTCTACTCTGGATAGAGCGTCAGCTACTACGTTATTATCGCCTGAAACATGCTTTATGTTTGTAGTGAACTGCGACACAAAATCAAAATATCTAAATTGTCGAGGTGAGCAGTTCTCAGAAGCTTTTGAAACGCAGAAACGATTGGCTTATGGTCGGTAAAAATTGAGAAATCCTTAGCTTCAACCATATGCCGAAAATATTTCACAGCTTCATAAATCGCCAAAAGCTCTCTATCAAAAGGACTATACTTCTTTTGAGCGGTATTTAATTTCCTCGAGAAGAAAGAGAGTGGTTGCCATACAGAATTAATATTCTGCTGTAAGACAACTCCGATTGCGTTGTCTGATGCATCCGTCCACAATGTCAGTTCTGCAGCTGGATCAGGATGCGCTAAAAGAGTAGCTTTAGCTAAACTAGCCTTACTAGACAAAAACGCCTTTTGCAGTTCATCAGTCCAAGTAATATTAGTACTGGGCTTAACAGCTGGACCAGAAAGAAGCTCGTGCAACGAGGCCTGCACTTTAGCTGCACTTGGAATAAATCGTCGATAAAAGTTAATCATACCCAGAAATCTCCGAAGCTCCTTGATCGTCTTGGGTGGAGGAAAATTCTGGATAGCTTCTACCTTTTGTGGAAGTGGTCTGGTACCTGCTGAGGAAACGATGTATCCGAGGAATTCCACTTGCGACTCACCAAACACGCATTTAGATGCATTAATCATTATTCCATAGTCCTGGAGGCGCTGGAATACTTGATGCAGGTGGTCCAGATGTTGAGTTTCGTTCTGCGAAGCTACTAAAATGTCATCAATATAGGGATAACAGTAAGGCAAATCTCGTAGTATTTCATCCATAAAGCGTTGAAATGTTTGAGCAGCATTGCGAAGGCCAAAACTCATGAATGGAAACTCAAACATTCCAAATGGAGTTGTAATAGCTGTCTTCGGAATATCGTCCGGATGAACTGGGATTTGGTTGTATGCTCTAATTAAGTCTATTTTACTAAAGACTGAACATCCAGAAAGGTTATGAGCAAAGTCAGCTATGTGACGAACCGGATATCGGTCGGGTATTGTACGTGCATTCAATGCACGATAATCGCCACATGGTCGCCATTCGTTTTTTTTCTTCGGAACTAAGTGTAATGGCGATGACCAAGGACTGTCAGATCTGCGAGCAATACCTGATCTTACCATATCCTCGAACTCCCTCACAGCAATACGGAGTCGATCCGGTGTCAACCGACGAGGACGACTGTAGACTGGAGGTCCAGAAGTAGTACGGATATGATGCAGCGTATTGTGCTTCACCTGGAGCATAGACAGGTCTCCAGCTGGACGAGTGATGTCGGGAAACTGTGACAAAATTTCGTGGTAACGTGAGGTACCTGTAAAAGATTTGATGTGGCATAAAGCAAATGAAGCAGGTTTAGCTGAAGCACTAAGCGATGTAACATTGTCTATCAAGCGATTAAGCCTAGCATCAACAAGCAAATTGAAATGCGACAGAAAATCTATGCCTATAATAGGTTTGGTTACATCAGCTATCACAAACCGCCACGTAAAAGCTCGTCTGAGTCCAAAATCTAATATTAAATTAAACCATCCAAAAGTGTCTATCACTGAACCATTCGCTGCAAAAAGTTTATAGTCTGTTTTATTCAAGCGTCTATTATTAAATATTTTTTTTGGATAAACACACAAATCGGAACCGGTGTCAATTAAAAATTGTATTTTAGTCTTACGATCGGTTACAAACACACGGCCACCAGTCACACTATTGCAGTCACGCGTTGCCGCCTTCACTGACTGCGCCGCTCGTTTCCCGGCGGAAACGAACAGGGTGCGCGACACTTCGTCGCCTTACTGCCAAAACGTCGATGAAACCAACAATGCCCCGGGCCAGCATTAGAGCGGCTCCGAGACCGATGTCGCCAACGTGGTGATTGCCCTCGATATCTCGAGCGCGAACTTGATGTTGTTGACAACGCCGCTACCTGACGCGATAGGTCGTCAATGCGCCGGGTTAGCAAATCTATACTCGAAGTCGGTGTACCTGCTTGAGACGTCGCGGCAACTTGCCTATCCAGCTGCGGGGCGATCTCATAAATTTTATCAACAATTCGGGCTATAGATTCCAGAGGTAGGTCACCTTGAGCAGCCATAATTGCCTGAACATGGTCGGGTAACCTGCTCACCCAGATGGACCGTATGAATTCTTCTGGAACGTCTTCACCCGCCAGGCTTTGAAGGTGCCGTAAAAATTGGGAAGGTTTTCGGTCGCCCAATTCCTCGTGCGTCAGTAATTGTCTAACCCGTTGTTGCTGTGAAGTCGATAGGCGCGATATTAACTCAGTTTTAATTTTTTCATATTTCCCTTCCGACGGTGGTTTGGAAACCACATCTTTCACCTCACAAATGTATTTATAGTCCAAATTCGCGGTGACGTGGTAGAATTTTGTTGCATCCGCGGTAATGTTTGCCAACGCAAATTGACCCTCCAGTTGCGAAAACCAAAGTGCAGGTTCATTTGGCCAAAATGGCGAAACCTTTATGCCAACGCGGCACACTTCGTCTTTACCTGCCGTAGCCATGTTTCACAAATAAAATATCAAATCACACAACTAATCACGTAACTGATCACGTCGGGGTCACCAATTTATAGGTGCGCGAGAGGCGAGCACCATATAATAATAGTTTTTAGGCTAGGTAGTGGCCGCAGTGGGAAGACAAAGAAAACTTCTTGACTTTAAAAGTATATAATAATGATAACAGCATATACAGAAGGAACGAAGTTGAATGAAAAGAGTTGTAGTACAATTAGAAAAAAGAAATCACAAGAAAGTACAAGAATAGATAAATTATACGTCACTAAGGGATAGTTCCTAAATCGCGCACGGGTTTCTCCTTTGACAGTTCTAAACACACTGCCCGCTGGTCGCGCTGCCACTGGCTGCAGGCTCCACCCACCGCGCCCGTGTCGTCACACATAGCGGTAAAATCACCGACGCGGTGGAAAAGAGGAGTGATATTATTGTTCGCCACACCTTGTTTGTGGGATCTTTATCGCCTTTTTTATAGGTATTGCGTTCCCTTTGTCAGCTCGGAGTACTACCAAGTCTTCGTTCGCCTTTAGCTCCGCGAGAGCCTTCTCGAGAATTCCTTCGTGAGGGATTTTTCGCGGTGCCGTTGCAAAATTTAAGCCTTTATTTAATACCTAGTCAAATCGCGACGGTATTCAAAGGTTTTTTTAAAAAAGGAAAACTTTATTAAGTAAATTACACTTAATATTCTTAACTTATAGTCGATATGAGACTCTTATTCTAAGTTGGTCGATGTTAGACCCTAATCCTAAGGTGGTCGATGCAAGACCCTATCACTATGGTGGTCGATATTAGACTACCTTTAATATAATTATAATCTTACAGCTAAAACCCCTTACATGATAACTTTGATTCGTGGTACACAATGGAATAATAAGACTAAGCATTGATTGCATTAATGCTTATGGTGCGTTTTGGGTATCTGTGTGACATTGTAACTTTTCCCTCCTTAAGCTCGAAATCATCTGAAGAACAATTTTTCGGAGGATGGTTTCGGCCTTGAAATGTTATACATGTTTTTATCTTTTTTGTATGCCAGAAAGGATATAAGACTTAAAATTAAAATTACATATAGAATTATTGTCCCTAAACTGACACTATTGGTTTTCACTACACTATCACTTTGATTTTCACTGTTTTGTAGGGCGTATGATAATACCTTTAAATTGGTTAAATCAACCCCATTCAGCTTAACAGGATTAATGTTGCTCTGGATACTGATCTTCAAATTTTCAGGTAAATTTACTAGCGGCAGCTTTTGAGATATAAGCTTCTCACCGTTACTGCTATGTATTCTTAAATTGTGATTTGCAATGTTATATTGGCATTTATCTTCTATGGTTAATAAGTAAGTATTTATGAGAGTGTAATGTAAAATTTCATTATCACAGGTTCTAACCAGATCAACAGGTGATTTAGAGTAGATTATCCATCGGTTAATCTGTAAAAGTTCTACTTTAATTTCTTCGAATTCTATTGGAATTTGTTTGCAAGAGACGTTGTGAGAATATTTCATCAGGTCCAGGATACAAGTGTCTTCAACAGGTACCATGGTCTGCAGCTCATCACAGAGGTATATTTCTTCTTCTATATTCTTACATGGTGTCGACAGCGATTTCGCTTTCAACCCCTTCGCAATAAGGTAAGGATACTTGGGTAATATTATTAAGGTAAGGTTTGTTTCAGGTTGGGTGATAGGTAAGGGTACAATTTTATAATAAAAATAAGTTTCTTTCTTAACTAAGGGTATTTCTAATACTAAAGTAATAACATTGTTCTTAAAATACGATTTCAATGTCATGGACTGTTCAATTCTGACAATATTTTCAGGAATTACTTTAAATATCAGCTTATCTGTTTTCTCTACGATTCTAAGTACATTAATGAGTTCATTAGTATTAATTATAGATTGATATAATACGCCCATTCTACTGAATGCTAAAATGTTTTCAATCTCGGTCAATTTTGTGTAAATTATTTGAAAATTATGTAAGAAGGAATTATAGATATGTGTTATTTGGTTAACATGTGAAATAATTGAAATGTCTTTAATATTTTTATTAATTTTATTAATTGCATCACTTAATTGTTCGAGATTGTTTGTAATATTTATAGTAGAGTTTGCAACAAGTCTTATCATTTCGGATATAACAGTAGTTTTCTTTTCCAGAGAATGTTCACGAGATTTTACATTTTTTATTAAGTTGTCATATTTAATAGCATCATCGTAATCCAAATTTCCTGTTATCATTTTAACTAGAGATCCCAAAGGATTAATGAGTCCTCTTTTCTGTCTATTAATTGGTACAATTTCTGAATATTTGTTCAATGTGATATTTAACATAATTATAATTAACTTGAAGCTTAACATCCTTAAAGTATATTAACGAAGAGCTACTGGTATTTAACTGTAATTCTACTATTCTATTTAGTTCTATATACCTATGCATATTAAATTCTAATTCTTCCTTAATAAGTTTAATATCTAATGTCTTAATTACTATCCACTTATCATACGTAATCATAGCGGTTCCTTCTCTAAGAGGGAGAACGCCTGGATTCTTCTCAACCTTTTGAAGTTGAAGGGCCCGGATCGTTACTGCTTGGGTCACTAGCAGGACGAACCTGTGGGGGACGTTTTATGTCTTTTATTGGAACATTTTTATCTTTTGTGCTAGTTTCTACCAATACTACATTTCTTTTTATTTTACCCTTAACTTTTGCTTTTTCATACCTGGGCTTATCCTTGCTTTTACCTCGATTTATGCCTTTAATAAAAACATTATCGCCTTCATTTAAATCAAAATTAGTTTCTCCTACTCTACTTTGTTGAACTTTTTCTTTCCTAGTTCCTATTTTATCGGTTAAGTATTTGTATAAGTAGTGAGTTCTTTTTGCATGATCCCTGACTAATTGTTGAGTATATTCTTTATCAAAATTTAAATTGAATTGATTGTTATTTTCCGTGTGACCAAATACTACTTCAAACGGAGTGAGACCTGTTACTGAATGGATTGTTTGATTATAAGCCATTATAGCATAAGTCATCACTGATGTAGCATCTGTGAATTTATGTTCATATTTCGCAAGTCTATATATTTCTAAAATTGTGGAATGGAATCGTTCTATTAATCCCATTGAGTTTGGATTGTTAGGGGTGCCTATGTGAATGTCTATTTTATACAATGTCATTAAATCTTTCATGAGTTTATTATTGAATTCAGAACCAGGGTCTGAACTGATTTTAGTAGGTACGCCGTAGAATGAAAAATACTTTATAAGTGCCCTGACTACTTCAGGTGTTGATCTATCTGGGATTTCAAAAGCTTGTGCTAACTTACTAAATGCGTCTAATATGGTTAAGTAATATTTTCCTTCTATGGAGAATAAATCTATAAATAATTCTTGAAAAGGTCTTGATTGAGTTTGTGTAAGTTGTAATTGAGGTTTAAATGGTCTACGATCCTATTTCATACGTTTACAAGTGTCGCATGAATTTATTAAACTGGTTACGGTTTCTTCTAAATTTGTCCAAAAATAAACTCGTTTTAAATGAGAAATTGTTTCTTTAATACCTCGGTGACAGGTTTTGCCTACGTGATACTTCATTACTATTTCCTCTTGTTTTTTTCGTCAGTGACATTAATTACTCTTTCAGTGCATTCATAAAGCTTTACGGTTTCTTTTCTAAATAATGAAATTAATACTTGTGTGAATAATTGTCGGTGTGCTTTATTTTCGTAATAGATAAAGTATTTAATTTTGGGTCTAATATATTCTTTAAGAAAATTTTTTATTAACTCGGAATTATCTAGGGGTAAGTGAACCTCTAAAATCTTTTGCTTGGGATGTGAGCGAATTTTAACTGAAAGTTCATTTTTAAACCATGGGTATATTAATATTTGGTTTGGTTTTGTATCTATAGCTTCGTAAAGTATGGGAATGCCATCTGTGTCCATATCTTCAGCAGAATGTGCTGTATCTGTACTAGAGTTTATTGTTAATGTGCGTGATGATGACCTGGAATTAACTCGAGATGGAATAGACCTAGATATTTCAGAAAAAGACATAGAGTTACTGTTATCATTTTCAGGTTCTTTACTTCGGTTGTTTTGTCCTAATCGTGTTATTGAATCGGTTAACTCTTGAATATAGTCATCAAGATTTCTATCAGAGTTATCTACATTAACTACCATTGATTGATTATCTTTATCGTTTTTACCTAAAGCATTTAATTTAATACGAGTTTTATGCTTAACTTGATTAGAAAAACTTAATGGTATATGCTCGCTGTAAAAAATATCTCTATATTCAAAACACAAATTATTGTAACTTGTAACCATTAGAGGTTTAGTGAATTTAATTTTATAGTTTTTATCAGATGCATTCTGTATTATAGTGGTAGCATAACCGTTTTCGCATTTTACAAGAGCAGATGGTGTTCTTATACCTTTACCAAAATTAATTGAATTTAATATTGCTTGTCCATTGGGAAGATTAACAGGAACCTTAACACGAGTTTCAGATCGTGCATCAACATTAATGACAAATGGTGGACTATAAATAATCGGTATTTCTGTGTCACGAGTTTTTAAAATTTGATTTTTCATGTCTATATTAGCGTAAAGTTGTTTTTATAAGTCTGATCCTATTAAACCGCCATAATCGCTATCCACATTATAGATATAAAATTTATGATAATCTGTACTACAAAAAGTTTTAAAGAGAGGTATATAAATTACTTCGTTATGGTGACTCTGTGCGTGTGTACTCACGACTTCGAATGGCTCATAATATTTAAATTCTGTCAAATACTTATTTACTATTTTAGGACTTATAAATGATATGATATAGATCGTGAACTACCTGTGTCTATCATAAACTTACTATTTATTTCGGGAATTTCAATATGTGGCAACTTTAAAGCACCGTGATGATTTAAATGTATTACTTCGGTTTGTCGGTTATTGAGGCTTGTATATGAAAATTTTCAGGTTCTGAGGTGTCAACCGCTTCTTCTGAATTTTGTTCTAAGTGACAATAATTATCTGGTGTAAAATCATTCGGATCTATATTATAATATTCATAGGGATAATTATCTTCGTGTGTATAAAATGTTTCATGATCGTCATCTGTGTAATTATTCATATCGTCGTTCATGTAATTTGTATAAAATAAATTATTTGATGTTCTTGGTGTCATAAAATTTGGCTTAGCTTGAGGCGCCGTTCGCATCGATACATCGTTATCATATCTATGTACCGGTTTTGGTTGGTGATTTTGTGGGATACCAAATTTAAATTGTTGTTGATTCGTTGTTTGGGGGAATTGCCTGTATCCAAATTGAGGTGGTCCACCACCAAACTTAAATTGTGAATTATTAGGATTATTAGGATTATATATCCCTTGCTTTTGGTTGGTACCGAATTTAAAATTAGAGAAATTAGGTTTAAATCCTTGAGGTTGTTGTTGTGATTGTATTCCGAATTTGAAATTCATTGGAGGCTTATTTTGGTATTGGGGTAATTGATTAAACTTATTAAAATTATTTTGTGAAAAATTATTTCGTGATAAATTATTTTGTGGTAAATTATTTTGTGGAAAATTATTTTGTGTTAAATTATTTTTTCATTAATATTTTGAGTATATTTTTGTCTATTAACACTCCGTGATTTATATTGGTTAAGGAAATTTACTTCTTCCATTACTACACTGAGCGCGTCTTCTAGAGTTGTACATCTATGTAATCGGACAACGCGTATCATATCTTCGGGCAAATTGAAAAGGAAAACATTTAAACATGTATGGTTATATATATTCATCTTCGCGTTCTTAATATTCTCGTCCTCTATTAAATTAATTTTTGAAAATAATGTGCTACGGACGCTTTGGATTCGATTACAAAAGCTTAAATATGACTCGCCTTGATTAATTTTAATATTTTCTAATTCAATCGAAATACATTCTTCAGTTCTAGGATCTCCGAAATGTTGGATAAGAGTTGTTCTTAGCTCCTCCCAATTATTGATGTCTTGTCTCTCGCTAATCAAGTGACTTGCCTTACCTCTAAGGCGGCTTGTTATAACATGAAATATGTATATATCTTGTGCTATATTCGGACGTTCTGGCCTAAAGGCTCTAATGACATACTCACTTTTATTTAAAAATAAATTTAATAGTTTTTGTTCCCCATCGAACTTAGGTATGATATTTAGAATATCAGTTGGAATAGTGCGTATTTCTTGCATTTTTAAGAAAAAAATATTTATTACAATAAAAATTAAAAATAATATAAATTTATTTTCTTTACTTACTTAATAATTCAATATAATTTTCTTTTGTTTTCAATTAAAATCTTTATCAACTTAAAATTACTTAAATCTATTTTACACAATACACAGTCAAACGGAAATAAAATGGGACAGGTTGGAATGCGAAGAGGTTTACTCACATAAGTCTGCAACCCATTTCTTCTATTTATAACTACTTCTGCTTCTTTCACTTTTTTACCTTTTACCGTCGAATTACGCGATCAATAATGACTTATTTGTTTGGTCGTAAAATATCCGTTAAATGCGTAAAAACACACGCGCAACCCTACACTCAGACTGATTTTTAGTCTTCACAGGCACAGGATTACGACGGATATCCTACCGGCTGCGCCAGTCAAATCTCGACGGTATTCAAAGGTTTTTTTTTAAAAAGGAAAACTTTATTAAGTAAATTACACTTAATATTCTTAACTTATAGTCGATATGAGACTCTTATTCTAAAGTGGTCGATGTTAGACCCTAATCCTAAGGTGGTCGATGCAAGACCCTATCACTATGGTGGCCGATATTAGACTACCTTTAATATAATTATAATCTTACAGCTAAAACCCCTTACATGATAACTTTGATTCGTGGTACACAATGGAATAATAAGACTAAGCTTTGATTGCATTAACGCTTATGGTGCGTTTTGGGTATCTGTGTGACATTGTAACTAGATATGTTGGACATGAAAGAGGATTTAAAAAACATAATAATTAACAACATTCACGAGAAATTTGTAAACCTTGAATTGAAAAACGAACAATTAGAAAAAACTATAAAAGAACAAAAAGTCAAATTAAATAACTTAGAAAGGCATTCACGACGAAAGAACCTAGTCATGTTCGGAGTAGAAGAGAGTGAGAATACTTATTTTGAATTACAGAATATTATAGTAAATATAATAAACATGTTCTTTGAATTTCAATGTGACAAAAATAACATTGAACTTGTCAGAAGGTTGGGAAAGAAAGGTGATAACATAAGACCGGTTGTTATAACGTTTAACAGCATGAGTTACAAGTTACATATTCTGAAAAACAAATCCTGTCTAGAAAACACTCAGTACTACATTAAGGAGGATTATCCGATTGAAGTCCTTAACAGGCGGAAGGAACTCCAAGTCCAGTTACAGAAAGAAAAGGAGAAAGGCTATACTGCTTTTATAAGATACGACAAACTTATAGTATTAAATGGCACATTTGAAAAAGAGAACCCCACCAAGAAGGTACTAGAAACTAGAAAACAACTACAGCCAAAAACAGAGGAAGAATGGAAAATGGGAAACAAATCTTTTTTGAGAGGAGACCAATTGGTGATTAAAAAACTGCAGGATAACCAGCGCGAAAAAAGGAAGAGAGATAAAACTGTATCTCCCAACTTGTCTACACAGAAAAAACAGAACACATCTAACAAGTTTGAAAACACATCGACTAAAACTAACAATGCAGGACAAAAATAAATATTACAACCAAACATACTACAATATATAGGAAGAGATAGATCGTTTTCGACCTCCGACATTTCAAAAAACTAACAAACACACGCGAGCAACCTATCAACACAAAAACAACAACAACTAAAACCGGAAAAGCAAAACAAATATGGAAGAAACACATTCTAAAACAACCTAATCAAGAAGCCTTCCCACCACGGTTGGTCGCCGCGGGAAGATCAGACCACCACCCTCTAACAAAAAAACATAATATATATATAGCATCCCTCAATATTAGGACTTTAAGAACAGCGAATCACTAAAAAGAGTCGCAAAAGATAGAAAACAGTGTAAAGGGTTAGAGGAGGCCTTTGCCAAGAGGCACACCGAACTCCGAGATATACTGGAGTGAAAATATATTAAAGTTCAGATATATAAAATGACAGAGTTTTGGAATTTAAAGGCTATATTATTATTATTATTATATAATTAATGACTCGTTATTTGACCATCTTTCTCCAGATTTCCCTCGTCCATGTAACCTTAACTCCCTACTTTCCCTCCCATCCAGCTCGATCGTCAAAATATTAGGGAAATTTATTTCTGTTAATAAATTAAAGTTATAAATAAGATTCTCCCCTTCATACCTTGTAGTAAAATGTTAACCTCTTGTATATATTATTAGATGTCTGTGTGTGTTGTATTTATTGTGATGTCATTTTTGTTTTGGGTAACTCTGCTTAGATAAAATTCAATGTATCAAAATTATCAAATCTATCCTCACTGTGTGAAGACTTAGAACGTGACATTGGCGGAATTGTGATTTACACAGATGTCGCCATTATAAATAAAGTGAAGTGAAGTGACTTTGCAGTTATTGAATTTGTTGTGAGCCCGAGTGTTTAAGATGTTTATGCACTGCCTCCAATCTATTTCCGATAATATCTCACGTATTTCCTCCGTTTCATTTTGGATATGAATGTTTAGTCGTTGATACTCTGTTCTGTGTCCGGCGACAAGTTTAATTAACAATTTTCTACTTGCTGTTTCAAGAATACTGGCGCTCCCAACTATGTCCTTTCTTGGAGCCAATCGTAAACAGTTGGGGATGATGTTGTGGTCTCTGCATCTTTTAAGAAAATTTATGGATGCTAGGAGACGAGATGCCTTTTGTTTTCTTGAATTCCAGTCGTCTAATTTTGTTTGCATTTTCCAGTCCGTACTGTTGCACATAGTATTGTCTTTTATTAACATAACCTTTACACATTTAAAGAAAACACTTTTTAACCGGATTTATATTAACAGGGTGCGTGGTCACGGCACAGAACACAATAATCCAAAGGAAGAACGACGACTAGGAACACAGATTCTAAGATACGCGAAGGACTGCCCGGCTGTCGTACGCATCGGACGTGTTTTTCGTTGCGCGCATCCGGACCCGTGTTTTCTTTTTAATAACCATTACTGCTTTTGTGTGTAAAAGTTTGTCATAGTTGCCAGGAGGTGCTGCCACAATCATCTGACTCTACTCTCGGTGACGTTCACTCGCCGCCTATCCCTAAGCCTTCGGGATTCAGGAGAAGCGGTGGAGTGCACTATGTACTGGTAGTTTCGGGTCGTGCGTGACAGCCTTCCAGCTTCATTTTAATTTTTATTATAATGAAGCGTAATCCACAGGACGGCCAGGAGGAGAAGCAGCCGCCTCGCCCGCAGCGCCCACGCTCCCGTTCAGGTCGAGCGAGGCCCCCTGCGCGCGCCGAGGCTGCCGCCAACCCCGGACCGTCAAACATTGAGCGCGAAGCAGCGCCCAGCTCGGCCACGGCTAAGCTCCAGGCTGCGCCAAGCAGTTCCAGCTTTGCGGAGCCAGCTTTGCCCCAGCCGAGTCGCAGCCGTACTACGGAACTCCGCGACCATCACCCGCCTCATCAGAGGCGAAGCCGAACCCCATCTCAAATGACAAAGAAATCGCCTTCATCAAGTGAAATCGAATTCCAGGCCGCTGAGTCATTACCGTCACATCGCGCCACCGGTGACGTCATCCACCCGCCCGCCGCACTCCCCGCGTCGGAGACATCGCGGCCCGGCACCGAGACTCGAGCCGTGTGCGTGACGTCAGCAGGCCACGCCCCCGATGCCGCCATCTTGTCAATGAACATCGAGCCAACCAATGCCGTGCGAGATCCTTCCGCCGCGCCTCCATTTCCGCATCGCGCGTCTAGTGTGACGTCATCGGAATGCGACGTCGCCATTCATCCGTCCGGCCCGCCTCCCTTCATTCATAACGCGCCCGCCGATTCTATGAATGAGGCCTCACTACTCGGTCGCGCATTCATAAGACGTCATCGGAATGCGCACCTGCTGACCTAGTGAACGTGACCTCATTACCCAGTGCAAGTTCGACGCGTTTTAATATTATTGACAATGAAAATGCGAGAGCTGTGTTTACAGGCCCGAAGCCTTACGTCCGCGAGTGTAACAGTGTAGATGACCTGCTGAACATGTTAGACAGCGACCCGGGTCCTAGTGCCGCGTCTTCGCCGCGGACGGCATTCGAGTCCGACCTGATCTTTCTGGCTCAGTCGGCCGCATGTTCGTTCGCGTCGCGGGGGATGCTGCGCGCTATGGCCCGTTACGCCAAGTCACGGGAAGAGGCGCTGCGTAACAGCGGAGTTTTGGAGTCTCCACTGACGGACGCCGAACAGCGGGAGTTGGCGCTGGTCCGCGAAGAGTGTCGCCTGCCAGCGCGCACCCCGGTCACCCCCGTGCGCCGCCCGTTCTCAGCCGTGGACCCTGGCTCGGAGGGTGAGTCCGCGGCAAAGCGCCCATGCGCATCCTCTAATACCAAAAGTGTGTCGGGCTTCCCTGGCGACCCTCGGCAAGGATGGTGACTGCGCCGACGGTCCAGGCGCAGCCCCCCTAGGGCCCCTGCGGCCCCAAAGAGGTCGGATTACCCTCCGATTGTTATAGAGTGCCTCCCCAATTACGTTCATCACTTGGGGAGGATTAGCCAACTATTAGGTCGGACGGCCAACGCCAGGGCATACGGAAAGGGATACCGTATCACCCCCGAAACCGGTGACGAGTACCGGGTGGTCCAGCGATACCTCTCGGACCTGGAGAAGGAGGACCGCCGGGTCTCCTGGTTTTCTTATTCCCTGCCTGCAGAGCAGGATCTCAAGGTGGCGATTCGGGGTATCCCAGTCACCACCGACCCTGAGGAGCTGGCCCAGGCGCTTCGCGACCGCGGGTACGAGCCCGAATATATACGCCCAATTCGGGCTAGGAAGGGCCGTCCCGGCTGCATTTTTCTAGCGGTCATGCGGCGCACACCGAACATCACCCCTGCCATATATGGCATAACCGAGCTGTTATATATGACGGGGGTCACCATCGAAGCCTGGCGCGGGAAAAAGGGTCCCGCGCAATGCCATCGCTGCCAATCCTTTAGGCACTCGTCGGTAAACTGTCATAGGCGAGTGGCGTGCGTTCGCTGCGCGGGGGGGCATCGCGCGGCCGACTGCACCAGGCCGAGGGAAGTGCCGGCGACCTGCGCCAACTGCGGGGGGCCTCACCCCGCATGCCACTCGACTTGCCCGGTGCGCAAGGAGGAGGAGCGGAACCGGCGCGCGGGCACGTTTGCCCGAACGGCGCCGCCCCGCCCCTCGCGCCGCCGTGACGAGCAAAGCTGCAATCAACATCCGCCCATGGGCGCGCCGCCTCCGGTCGCCCCTCTGACGTCTGCCGCCGCTCCTATGGTCGATGAAGAGGGCTTCATCGCGGTGCGACGCCGCACGAGACGAGGCGGCCGTAAGCGGGGCCCCGCCGCGCCTTCGCTTGCCGCGCAGCGCGGTTGGCGAGCCGCGCTGCCGCACTTCATGCGGTTTCTGCGGACGTCGCCAACCGCGCCGCCGCCGCAGCCACAGCCCCAGCACCAGCACCAGCACCACCTCCGCGCGCGCGCACCAGGTCCCGCGCGCGCCGACCTCAAATGGAGGAGGCACTGGCGGCGATCGCAAATATTCTCCAGGCTGTACAAGCCGGGGATAACCCAGCCCCGCTCTTTAGAAGAGCGGCATCGGCCCTCAAGGGCCCTACCTGAGGTCGCAGCCGCAGATAATGGGGGGCCTTCGGCTCTTGCATTGGAACGCGCGCGGCCTCGCCAATAAGGCCACCTACCTTAAACACCTTTTAAACACTCAGGATATCGACGTCGCCCTGATCAGTGAGACGCACCTCACGGAAGCAGCCAGGTTGCGCATCCCGGGGTTCGAAACCTATCGCCAACACCACGTCGACGCCATCGGCCGCGCCTACCGTGGCCTAGCAGTCATGGTCAGGCGCCGCATACCACACCGGTTACTGCCCGACGTGGCTGTCACCGAGTGCTCGGCCCTGGGCGTGGAGCTGCAGCTCGCCGGTCGCCCCACAGGCTTCTTCGCGGTCTACGCTCCACCGAACCAACGCTACGCTTCCACCGATGTTCGCGCGCTCCTCGCCGCCGCCCATCCATGCGTCATCGCCGGCGACTGGAACGCGAAGCACCCGGCGTGGAATTCGCGGACATCTAACCATCGGGGCAGACACCTGTTGCACGACGCCGAGACGCTGGATTTTTCAGTGTCCGGCCCGGACGTGCCGACCCGTTATCCAGACAATGACTACCACCGACCCGATACGCTAGACATCGTTGTCCATCAGGGGTTGACATGCCAGATGACCCAGGACGTGATCGTCGACGAGCTGCTGTCCGATCACCTCCCCGTGGTTGTCTCCCTGTTGGACACCAAGCCGAGTCTAGCACCTCTGACGCCGCCTCGCTTCAAATGCATCGATTGGAGGGTCTTTGAGCGGGCCCTCGAGGAAGCACCACAACCGCGGCCTCCCGAAACCCCTACATCAATCGACAATTTTTCTACCATAGTCACCTCGATGCTTCAGAGTGCACTTCAAGCGGCCACCACCGAGCGCCCTCTGCCGGCGACATACCATACATCTCACGTACGCGGCGCCCGCGTGGTATGCTCTCGCGGCCGAGACGCACCGGCGTCGGTTACGCGCCGTGCAGAGCACCACCCTGCGACGTATCGTCGACGCGCCGCGTTACGTGAGAAACGCGACTATTTCGAGAGACCTAAGGCAGCAAGGTCTGGACGACTTTATCGGCGAGCTGGCGAGGCGCATGTTTGAGCGTGCGGACGCCTCCGGCTTCGAGCACCTCCAGCGCCTCGCCCCGCATCATACACGACCTCCAGACCACAGGCGAGCCTTCCCGCGCGAGCTGGTTCGCGCGGAGTCTGAATCTGATGAACCCACATAACATTCATGACACATCAACAACATCCAAGACTAATGGCTGGACCCCTCCCGTCGGCGCCTCGGAGCGCGCAGAGGATTCGTCCGCTGGTCTGCCTCGCTGGGCTTACCTCGGGTAACCGAGGGTCTCACCCGGTGTGGTACGACCGCGCCCGCGCGCGCCCGTTGCCGCCACGGGGGGGCGCCACCAGCCCCACTGACATGAAACAAGAGGCGCTGCGTGAGCGAAGACGCTCCGCAGCGCAAACGAAGTTCAGGGCCGCGCCAGGTCCACCCTAACGACCGTCCCGCCGTTGAGCGGGACGCGTACCCCGCAACCCCCCGCAAGCCCATGGGCGTAACGGGGTTCCCAGCGCCACTTAAGGGTGATTGCGCGGAAGATAGCAGTTACGGAGATACGCGAATGTATACGCGCCACCTATAATTATCAACCCACCCAAAACTATATGTGGCGGCAATATTTGAATATCTGGCGTCAAAAATTTGAATTGCCGGCTGGTCCAGGTTCCCCAGAAAATTATTAATAATATAATGAAATAAAACAAAAACCTTTTCTCATTGAATTATTATTTATTTCACTTTTATGGATCCTTAGACACGAAATCAACATAATTTTGTAATGTTCGTACCTAGGTAATTCAAATGAAAAGTTTCTTCGCTACTTCTTCTCTACAAATGAATAATTTACATAAGCCACAGTGACTTGTTCATGAGTCTTTACAAGAGGAAGCAAACACCAACCATATTATAAGATGAAAATTATATACATTCCTCTGGTAGTAATGTTCTCTTATTCTTATAAAAAAAACGGTACCACGAAAACACTTAAGAAACGGTATTTACAATGAGAAGCATCAGGATATACACTGAAACTTGGAATAAGATAGATAATTATGCATAAATAATTATTATTTATGCATAATTATCTTCATCTTGCGTTCGAGCGCAGATGCCGATGCTTCATCTGCAAACAATCTGTTTTTTAGTATACAAAATCTTTTCACACATAGAGAAAACACTTTCTATGATGTGGTGAATATTTTGTGTGCCATGTTGTGCGCATTTTTTATGCAATCGAAATTTACATTTTGGAGCACCATTTCCTTTGCAATTGTTTTTAAATTGCGTTTGTGACTATTTTGTAATGTCGAATTTATTAATGTTTAATTTATTTGCATAGCGCAAACAACTCTCACAATTATTAACACTGCATATTTTTTTAATTAAAAATCCGCAGACATATGCGCATGCTTGCATTTCTGCATTGTCCTCTTCAATATTTTGTGGTACTACTGAAGACGACAATGCAAATGCACTGCACTGTCTGCGCAATTTCTGGGTTGTGAAACTGACAATAATGTCTCATAGTTATTCATTACGACATTATTGTCAGTTTCACAATTACATCCTGTGGTCCCAATATGTGCCCACAGTTGGGTTGGAATTTGAGCCACAGTTGCCCCTTATGCAGCCAAACAAATTTTCTAATGGATCTTGCTGTAACCGTCTTGTGGCCCGGCTCTTTATACCCTCGTTAGCGAATTGCTTAAACAGCCGCTCGACGCCATTAATGGTCCAAATCCAACTGTTACATACCATCAGCTATCTTTGCATAAAGTCCGCTGCCACTGTGTGGCTCAAAACTTGTGCAGCTAGTTTGACGCACATTTTTTGTTTTGCATTTCTTTGTGAAAGCAGGAGCGAACACAAAATTTGGGGGTTTGTTGTCGATTTCAAAGAAATCTTTTATGTGTGACCATTTGGCCACACCTGTAAATAAACAAAAAGTAATTTTAAATTGAGGCAAGTACTTGGATGATAAGCGTAAATAAAATATTGTAAAACTAAAAGCTTACCAGCTTAAGAGCCTTTTCATTTTTAATAGGAAAATTTGAATTATCTTAAAATTAAATGGCTTTTAGCAGCTCGTGCAAGTAAGTGCCCTAAATGTTACAAAATTTATGATATTTTAGTTTAAACAGTCACGTGAACATACCTTTTCTTGTCTTCAGATGAAATGTTAGTAGTGCACTCAATGTCACAATCTCTTTGTTATGCACTGTTATGTATGGGCGCTCCACAGTTGCACCCAAGATTGCTATATGCTATTGAAGTGTGCTGTTCATCCGAGGGAAAAAGGTATTTTGCCCACAGGGTGCAGCTGAAAATAAACGGGCATAATTGTAGTAGATTATCAAAGGTGAGTAAGAAGCACGTAATTATTCTTGTCAAATTCAAGGCGTAGGTTCTATCGTGATCGACTAGAACTTGAACTACATTGTATTTTAACCACGACAATTTGACAGTTTTTGTTCTCTTGTTCAACAGTATATTTAATGTTATTGTGTATTGAATTTAAATGTGCTAGAAATGCAGATATTTTGTCATTGGGGAGTACTACAAATGTGTCATCGACATATCTCTTGTACAGTCGAGGTTTAACCGGGGCATTGGCCAGAGCTCTCTCCTCAAAGTCCTCCACGAAGATGTCAGCGACTATAGGTGACACTGGAGAACCCATGGCTACTCCATCAACCTGCACATAGAACTCATCTTTCCACATTAGGTATCCTGATGTGAGACAGTGTTTTACAATATCTACATAATCTGGTGACATGTTCTTAAGTCTTTTTGCAATTATATCTAGGCAGTCATTTAGTGGTAAGTTTGTAAATAGTGACTCAATGTCAAACCTCACCATGGTTTCATTGTGGAGTAATTTGAGATCTCTTAACATGAGCACTAGTGTGCCCCCTGAGAGGTGATAATATTGACACTAAGTGTTTGGCTAATTTGTAAGTGGGTGAGTCAATATGACTGACTATGGGTCTTAAAGGATTGTTGTGTTTGTGTATTTTTGGCAATCCATACATTTTTGGAGGTTTTACGCAAGCTGCTATTAAAGATTTGACGTCTAGTGACAGTGTTTCAGAATATTTAGTAAGGAGGCTAGATGTTTGTTTTATTACCTTGTTTGTGGGATCTTTATCGCCTTTTTTATAGGTATTGCGTTCCCTTTGTCAGCTCGGAGTACTACCAAATCTTCGTTCGCCTTTAGCTCCGCGAGAGCGTTCTCGAGAATTCCTTCGTGAGGGATTTTTCGCGGTGCCGTTGCAAAATTTAAGCCTTTATTTAATACCTCGATTGTTTGTTTATACAAGTTTTGTTTTGACAGATAGATGACAGTGACATTTTGACTAGTATCGGGTGTGTCATTTAAAGTCGCGACGTTTGACAGGTGTCTATTGGTGTTCTGTGCTAGTTTTTCAAACTTTTTTTTTATTTGTATGACTTTGCAGTTATTGAATTTGTTGTGAGCCCGAGTGTTTAAGATGTTTATGCACTGCCTCCAATCTATTTCCGATAATATCTCACGTATTTCCTCCGTTTCATTTTGGATTTGAATGTTTAGTCGTTGATACTCTGTTCTGTGTCCGGCGACAAGTTTAATTAACAATTTTCTACATGCTGTTTCAAGAATACTGGCGCTCCCAACTATGTCCTTTCTTCGAGCCAATCGTACACAGTTGGGGATGATGTTGTAGTCTCTGCATCTTTTAAGAAAATTTATGGATGCTAGGAGACGAGATGCCTTTTGTTTTCTTGAATTCCAGTCGTCTAATTTTGTTTGCATTTTCCAGTCCGTACTGTTGCACATTCCGGTTCCGGCGGTCAAACTGTCAACACGTACGTCAACGTCGTCCGCGGATTTTAATCGTAAAATTGTGTTTTAAAGTGACATTTTCGTGCTGTGAAACGTAAAAACATTAAAACGAAGTTCATTAAACACAACTAATAAAAGAACACAGTGAGAGTGCTTAAATATCGTGCGATAATTGTTGAAAAACTTCTTCAGAATTATAACCTCAAATTAATAACGGTCATAGACAATAGACTTGTCTCAGCTTAGCTTAATACCAATACCAACATTACGCCATTGTGACAGTGTCATTGACAATAGTAGTGTTGCCATTCAAAAGAAATAAAAGCTGACAACCAGTGCTACCACACAAGAAACGAAATTTCCCTAGTCATGGACAAGAACATGGAACTACTTCTAAACAAACTCGATGAGAAATTTAAAAATCAAACCGAACTTATTACATACTCCGTAACTAAGAGCGTCATGGAGGCTTTAGACGAGAAAATGAAAACTATCTCTGAGGAAAATACTAAACTCAAGAACAAAATTTCAGAACTGGAATTTAAACTCCAGAGAGCAGAGATAGAAAAGAGAAAAAACAACCTCGTCTTTTTTGGAATCAATGAAAATATTAAATTAGAAACGGAGTTAGTGGATTATATCAAAGAAATAATTGTGGATATGGGAGTTCATATGGATAGCCAAGAAATTAGCAAAGTATATAGAATTGGGCAGAAAACTGATAATAAAAACCGCCCAGTGATAGTCACCATCACTACTCAATGGAAAAAACATCTTATACTCAAAAATAAGCCTGACCTCCCACAAGGCGTCAACATAAAAGAGGACTACCCCAAAGAAATCCTAGACAAACGCAAACAACTGCAACCGCAAGTAGAAGAAGAAATAAAGAAAGGAAATATCGCCTATATAAAATACGACAAGCTCATTGTAAAGAAGCCGAAAGAAAATAGAGAGAAGAGGAAGAGAGAAACTTCCGACTCACCAAAGGCACCATTAGAAAAGAAAACTAACAAGAAAGCAATATTGAACAATCCATCATCCACACTACCCAAAACACATACCAAAGATATCTTAAGACCCAACATACTAAACTATGTAGAAAGAGCAAGCTCTGATCCACAAATAAATCTCTCAAAAAACTGAATATGCCCCAGGACCACCGGAACCATCATACACCAACAATTAAGTATTTACACAAACAATTAAAAAAATTTCTTCCACCACGGCTGGTCCCCGCGGAAGACTTAGACCATCACCCTCTAACAAGAACAAAAAACAAAAGGAATGAGAACAAATTATACATAGCAACTCTAAATACCAGAACTTTACGAACACCAGAATCTTTATCGGAACTTGAAGAAGCATTGAAGGACCTAAAATGGGACATTTTGGGAATCAGTGAAATGAGAAGAACAGGAGAATGTATTGAAGAGCACCAGGACTTAGTGCTATTTAACAAAGGAGACACCGAAGGACAAGGAGGGGTCGGATTCATAGTTAAAAAGCACCTAAAAGAATACATAATAGAATTCATTGGAATTAATGACCGAACTGCTATACTCAACATCAAATTACCTAGCTTCAAAAAAACATAGACAATTATCCAAGCCTATGCTCCCACGGAACAAGCAAAAGAACTTGAACATGAATCTTTTTACAATGAACTATCCCAAGCTATTATAAGTAATTACTCAAAAAACATAATTGTACTAATGGGAGATTTTAATGCTCAAGTGGGAATAAAACAATGTAAAGAAGAATATGTGTTAGGAAACTTTGGCTACGGCAAAAGAAGCAAAAATGGACAAAGGCTGGTTGAACTCTTATTAGAACACAATCTAACCCTCCTAAATAGCATTTTTAAGAAAAACAAAAACAACAAGTGGACTTGGATCTCTCCAGGCGGGAATCATAGAAACGAAATAGACTATATTATAAGCAGCCACCCAAATCTATTTACGGACACAGCAGTTATATCAAAATTAAACTTTAATACCGACCACCGCATGGTAAGGGTGTCACTCAAGACTATACCACCCAAACAATCCAGAAAGTTTGCTATACATGACACACTCCCGACATGCAGCACAGAACCCAACAAAAGAATGGAGAATTCCTTGTCATCACTCAGCAGAGAACTATTAGAAACAGATGCAATAGATGTAAAAACAAGTTACAACAAATTACAAAACAACATTACATGTCAAAAAGAACAAAAACGACCACAACATAAATATAATTTAAGTAACTCAACACTACAACTTATAAATGATAGAAAAAGTTTACTTGACTGTAAAGTAAGGAAACAGAACATCCAAAAAATAACTGACTTAAGCAAAAAAATCAAAGAAGGTATAAAAAGGACAGGAAAGTTAAAAGGTTGCAAACTCTAGAAAAACATATAGCAAGGACAGGAGGAACTAGGAAAGCTTTAAAGGAACTCCGAGAATCAAACCAATGGATCCCGAAATTGAAAAACAACCAAAAAAATGTAACAGACCGAAAGAACATAAATAGAATAGCTACAAAATTCTACCGCAATCTATATTCTAACCAAGAACCCAATACACATGTAAGTCAAGAAACCCTAAATTATAATCTGCTCTTAGTGAACCCAGAACCTGACATATTACCCAGAGAAACTAGGAAAGCCATACTAAGCCAAAAGTTAGACAAAGCACCAGGTCCTGATAAAATCACAAACGAACTACTGAGAGGAACCATAGAAGAACTGGTCCCCATTCTAACTAAAATCTTCAACGGCATCCTGAGGTCGGGACAGGTTCCAGAACAATGGGAGACATCCCACATCATTCTCATACATAAGAAAGGAGAAAGAGATAACATAGGGAACTACAGACCGATAAGTCTGATGTCTAACATATATAAAATCTTTTCCAAAATAATTTTGAACCGAATAAGCAACACACTTGATGAAAACCAACCGAAGGAACAAGCTGGCTTTAGAAAAAACTTCTCCACAATAGATCACATCCACACAGTCAAGAAAATTATGGAAAAATATAATGAGCACAACAAACCGCTATATATGGCTTTTATCGATTATTCTAAGGCATTTGACAGCATTAGCCACACAGCCATATGGGAAAGCTTACAGAACCAAGGAATTCCGACAGTGTACATAAACACCATTAAAAACATTTACTCTAACAGTGAGGCAAGAGTACAAATGGAAACCTTGGGTGAAACATTCCAAGTAAAAAGAGGCGTCAGACAGGGCGACCCGATGTCTCCAAAGCTGTTCTCCGCGGTGCTGGAAAATATATTTCGGAAGCTAATATGGGACCAACATGGATTAAATATAGACGGTAAAAAACTAAACCATCTTAGATTCGCTGGCGATATTGTTTTATTTGAAGAACAACCAGGGAGCCTAGAAAAAATGATACAAGAACTAAATACAGAGAGCAAAAAAGTGGGCTTATCTATGAATATAAACAAAACGAAGCTATTAACGAATTCAAACAAATATGAAATAAAAATTAACAACCAACCCGTTGAATATGTAGATGAATATATCTATTTAGGACAAATCATCTCACATACAGACACAACTACAAAAGAAATAAAAAGACGAATAGCTAACGGATGGAAGAGATATTGGTCACTGAAAGAGATCATGAAATCCACAGACTTGAGTACTGGTATCAAAAGGAAGGTCTTCAATACCTGCATTCTCCTATGTATTACATATGGGTCTGAAACTTGGGCTCTCACAAAACATCACAGAAACATGCTGGAACACTGCCAAAGAGCTATGGAACGAAGTATGATAGGTATTAAGAAACAAGATAAGATACGAAACACTGTCATAAGAAGTAAGACAAAAGTCACAGACATACTCACTAGAATAGATAGCTTGAAGTGGAGATGGACTGGGCACATGATACGTAAAATAAATAAAATAAAAATAAAAATAGCCTTTATTCGAGTACACTATAACTACAGTAAGTCTATGTCTTTTAAGTTTTACACTTGTACTCGACCTCCGATGGAGTGAAGGCCTCCTCCAGATTCTTCCACTTATCCCTATTTGATGCGACAATTTTCCAGTTTTTTCCCGCTATCCCTTTTATATCGTCTTCCCAAGTTTTCGGTGGGCATCCTCTTTTTCTTCTTCCCACTGGGCCCTTCCAAGTAAGGGTCTTTTTTGACCCATCTGCCATCACAAATGCGGCCAATGTGACCGGCCCATTTCCATTTTAGCCTTTTTGTATAAGTTACAACATCTTTTATTTTTGTACGACTTCGTATCACCTTGTTTTTTATTTTGTCTTTAAGCTTCAATTGAAGAATGGAGCGCTCCATAGCCCTTTGGCATACTCCAATCTTTTTTTATTAACGCCTTGTTAAAAATCCAGGTTTGGCATCCGTATGACAAACATGGAAGGATGCATGTGTCCATGACTGTTCTTTTTATAGTTAAGTTATGGTTGGATTTCAGTACTTCTTTTAAAGCCCAATATTTGTTCCATGCTAGGTTTACACGTCTGTTTGTTTCTTCCACATGTCTGTTTTGACTAAACGATATTTGTTTTCCTAGGTATATGTAGTTTTGGACATATTCAAGAGACGTGGCGTTGACAAAAATTGGTCGTTCTTTGCTGTTAGTCATAACTTTAGTTTTGGAGGTATTCATTTCTAGGCCAATGCTTTTACTTGCGCAGACTAATTCGTTAAGCATGTCTTGTAGCTGCGTCGCACTGTTTGAGAAGATAACTATATCGTCGGCGAATCTCAAGTTGCTTAGATACTGACCATTTATTTCTATCCCTTTTTTCTCCCATTGAAGGGTTTTCATTACGCTTTGTAGAACCGTTATAAATATTCTAGGTGACAAAGGATCGCCTTGTCTTACGCCTCTGCATATTTTTATTTCTGGGCCAATTCTGTCTAACTTCACGCGGCTTACGCTTTGCTGGTATATATTTTGTATGAGTTCTATTATTTCATAATGAACATTACATTCACCAAGAGCTTGCCACATGCTTTTGTGAGATATGGTGTCAAAAGCTTTGGCGTAATCAACGAAACCTAGGTATAGGGGGCAGTTTTGGTCGATATATTTTTCTATAATCATGTCTAAGGCATGAATATGATCTATAGTAGAGAAGCCTCTTCTAAAACCAGCTTGTTCTACTGGTTGATATTCTTCGGTATATTTTGACAAGCGTCGTTCTAGACAGGAAGCGAACAATTTGTACATACTAGGTTGCAAGCTTATCGGGCGGTAGTTGCCCACATCAGTCGGGTCCCCTTTTTTATATAGTAAAATTATGTCAGACCGTGCCCATTCTCTGGGTATTTTTCGTGAATCCATAACCATATTAAAAAGCCTTGTTATGGGGGTTGCTAACAAAAATCTTCCAACTTTTATAGCTTCATTTGTTATGCCATCTGGTCCACAGCTTTTGTCTACCTTTAATTGTTCCATAGCTTTGATAGCTTTGATAACTTCATAAGTTGAAAATCTTTCAGTCGATAAGTTGTTGTGATGGATTTCGAAATTTTCTGTATTATTAATTATATTATTATTAGAGCCATATAAATCCTTGTAGAATTTTGTAGCTATCTCAATTATTTTGGATCTAGAGTATGTTGTCGATGATGAACTGGTTTTTATTCGAGGTATCCATTGTTTGGTTCTGTTTAGTGCTCTAAAACCGTTTTTTATACTCCTTGATTCTGTTAGAAATTTCTCTAGTACTTGTAATCTATGTTTTTTATTGTCTTGTTTAATCATTTTATGTATATTTTTATACAGATATGTTCGTTCCTTCTTTTCTATGCTGCTTAAATGTGTTTTACGTGTCAACTCGTTTCTTCTGGATATCAGATCCTTTATGTGATTTGAGATAATATAACCTTTTCGATTATATCTATTTTTAGTTTTTAATGTAACGGCTCTTATGCTTCCCGTAAGTGACGTCTTAATTTGGTCATAATATTTGTTTACGTTGCCTTCATCAATATCTTTTATGTCTTTTATTTTGGTTTCTAAAGTTTTTAAATATGACTCTTCCTCTTCTGGGGACTTAAGATAAGAGTATGCACTATTTTTATATTTTACCCGACTCTTTTTTAGGTCTTTTACTATATATGTGCATCTTACAAGACTGTGATCGCTGGCAAATGATAGATTGTGCACCACTTCAATGTTTTGTATATGTCGCATGTCATTTGTTAATATATAGTCAATTTGACTTCTTCGCTTTTTGGGGGAAAGCCAGGTCCATAGGTTTTTTTAGCTTCTTTGTAAATTGGGTATTTATTATCTTTAAGTCGTTTTCACGGCAAAATTGCAGGAGCAGATCTCCTCTTTGATCCCGTTTACCAAAGCAATTTGCACCCATTACTCTTTCTTCACCAGGCAACCTTTTTCCTATTCTAGCATTAAAGTCACCTGCTAATATAAACTGCTTGTTGCAGTGCTTCATAGCATTACGTACTTGTTCATAGAATTTCTCTATCTCATTGTCGCTTGCTTCAGAAGTGGGTGCATGGACTTGGATAATAGACATATCTAAATTTATTATTTTTAAATTTAAAATGCAGATTCGTTCTGATACACCAATAAAACTCTCAATGTATTGCTTGAGTCTTTTCTTTAAGAGAAACCCTACGCCTAAGTGTCCCTTTCTTTCACCGAAGTAACAAAATATATGTTCACTATCCTCTTTAATGTTATATCCTTCTCTTCTTATTTCTGATAAGCCAATAATGTCATACCTTATTGAAGCAATACTTTCTTTAAATTCTAGGAGTTTTTCGTCTGATGATAGTGATCTCGCGTTAAAAGTACAAATAAATATATGGGAATTTTCTGTTGCGGGAGAGATGTGATGTGGTGAGTGAGATCTGTTGGAATTGATTGTATTTGTTAAGAATTGTGAATTAGGAGGGTAGTAGTCGCTGAGCCCCACGGTGACCAGCCGGCTTGGGGTGGTAAGTGCATGTTTTCTTTCGTTGTCCTTTGTTGGTGTTGATCTACAGTTAGCATTGTTTTTGTTCCGGTTGTCGGGGGTAGTTAGTTGTTTTTTGATACCTCTGAAAGTGAGCTAGACCTTCCCCTTGCTATATAATTTAATAAATTAGGTTTTATTACATCCTTTGTATTCGTTGCAGTTGGCATCGTTGCTTTGTTAGGGTTTGACCTCTTTTGTGTAGGTGATATCGGCGAGTCACTCTGTTCCCGCTTCCTTTTTCACGGCCTGGATCATTTGGTTTCTTAACGATTAGCTTATCATATTTGATATATGCAAAGTTACCCTTGTTTCTTTCTTCCTCTACTTTTGGTTGCAGTTGCTTTCGGGTTTCTATTATGTGCTTCGGGTAGTCTTCTTTTACATAGATCCCAGATGGAAGGCTGGATTTATTTTTAAGTATCAAATGTTTTTTCCAAATTGTCGTCAAGGAAACGACTACTGGCCGATTCTTGTTAGTTTGTGCTCCAATTCTGTAAACATTGCTTATTTCTTGGCTGTCTAGATGTAAACCTGTATCTGTTATAATTTGTTTGATATAGTCTACCAGTTCAGATTCCCTTTTCCCTTTTCTTCAACTCCAAAAAATACCAAATTCTTTTTTCTTTTATCTATTTCCATTTGATCTAGTTTTTGTTCAAGTTTTGTAATCTGAGTTTTTAATTTTTTGTTTTCTTGAATAATTGAATCCATCTTATTATTTATCGCTTCCATAACGTTTGTGGTTACTGCTGATGTTATAGTTAGAGTTTGTTGGTTTCATTTTTCCTCTAATTTTTCCCAAAGCATTATGATATTTTTATCCATTCTAGGGAAAAGTGGAATTAATAAATTGTAACACCTTTTAGCTAATTAATTAATTTTTTTAATCTTGCAACACTGCCCGGTACTGCTGCGTAGGTTGGTACTAGATGAGATGTCAGTTGTTAGATGCGAATTACGTGTAATGGCGGACTATGAACTTTCACTTTTTAGTGGGATATCAGAAGTTGTTTCGGGATTGTTTTACAATATAGTTTTTAATCGCACTGTTTTTATAACTGTAGTTCTTATCTTTGCACTTTTCGTATAAGTTTATTGGTGAATTGTAGTTGAATGTTCAGTATTTTGTCACTTTTCACTATTTAATTACGGAGCTCAATTATGTACGTGTTTACGTTTACGACACCAACTGTCAAAAAAAAAAAAAAAAAAAAAGAGCTGAGATTTTGGTAAATTGGACTTGAACAGAGGTCCTATTTTTAAGTAGATTTATACTTGCGTAATATATTGCGTACATTAATTTCTTGGATTACACAAGCTTTTAAGAAAATAAATATAATACATGTTTAATTAATTGTTTTATAATTGAAAGGTAATATGCCGTTGAGGGACTACTCAAGGTGGTTTTAATGGGTATTACTCACCCAGTTTTTAATTAGAAACAGCAGAGCAGAGATTTTAATGTGGGTCGAGTCCCACATACCCCTGCTACTTTAGGGGACAGGGGATGCACAAATACATTTCCACCTCTGATATTAAAAAAAATAGAATATCATATAAAACCAATAAAACAGCAGAACGGTGTTACGTGGGATTTAGGCTATGAGAAAACTCGAACATATCTCGCAAGATTTAAAATCGAGATGAGTATGAGAATTAAATCATAGTAAATAAACAGATGTAACAGCGAATACTCTAGATCGAAAATCGATAGGCCGATAAATATTTAAAAGTTTTGTAATATTTTATAATAGTGAAGAATTAATGAAAAGATTTTAAAATGTTTTCAAAAACGTAAATGTAAATGTAAATTGTATCGCTCAACAGATCCAAAATAAATATATTTTACTATGTTCGAAGGAGGAATGAACACAGGAGTTCGAAAAACTTATTAAATATAAATGGTTCTGTTTTTTGTGTTTATTTAGGTAGGTCTGTACTAATCTTAATAAAAAAATTTTGGTTGGCCTTAAACAATAATTCATATAAGCCTTTATTTTCATTCCCCACCGAAGTGAACTCAACCTCCATTTTTTAACAATCGATATACCTATTGATTGTTATCGCCAGGTGGCTCAAATCTGTGGACGCATTCCAAACTATATTAACCTCTAATTACTTCAGACTTTATATTCATACAGAAGAGATCTCCCAATTCCGTTATTGTAATACAATAATTAATTCAACTTTATAAAACCTAGTCGTCATAATCTATACGAATTTTTGTTTTAAAAACATAGTATCTTTCCCAGACTAATAACATATTAATAAAATATTATAATCATAAATTACAGCACATAGTTAAGAATTTACAAATTGATTGGTTGCCGCTATGTAATTAATATCTATCGACTTTTTACAAAACAGTAATGGGGAAATTTTATCGATAAACCTAAGGAGGTCGAATTAAAACAATAGACCTCATGTTGATGGCCAACTTGCAACAAATAAAACTCCAAATTATATACATATGAAAAGAAAATACGAAAGTTTTGCAAATTCTTTTGCAAGTTTTGTGATATCATCGCGTACCATCCATTACCATGCCACACAACCAAAACCGCACAAATGTAAGGAAAATATTATTATACTACATGCGCAAAAATATTGAAGATATAAGACATTTTATTCGACTTACGAAGAGTGAATCATACCATCCATCTCTCGAAGCAGTTCAGGCCAACAGGATTAGAGCTTCGTTGTGTATTAACAGTCATTGTATAATTACGGTACATTTAAATTTAAATGAAATTTAAATTAGTAGTTTATGAATAAAACAAAACATTAAAGCTTTTTTTGTTGATATGGATGTTAGGTCAGCTAATTATGTAATAACTAAAGACGAAGAAGGTCCCTTAAGTAGGGACTGAATAAATTAACTGACGTGGTATGTGGATCTCACAACATTTTAGAGAAGATAAACTAAATAGCGAGCCGTTTTTTCTACAAGTTATAGTTTTGATTGCAATAATCTTTGTAGGAACCTTTAGTACCTCCTACATTAATAATAAATATTGTCAGTCTATTTTTGTCGACAAAGCATCGCCTCACTAGCCGTTCGGTACAAGTGGTGGCCGCGGTCGAATGCGTAGTGGCACAGCACTAGTGCAGCAATTGGTTCCTCTGCTACCTGATTTTTATCTACAATTATTGAGTTTTCACGCCAATTAAATATTATCTGTATGCGGTTACAGGTATTCAAGGACGTGTCCTTGCCCTTTTGTTTAAATGGCAATATATACCTGCAAAAACACTGGTTAAAAACATAATATTTTTAATGAATTTGAATTTGTTATTGAATTTTGGTCATGTTTATTATAATATGAAGACCGAAGAGGACAAATGAATCAATTTGTCATCAATCAAATTATATTTTATAATTTGCTTTCACAGTGTTAACAACAACATACCGGTTATATTAAGCAAAATCAAATCCCGACGGGTAAAAGTATTAGGTACTTAATAACAAAGTCATCAGCTGTTACGACAATCGGTTTTTACGACCAAATATGAGTAGTCTCTGCGATGTCGTTATAACAGATTTTGAATGTATTTATAAAATTACACAAATCATACGACACCCACTCTTCCGTGGTTCGTATATACGAGAAAAACAAACATTTTATATAAAGAAGAATAACAAGATTTTTATACATACATATTATGTTAGTATGTTTTATAAGTATTATGTATGTTGTTGATGAGGATAATAAAAGAATAAAATTTACATATTTCGAATTTTGGGGTGGACACTCCTTATCACTTAGGGGTTTGAAAGATAGATAGTAACCGATTCTCACACAATTACTGAATATACAAAAAAATAACATAATTTTATATATAGGATATTACAGGAGATGTGTTTATACTATTTATATAATTATAACCATTTATGTACTACCAATTAATATCTAACATATGAAATAGTAATTATAAATCACATATACATTGAAATAAATAACTGACCTTAACATATAATAACTAAAATATATTATTAAAAGGAATCCCTTTAGGCAAGGTTCCGAAGATACTGGCAGCGTTCCCCCTTTGAATAGCTAGACTAATTCTTTGTCCGAGGTAGCTTCCAGATCTTCGGTCTCCTGTGATGTCGACTAACATTTTTGATATTTCTTTAAAAAGCCTTAAAGCGCTAGGACCCCACGGACCAAGGGTCTCGACACCTAATCATATTCTGAGCCTAGACCCCTGTATTTGCATGCTTTAGCTTTTTCAGCCGCTTCTCAAGCCGCACCAGCTCTGTTGTTGGTTCCATGTAGATGGGAAGGGGCCAGCGTGTCTGAACAGGTTGCATCCCATACCAGTACCCGGCCCATCTTCCATGGAATCAAACTCATGCCGTCCGGTCTCTTGCAATACCACTCGGCTCAAGTAGACTTGGAACGTTGACGGTGGCAAGTGACCGGCGTATGATATCGTTAAGTGCGGCATGTCTCAAGAAGCGGCCTGCACTTTTTTGGCATGACAGGCCGTGATGTCCTAACTTGTCGACATCACTGCCACAGGAACATATATGGGGAGCGCAGACCGGAACCCTAAGCCGTAGACAGGTTGCGATTCCAAGCGTGTCAGGCTCAAGAAAAGTTCCTGTATTTGACGAAGGGTAAGCGTGAAGCCAGCCGGCCTCATGCGTACCCACGGCCAAAAGCCTAGCACGCGCCGAACCTGTACTACAACTCAAAAGATCGTCAAAAGTCAATTTGCAGTTTATGTCATCCCAGCTCCTCTGTGAATTTAGAGATAATGGACAATTTTGACCTAGAGAACCTAAAAGGTAAAGGGAATTCCTGTTAACGATTTTAATATTTGGAGCTAAAATATGATTTTTTTTTTACATCATTTAAATTTAAATCGCAGTTATTTATGAAAAGTTCGCATTTGCTAAAATGAAGCTCCAAACCAATGGCTTCAAATTTATTTTTGATTAAAAAAGGTCCGAAAACATTGAAATTAGAATTTAAATTTTTGATTATCGGATTTATACGAAAACTAAAAATTGCAGGCCCAAAGGGCCTGCAATCATCACCCTGTTGACAACCTACTTCCGAGGACAGTTCATTAGAACGATATAACAGTTTAGTTAATTACATATTTCCGGTATATGTTGTTTTATTTCAGTCAGCAGGGTATCCCTATTTACCGAATTAAATGCATTTTTGACATGAATTTTGAGCAACACGTCTGGCTGTCCCTTAGTTTAGGAAATAGTGTAGGGCATGGACGGCTGCCTCACACCCTCCATTCACACCGAAGCCTAACTGTACGGGTTCAAATTCTGAATTTAATTTTGGTAAAATATGTCGAACAGCAATTTTGGTCTCACCCCTCCGTCCTGCTGGTTTTGGTAACAAAACGCATTCGTCGTTTCGTCACAGGATGGACTTGCAATTAGACGCTGCCTGCTAAGGCATGCAGGCAGGTTTAGCAACCACGTAGGCAAAATAAAAGCACAATCACAAGCAAAAGCGGGAGCACAGAGAAAACAGGCGAGTTCAGGTTTAGGAGGAAACAATGCTCGTCTGACCAAATAAAAATGGATATTTTGGCTGCTCATCACACTAAGAATGATTTTTTTCTGATTTTAAAAGATAAGTCGGGCCTCCCTGTGAGTGTCAACGGAGTGTGTGAGCCCAAGGAAATCGGTAATCTATTTGTTAATTATTTTACAGTTAAATCACCGATTGGGCCCTCACAGTCGAGGCTAGATGCTGTGACCCAGTGTGGTGGTGGCATAAGTTTGAAACCTTCTATTAAAGAAATAGATAGCACTATAAAGTCTATGGTTAGAGGTAAGTCACCGGGGCACGACGGTCTCAGCATCGAGCATCTCAAGTTTGCAGGCCCACACTTGTCTCGCGTTCTATTTAATGCTTGTATAGCGCATAGTTACATGCCTAGAGATATGATATGTAGTATTGTAGTGTTTATTTTGAGGCCTTTCAAAGATTTGAAACTTCAAGTCAGTTTCCTATGACACGTAATTATTCTAATATTAACTTATTACTAAGAACTCTATAATATATAAATTAAATCACAATAATTGTTCCCAAGGAGCGGCCATGTAATACAACGGGTCGGTGTTAATTAGCCAACACTCGGTCTATGACAGCCCACTGCATGAACTACAAAAGATAGCCAAGTAATGTGGATATACCAACAATTTTATGAATTATTAGGATTTTATTTACACAAATACAGTATTTACAATTTTCTTAACCTATAAAGTAATAATAAAAATAATTAAAGAAGAAAGAAGAAAATCAAAACAAATTTAAAAAGTTTGGTCCCTGTGGCAGTGTACCTTTAACGCTGGCAGCATTTCCTCGCTGTATTGCGAGACTTATTCTTTGAGCCAGGAAAGTGCCAGCTCTGTGGTCACCGGTACTATCTACCAGGCGCCAACTTAAATCTTTAATAAGCGCCTGTGCACTTGAACCCCACGGCCCAAGAGTCTCTACTCCAAAGGGAACAAAATTGAAGTTGGAGGAAAGACTCTTATATTTGTGCCGTTTGTTAATTTCTGCCTGTTCTGCGGCCGCGCCAGCTTTTTTGCTTGTCCGAAGGAGATGAGACGGGGCAAAGGTGTCTACACAGGTAGCATCCCATACTAAAGCCCGTCCCATTTTCCAAGGGATCAAAGACATTCCATCCGGCCGCTTGCCATCGTCTCTTGCGATGCCTGTTGGCTCCAAAATTACAATTACAATTTTATTACATTTTACGATAAGTAGTAAAAAAAATAATTTTTACGAAAACATATTTCTTTAATCTTAAGTGATTATCATTTGCACTAGACATAACTAGATTTAGTTTTCCAAATAATCTTGTAGAAAATGATGTTTAATGCCTGTAGTAATTTGATGAAGACCTAAAACTTGGAATAAATCTGATTTTTTATAGGATAGGCAAACGAACCTACGGGACGCTTAAGAGTGAAGGAAATTTTTTTCTTTGATACAACATATAAAAATAGATACAACCCCTAATTTTCACCCTTCTACGATCAACCCCTATTTTTTATTTGTTAATTTAAAGCTTATGACTTGAACTCAGAGGTTTATCTAGAGAAAAATTCAAAAAGTTTTCATTCCGGAAAATCGAACAGTCTCTGGGGTAGCATAGCAAAATGTTTCATGTTGGTATGCACTATAAGGGTAGGCTAAGTAAAATCACATTATGGAGAAACGAAGTTCGCATGGGCAGCTATTAACTTATAAAGACTGTAACTAATTAAAGTATGATTTATATTAAAAAAATCTTTAGACAACAATATTGGAGTGGTCCATCAAATTTACTATTTAGATTTTACTTGTTATATCGAGAAGAAAAAACTTTAACATAATCTGCATATCCATAGAAATGATGTTTTTAGAGCGAAGTGCGTGCGACGGGCTATAATATATATACGGGATATAATGATTCTCTTTATCTGAGTACCTGTTTGTGGATTAGTCCTTGCGGGACTTCGTTCATTGTGAACCGACCACAATCGGATTCTAGCTTACTTCGATTTTGTCCATAAAATTACGGAATTTACTTGTTTGAAATATCTACTTGCCATTAAGAATTTACGACATAGTTTCGCGGTTGCTTCTTGGAAATAATGAAGACATGAATTTTCAGAAAAGTTACTTAAATCTACGAATCTACGAAAACATGAAATCAAGCTATGGATGTTTTTTGATCTTTCTTCTTCATCATGTTTTCGTTCACCGTTTGAGTACTCATAACACAGTAATGGTTCGAAAGTCCATCTCAGCTTATTTTATGGGACATGGTTAAGTAACACCAAGAGATTTGCAAGTGCGCTTCCGGCTTTTAAGGTAGTCCTACGCGTCTCTTGAAGACCCTTAAAAAGTCAAAAACAAAGTGCTTTTATTACTAGACTGTAATTTAAGCTGTCTAAATAAGTCTTTACTCTAATAGAAATTGTAATAATAGGCAGATGACCTTCGGGTTCACCTTCTGAGATATCTTTAATCTAAGTTTTAAAGTTTTAAAATTTAATACCTATTTGTTTGGTATAATAGGACTTTAACACTTTGTCTGCATTAAGCCTTATCTAAAAGATACGACTGTGCCTATTTGTGCCTTCCAAAGATAAAATTTCTCTACTAAGTACATACTAATATATGGAATTTCTAGAACAAAAACCCTTTTTACGGGAAAGAAAAGAAAAGCTCTACGGAATTTGTGTGGGCTTAGTAGACATGCTCGCGAGTCTTAATCAAAAGTTCGAACTGCGGCCGTGTACTAATAGATTATTCCCTCTATCCGAATAACACTTGCTCATACGGTGATGGCTTTGAGTATTAAGCCAGAAAGGAGTCGCCTTTACGCGCGTCCCCCTCTGTCAAAGTACGAACCCGCTGGACATACGCGTTATATAAAACTGTTTCTCGACCCTTCCGCGCCATTCCGGTATGACGCTTGTTAGTGTAAAGAGCTCCGATAAAAATGACTGGATGCAGTGTATTCGGCTGTAAAAAAAAGGTCTGACACATCGAGTGTACAAAAAAGACAACGTGACATTTCATCTGTAAGTATTTTCTTAAGTAATATTATCGTATATTATAAGAATACGTGAAAATCAAATAAATATTCATTGCCGAGTAATGCCGAGTCAATGTTGCCAGTTTATTGCAAAGCTCCGCACTACGACGTTTTTTGTGGCTTAATTTTTTTATTTGCATAATTTTTTTACTAACAGATGGTACTTACATAGCGATCATATTGTTCAATGACTTAAGTAAATATGCTTTACTATTGATTAGTTGTCCTGTTCGTGGATTTGCTCACAAGTACTTTGAAGGTTTACCCGACACTTCAAATTTTCTTATTATACTAATGTCTTTAATTAATGAAGAAAGGACGTGAAAAATTATAAAAATTTATCACATGAATTTATCCTAATAATGGTTATTTTCCTAAGTTGGTAGTTAGCCACACCAACGCCGGTTTACGTCATTTTAGAGAGGGGACACATACTATTTTTTTATCGATAAATTATTGAACGAATGAACAATATAATGTAATTATGGATACATTTTTTTAGTTTGAAATAAAACAGTTTTATTTTTATTATAGATTTCCAAAAGACCCTATCCGTCGACAACAATGTATATAAGCTTGTGAAAATCACAGAACATGGCTACCCAAACGTACAAGTAAAGTTTGCTCCGATCATTTTGATACGTCATGTTTCTTGTTGCTGGCTAACAACAAAAGAAAATTAAAGGAATCAGCAACACCTACTTTGAAATTACCAAATGTAAGTTATATCTAGTTTCGATGCAAACATGTAGGGATCTGTAATAACGTATTATGTATTCTATATAGTTTTGAACATCCACTGGAGTAACTAAAAAACGATTAATTGCTTTTCCAACACCAATGTATACCTATTCTTTACTTCAATGTATACCTTAAAATATAACGGTTTTCAGAAATTTATTCTGTCAACATACGAAGCAAATAGATCTTTATGATTGTTATTTTAAACTAACCTTCTACTTGCGAATTCGTCTGGGCGGATTTTGGATTGTAACAATTTTTTGACTATCCCTTGCACATTTAGACCTTACACATTTCCGGGATAAATCATAGTCTGTGTTAGTAGTGCTTGTTCCCTACACCCCCCAAATTTCATCGAAATCGGTCAAGCCGTTAAGCGTGAAAGAGAAACAAACACAAATAAAAATTCATACTTTCACATTTATAATACTATAGTCCGCTTTACATTTGTGTAAGTGACATATCCGTGTGCAGTCACATAGATACAAAGCTCAACTTACGCCTCACGGACTGTAGTAATGTTATTTTATATGTTATTTTGTAGGCTGACTTCGAAAAACCAACCGATTGCCAACCAGCGAAAAAAATGAGATTTGAGACTGAAACCTCGGCTAGTTCACCACCCCACTCATCAACTTTTCGCTCTGAGTTATCAACAAATCATGTTTCGCCTACTACAAGTACTAATGTTTCTTGTTATAAATTGGACCAAGAAACACCAAGAAAACGTAAATTAAGAAGAATAATAATAGTTCAAAAAAACAAACAAATTAAAAGACTTCAGTCGAAAACACGATATTTAAAAAAGAAAGTTGCTAGTTTAAAAGAATAAATTTTATCGACATTCCTTATCGACATTCCTTATCGACATGGTGGTAGCTCTAATTATCTCGGGATTGTTGCGTATGTGTGCTGTACATGTAACGTGTAAAGATACGATTTCTTTAAATGTGTGCGTTGCGGTTACTCTTGTGTAAGCAAATTAGGTTTGTGTGCGTGTGTACAAACATTGTGCAATTTGTTTCTGTAGTAAAATTTTGTCTGTGTGAGTGCCTCGTCCCCCGCCGATGTTTTGGCGGAAAAATTAATTAGCATCGTTCGAGTGATGGCGTCTCCTTTCTGGCTTAATACTCAAAGGGTGATGGACAATAAAATAAAAAAAGTAATCAATGGCGCTGCAAGCTTTTTATGTCTGGGCCTTAATAGGCAAGAAGGTGATCAGCCTCATGTGCCTGACACACGCCGTCGACTTTTTGGGTCCAGGGCCGGTCGGTTACACGAAGTTTTCCTACACCGTTCGACAAACGTTAAATGCGCACATAGAAAGAAAGTCCATTGGTGCAAAGCCGGGGATCGAACCTACGACCTCAGGGAGTCGCATAGTGAAGCCACTAGGCTCACACTGCATCTGGTGATGGACAATATTGCGTGTTAATCGGCCTTAGACCCTGTGCATAGTCGTCAAATGTTGTATTTTTCGTATATAAATAATCAAACATTAGTTGAAGGGTTTGCAGGGCATGTAAGCTAATCTCCGCTGGAGGAACCGTTGGAGACAGGTTCTGTACAATGACTAGTATCGTATAAAAATATCAGACCCTGCCTTATATGCGGTACAATGGTGGACGTGCCTTGCGGGATCTTTGCAGAGGTAGCGAACTAAGGCTGCATTAAATATCAATGTTTTAATTGTAGTAACATTGTCTATCCTGCGAACGTTATTCCAAGTAAAAATAATACGATCTAGCTTTAACGCAAGTGTGACAGCAGATGACTTACTTCCAAGGAAATTAATAAGTTAAGTAGGCGATTTTATTTGTTTCCCACTTTACAGTAAATTACGGAAAATCAATACAAACTATTATATGCCCTCAAAAACATAACTTGTATAAAATCATTCTCGCAATGCAGTTCGTCTACCGTGAGATCCATGTTAATATCAAGTCGGGTTATTTATTCAGTCCCTACTGAAGGGAACTTAGAAGTTCCTACGTGCTAGTATGAGCTAACCTATCAATATCTCATAGTGACCATACTAATGTTACAAATCTTATTATTATCTTATTATTTATTTGGTAGAAGTTAGATTTTTGATGATCTGTCAGTCAGTGAGTGAATAACAAAATTAAATATGAATACTTATAATTCCTAAAGTAATTATTAAATTGAATACAATTAGAAATATACCGTGTTTGGTAACTGAAAATTCAGGCTTCTAATTTTATACACAACGAAGTTATAGGTTGAAAATGCCCTGAACTGCTTCTGATCGACTTGGTGAACGCACTGCTTGGCCCAAACTAAACAAAAAATCAAAAACAACCTACGGATACACGGTTATTTATATGCTTAGATAAAACAATCCATCATTATGTTAGTATAAACTTACAGACTAGTGTTAGTATATTAATTATTATTAAAAAAAGTGCATGCGTACAAAGTATACAATATACATGTCAGAAGTGAAACTTCTTTGGCAAACTAATTTTTAACTCTTGTTCACATTTATACAAATCTAAAACTTTAGATTTCCGATGCTTAGTGAGAGGGAAAAATAAAGATATGTTAGGAATTTAATTGTCATTAAAATATTAAGTATTGAAAATTAATACAAATAATAAATTTAATTGTTTTTATTTAATTTCTTCGATAATAAAAACACGCATTTTAATTTGCAATTCGTCATTTGAGATTTCAATAAATTATTATATTTCATAAATTCTCTTTACGAAATTTTAATTTATAAAATAGACTTTCTATAAGGTAATTCACACTTCTCACTCTCTCTCAATCGGTCTCAATCGCTCTCCCTCTTCGACAAAAACGCTTCACATCTTCGTGACGTTCCGTTATAAATTTACCCACATGCCCCAAAAGAAGTTTCACTTCAAAAAATAAACATGAAACTCAGGAAAAAGTCTTTTCATCATGTCTATATATCATGAGTTTGCGAATGTTTAAGTGTTTATTTGTAAAATATATTTAGAAACCAAACGTAACCAACCGCGTCGCGTGCGGGTCCGAGTGAAACGCGAAAATCAATATTTATTGTTAAAGTGACGAGCTATAAATCTAAAGGACAAGTACTTGACGACCTTCTATTGTGATCTTCTGGTTTTATTGCTCAACCGTTTATTTAATCTCGGTGCCATTGAAGTTGACGATTTATCTGTGCTTGCGGGATGCGTAATTATGCCTCTGTTTCTCTATGGTTATTTTGAATAATTCTAGAGTGCTTTGTTTGTGCTTTTTTTTGTTTCTCTTTTAATTCGACATTATTGTTCTTTTAGTGCCTCTTCATTACTGGAATTAATTAATTTACTCATTTAAATTAATTAATTCAACATTTATGCACACAATAATTTCTCTTAGCCGACTCGGCCAGAGGTAATGTTGAGAGTTTGTTGATGGTAGGAGACGTGCTAGTGTGCAAATGAAATTACGTTATTAAGTTATACACAAAAATTTATCCCAGGGATAAATATTTATCAGTGGTTAATGGTTAACCATACCATATAACCATAACCATTAATGGTTGGTGTACTCTACGCCACTCAACCTCATTAACTGTCCACCGTCCTTCCATTTCGGTCAATGAACTCGCAAGGCCAATGACCTCTCCATGCCTGCAATAGATCGCTTGGTGGTTTTAGTTGCGTCATATTACATTACATAAGGTATTAGACCAAGGACAGAGTGGATCTCAACGACTTGCGCTACTACCTACCTTCCTCCTCCCTAGTGGTTAAGATTAAAATAATATACATATAAATTTTCAATAGACGGCTTAAAATAGACTAGATAAAACTTTAAAGAAACTTTCATTTTAAATCTTGAAATTTAATACAAGAAAAAAACTCATATGATTTGTGCCCTTTACATTTTACAGAATTAAAATCCTGACTTTGTCGCAAAAAACAATTATAATTAATTTGATTTTAGTAGATTTTTCCGTTTGTGTAACTTTTATCCAAAACATTATTTATTGTTGGGGTTAAAATCTTTTGCTAGGTAATAGTATGTTATTCTTTTAAGGAACCTGTAGACACAGTTGACGGCAGAACTCTTGCATAACTAAGCAAAGTTGTAAAAAATACACAGTGTAATGAATGTATCAGTAATCAATAATAATGCTGCTCACTAAAGTATTTCCGGACCAATTCGACGTAGGGCCCTTCAAGAGCGAACCAATTCTAAAGGCTGGTAACGCACTTGCGTTCCTTCTGGTAGTACGGTTTTCCCGTTTGCCCCCTATAATATAAAACAGCAAAAGCTAATGAAATAAAAAAAAATTGTATTATTGTTAAGATTAAAACCATAATTTAACAAATTTAAACAGCCAGTCTATAATTTATTTATTTATAAGTTATAAAACAACATGTATGCATAACACACAAGAAAATATGACATCACAAATTTTAAAAACATACACATCAATTATATTAGAACAAAAGCAAGCTAGCAAGGGAAAAAATTAAACAAGCAACGACAAAATAAAAAAATATAAAAATTGCAATAAGTAAAACCGAATAGAAATTTAAACCTCATCAAACCGACGCTGTTCTGGATTAAGTATTTATTTAATAAAACTATAAATTTTATTGCATAGGACGCATGAAATACTTTAGCAAAAGTGTTTAGAATACAAATAGGCCTATCGTTGAATACGTTAGATTTGTCTACTGATTTTAAATGTAGTGGTATTACATGTGCTGTTTTCCATACATGGGGAAAAACCCAAAGATAAAGATTTTTTGTAATAAAGAAATTTTATAATGAATTTTACTACTTATAGCATTAATATTTTGATTTGCTAACAAGAACAGGTGTAGATTTAGAAATATCCTTCAAGTTCCACTCATAGTCGTTCATTAAAGTTTAGTTAGGTTAAATTAATATGTAACAAAATCTTTCCGCTTTCAGTCACTAGCTTAGTAGGCATTATCTTTTAAAGCAGAGATGCATCATTCAAACGAAATATTATGACTATTAGTAATAATAAAGTTGACTATTCAAAGTTAAAGTTTGAATATTCTTACACTATTTATAGGTCATTTTTCTGAAATATGTATATCTTTTGCTTCAAAGTCAAGGAAATTAAAAAAAATATGAAAGGGTTTGTAAGGTATTGCGTAACCCAACAATTTATTCATAGAAGTTAGAAGTCGCGGCAAAACCAGAATAACATCATAACTAGCCATTTACTGGAAATTTTAAATGGGGCTTTGTTGGACCTGTTCTTGTGTAACATCCTGTATAGTGTTCACTTGACAAACCGATTGTGAATTGTTTTTCATTGCGACTAAATAATGGAATTTTACAATTTGTAATAAATATTTAAGGTGTAGCTAAATCTAAATAGTTTTTGTTTTTTTTGGTAATTTTGTTGGTATGCAGGATGTAGTTGAACTCTAAAGACAGCTATATGGTAAGGACCAAGGGAAAAAGGAAAAGGCGATATAAAGGGAAGAAAGCGAATGTAGAAAGAATGCCATGGATAGATAAATATGAAGGAGGCCTAAACCCGTGAAGGTACTGAAGCAAGTTAGGATATTAGAATAATAATATAAAATGTATATAACAAATCCCAACTGTACATTTGTGAATATTGGTACGGTATGTACGCTGTAGACAAATAGTCGTTTATCACTCTTGTATAATTCAATATCTACCAAAAGTCTGGCAATCTTTCAGCTATAAAACAAGAAGTTACTCAAAAAACCGAGTAGATAAGACTGATTTAATAATTTTAACAATAAACCGTTGCTTAGTATCCAAAAATAATAGTTATATAAATATATTACTTTTTAATATTTAGTGACACATACATCGAGGTGTCTAAATCTTGCAGTTATCTCGTTAAAGAAGATCCAAGCCATCCATGTCTGGAACTGAAAGTGTCGGAATTGATGACGCCTAGTATTAAATTAAAAAAGGAGATAAGATATAACTTCAAGAAGGCTAACTACGATAAATTAAATGAATATCTTAACGGTATAGACTGGAATGACTCTCTAAGAGGCGACACCACTGACATAATTGTGCAGAAATTTTATTCAATCCTCCACCGTGGAATTGATCAGTATGTGCCTAAGACTACCTTTTATGCTCATAACAAATATCCGGTCTGGTATACTAAGGCGCTCATACACATAATACGCGACAAACGAACCGCTCACTCTCGATGGAAAGCAAGAGGAAACCCACGAGATTACGATGAGTTTTCCTTACTTCGTTCAAGACAGAAGGCAGTCCAAAAAAAATGTTTTAAGTTATATATGCAAAAAATACAAACATCGTTAAAGAAAGATCCAAAGAAAATCTGGTCATATCTAAAAACCTTACGAATTAATAACACTGGCTATCCAAATAGATTACAATTAGGAAGCAATATATATAATAACGAATCGGAAGCATGCACGGGATTCAGTACTTTCTTTGAGAGCGTATTTCAACAAGCAGCACCTTCATACCATGAAATTCTGCAGACTAATACGGAAGTAACCGACAACATTATATGTAAATTAAATATAACCAAATTTGATATATTAAAGATACTAAATTCATTAAATGCGGAAAAAGGAGCTGGGTATGACGGTATACCACCTATTTTTATCAAAAAATGTGCTCAAGCTATTACAGAACCACTGTACATAATACAGAACTTATCCGTGAACACATTTGGCATTTATCCTGATGTATGGAAGATAGCTAAAATAATACCTATTCATAAGAGTGGCTCGCGGTTGAGTATTGAAAATTATCGACCAATATCGATACTTAATACTTTCAGTAAAGTCTTTGAAAAGATAATTTATAAAGCCATCCACAATATAATAAGTAATTCACTTCCCGATGAACAGCATGGTTTTATCAATAAACGTTCTACGATAACCAACTTAACCGTGTTTACGAACTATGTACTGCAAAGTATGGATGGTGGTGCACAGGTTGATGTAATTTACACAGACTTTGAGAAGGCTTTCGACAGAGTGGATCACACCATCCTATTACATAAGCTCCAACTTCTAGGGATACGTGGTGACCTTCATCGCTGGTTTTGTTCATATATAACAAATCGTAGACAGGCGGTTGCGGTTGGCAGTGCTAGAAGTGACTTTGTTCGTATAAGTTCTGGAGTTCCTCAAGGATCTATATTGGGTCCCCTGTTATACAATGCATATCTTTATGACATAAATAGTACCATTAAAGATTCAAATTACCTTATGTTCGCTGATGATAAAAAGATATATTTAAAAATAAACAAAGAAGGAGACTGTCACAAAATTCAGGCTGACCTAAATAACCTTTCCAATTATTATAGACAAAATCGAATATCGGTTAAAACTTCCAAATGTGTCAAAATAACATTCACCAGAAAAAAAAACAAAATTAACTTTAGCTATCATATTAATAACAAATCTGTAAAAGTAGATTGTGTTCGTGACTTAGGTATATGGTTAGACTATAAAATTACGTATAATAACCATATTGACACAATAGTTGACAAGGCCTATAAGCAGCTTGGTTTTGTAAGACGTGTTAGTGAACATTTTCATGATGTCGACTGTATGAAAGTGCTATACTATACATACGTAAGAAGTATTCTCGAATATGGTTGCTCGGTTTGGTCACCTAGTTACACTGTACACAAAGAAAAAATTGAAAAGACTCCAAAAAAGACTTAATAAAATTTATCTCCTATAAGACCTACAATAAGTTTAATACATATAATGACGCGTGTGAACATTTTAAAATTAATACTTTAGACTCTCGACGAAAACAATATGATTTATTGCTACTACATGACATCATCTCAAATAAAATTAATTGTAGCTCCCTTCTAGAAAAATTGCCCTTCCTTGTTCCTGCCTACCAGACTCGTAATCGTGCTTTGTTCCATGTTCCTCACATTAACACTAACTATGCAAGGAACTCAGTTTTGTATCGCGCAGCCCGGACATACAACGACCAATATTTAAGCCTTGACCTGTTTAAGCTGTCGCGGAATATGATTAAAAGAAGTATTAAGAATATCCATAGCGCAAAATCACCTGCATCATGAGCATACCCCACATACACACCTTCACATACTTACCCTCACTTTTACACCATCATACAACACAACCAAATTAGGTACCACTTAGATAAACGTATTGAATAGTTTTTATTTGTTTGTTTCCTTTTATAAATTCTTGAACCATTTTGTAGTTAAATGTATTATTATGTATTCCATATTTGGCTATATTTTTAATGTAACTGTTTGTTATTGTATATAATTTATGTTAGCTGTAGGTTTACAAAATAAATAAATAATTAAATAATTAATTAAATATTGCTTTAAGGTTTTAATTAGAATTATGTTAGATTTACGTTTCACCACATTAGCTCAATGGATAAGCGGCTCGCATACTGAACCTTGGTACGATTCCCGTAACAACAACGCGTTGCTCTGTAACTTCCAATGATGACAGCGTTACTCATTCCAATGTTTCTGATGAAGTTCTCTCAATCGTAGTGATGCCGCTACACGTCACGTACGTCCACTTCGTTCTACCAGACCGTTTCTTCTTGCATTTTGTCCATCAAATGATGATGAGCAAAACGGAATCTTTTTGAAATTATTTTGCTTCTGCTACCATGTGATATGGCAATAATTGCTGTAAAGTTCTATGGATGACAGGCTAATTCTTATTTATATATTTTCACACACCATACTTAAGTATTATAATCCGCCGAAGAACAATGAGCCCAACAATTACAAAATGTGAATGCCTTACGGGACTTGCCGAATTGTTTGATAGGGTTTCTTCAGAGCTTTATCTTTTCACACGAGCCGTCCGGCTTCACTAACTTATATTATGTGTGGTATTTTTACTGATAAAAGCTTGCCAACGCTCGGCACACTGATATATTACAAAGAAGCAAAATATACAATTTCAATGTGACAAGCACTTATAGGCAAACATGATATACACGAAGAGATAATAGAAATATTTAAAAAAATAATTAAAGTCAAAACTAAACGAAAATCGATCTTGAAGTGTGAGGGAAGCAACGAAAAGAGGGACAAATGGTATGGTAAAGGTTCTATAGATACACACATCTAGTATCAGATCCCCAAGTCCCAACACAATACTGTTTAGTGTATATTATTCTAATGTCCTATAGCCCGTAGATGGGGCAGAGGGCGTCCACAGTGAATCTCCATCGCATTCGGTCTTGAGCCTCGTATTTCAACTCGCTCTAAGTTTTTCCAGCTCTCTTTGCCTCATCTGCAACTGTATGACACCAGGTTTGCTTGGGACGGCCACGCTTCCGCGTTCCTTGCGGATTCCTATCAAGTGCCTGCTTGGGAATATGATTTCGGAGTGGCCGGCTTATCCATTTCCATTTGCGTTGCTGGATCTGAAGTTGATCAAAGTATTTTTAATTTAAGTATTTAATGTGATTTGATATTTTATATCTCTTAGCTTAAGAATGAATTTTTTTTTCATTTTCATTTAATTTCCACCGCATATATTTAGTATCTACTAAATAATATTATGTAAAGGAAGAATAATTATTTGAAATACGTAAAGTATATATAGAATACTCATAGAATTAAACCTTTGTTAGTCCGATTGAATATAAAACTTTAGACACACTTGTCTGTACGCCGGTAATGGACGAATTTTGCCACAAGCAAAAATATTTCAGGCCAATTTGATTTACCTATATACATGAGTTTGATACAGTTGGGTCTCATTTTCGACACATAATTGATGAATGCAAGAAAATGAGATGAACGTATTCTTGAATTACAGCTTTATTTGCGGTTTTTGGTTCGCAGCAAATTGGTTTAAATTTGGTACAGTTTATGAGATGGAAATTTTATGCAAATGTAGCGGGTCACCGAATGAAGTGTTAAAAATTGTGACTATATTTTTTTTTATTATTTCCCACGAAAGCCTACTTTTATTATATAGTTTATATCTTTTGTATCACTAAGAAGTACCAGATGAGTCTCCATAAAAAAATCTGTATTTTCAATACAATTAAGCTTTAGCTTTTAACTCTTATAAAGTTAGTAGGTACATAACAATTTAATATAATATAAATTTATATAAGGGACGTCTTTTTTATTTTTATGTAACAGGAGGCTCACCTGATGTTAACATTGCCAGATCAGAAGAATAGCGTTTATTCTTTTGTTAAATATGTATTGTATCACAATCTAAGCGCGCCCAAGCGATTGCTACACTTTTCCATTAACAATTCATTATTCAATACGTCTTGCTTAGTACTAGGTATTTGGATTAACTACTAAGCTGCAATCTATACAATTTATAAAAAAAATAGCTTTGAAAGAAGTTTGATCTCCCAGAATATATCACTTTAATTAATAGATTAATGTGATATTGATAAGAAACACTAGATAAATCACATAAATCACCTTGGCGATTAAAAAGAAAGGGGCACAATGCGCAAATACTACGCTAGCGTAAGTCATGCACGGTCGGATGCAGGCCTTGTACAATGTCACCTTGTGTCTAAGGGACATGTTACTCCTTTTGTTTAGGAGGAAATAGAGGCGAGAGAGGACGAAAGAGGCCTTCTTGCGAACGGCGGCTACATGCTTTCTGAAAGACATGTCCCTATCGAGCGTTACTCCTAGATATTTGACGGATTTTTGCCACGGGATGGCTTGCCCGTATAGGATTACCTCTTTTTTGAGGCGGATTTTTTCCCGAGCAAGCGAAGCACCGAGGTTACCCCTGGCAAAGAGAACTGCGACGCTTTTCTCGGGATTTATTTGGAAGCCCCATTTCCGAAACCATTCGCCTAGCGACGTGGTAGCGGTCTGGAGTCTGTCCACGATGACACCTCTGTCTTTGTGAGTGGTATAGAGAGCGGTGTCATCGGCATAGAGGGCTAGTTCCACGTTAGGAGCCCTAGGAATGTCGCCTGTAAACAGCGTGAAAAGAAGGGGCGAGAGGACCGAGCCTTGAGGGACTCCGGCCATGATGGGTCTAGGGGACGATAACGTCCCTTCAACACGATAGCGCATAGAGCGGTCGGACAAGAAGTCGTGTACTAAACGCACGAGTCTTAATGGCACTTGAAGGTGGTAGAGCTTGTAAACCAAGCCGTTGTGCCAGACCTTGTCGAAAGCCTTCGCTATGTCTAAGAAGAGCGCACCCGTGGCTCTCGGTCTCGTGGTGCTGTTGTTCAGCCCGGAAAGGATGTGCTCCGTGATTCGATGGACTTGGTGGACGCACGAGTGGCCTGGTCTAAAGCCAAACTGCTCATCGGGAATGAGCCCCTTTTCTAGGGCAAAGTCTAGGAGGCGCTTTTTAACTACCTTCTCGAATAGCTTGCTTAGCGTGTTTAGAAGGCTGATAGGGCGGTAACTGGTGGGATTGTTACGGGGCTTGCCTGGTTTGTGAATACCAATTACAATGGCCTCTTTCCACTGCGCCGGGAAGGTGCAGTTTTCGAGAAGGCAATTGAATATGGCCACTAGTAAGCATATCAGATGGGGCGGGAGGCATCGTAAGACCTTGTTTGAGATGGCGTCGAGACCTGGTGATTTACGAGGCAGTGAACCCTTGATTAGAGTTTTGACCTCGGCGATCGACGTAGGAGGGAGCGGCTCGGGAGGGAGGGGCAGTGCGACTATGCGTTTGACTTCGCGGTTCACGTGCTCAACGTGCGCCGGGTCGCTGTGGTCGAGATAAGGCGTGCACTGCTCCACTAGGTTTACGGCTAAGCACTCGGCTTTTTCGTCGTCATCGAATGCGTCAGGCTGATTTGGACGTTTTAGCGGGGGCATGGAGGCCACCGTGTCGGTTTTTAGGGAACGCGCGAGAGACCAATAGGCCGTGTGCGAAGGTGACAATTCGCTGGTAAGACGGTCCCAGCGTTCGTTTCTAATTTCCCGTATGCGCTCTTTAACTCGGCGCTGCGCGGCGCGGAGTGCTCTACGGTTATCATCGGTCGGTGCCCTTGCGAAGGCGCGAGTCGCCGCGTTCTTCTCGGTCAGTAAGCGCCTTGCGTCCGGGGGAAGCTCCCAACGTTGAGTGAACTCATCTGGGACCTTCCGGGACGATTCGGCGACCTTGGTCTGAATGTAATTAGTGACCGAGGAGAGCGCGTCTAACGCGTGAGCGGACGAGACTAAATTGTCGGGGATGTTATTAAGGTCAGAGACTTCGACGGGCTTGAGGGCCTCGTCTAGTTTCTGCCAGTCGACAATGGACCGTTTAGATGTTCGTTTGAGAACACCCAAAGTAACCTCGGCGCGGCTTTGAATACCGGTGGGGTTTGACTTCGTACGTACTACTATTGTAGCCAATCCCGACGACGCCTCAGAGACTCGGGCCTGCACAGGATTATACGTTTAGATGTTCGTTTGGGAACACCCGTGCAGTAACCAAAGTAACCTCGGCGCGGCTTTGAATACCGATGGGGTTTGACTACGTACGTTTTGTTAAGACGGTTCGGCGTATTGCTGGCACCGCCTCAACCCACGCACCCCTGCTAGTGCGTAATTGTAGATGTTGTCTTGAAATGAAACTGCGCCTTGTTCTTGTTTCTTGCTTCGCCGATTATTCGTGGGTCCCAGTTCGTTGTCGGAGGAAAGAGGATTTTGCACACATCAGCCTTCTTCCGCGCAATCACCCTAGGGTGGCGCTGGGTGCCCCGTTACGCCCATGGGCTTGCGGGGAGTATCATTTTCGCGCCCCGCTCAACGGCGGGGCGGTCGCTGTGGCAGGCCTGGAGCGGCCCTGAGCTTCACTTGCACTGCGGAGCGTCTTCGCTCTCGCAGCGCTTTGGATATTTATTTCGGTGGGTCTGGTGGCGCCCCCCCGTGGCGGCAACGGGCGCGCGTGGGCGCGGTCTTACCACACCGGGTGAGACCCTCGGTAACCCGAGGGAAGCCCAGCGAGGCAGACCTGCGGACGAATCCTCTGCGCGCTCCGAGGCGCCAACGGGCGGGGTCCAGTCCTTTTGTCTTGGATGTTTTAGTGGTGAGGCTCGTTTTGTTCCGCGCGAACAAGCTCGCGCGGGAAATGGAGGCGCGGCGGACGGATCTCGCACGGTATTGGTTGGCCCGATACCAAGACGCGATGACTCCGACGCGGTAGGCGGGGCGAACGACAAGATGGCGTCATTGGGGGCGTGGCCTGCTGACGTCATGCACACGGCTCGCGGCTCGGTGCTATGACGCGACGCGGTGGGCGGAGCGAACGATAAGATGGCGTCGTCGGAGGTGTGGCTTGCTGACGTCACGCACACGGCTCTCGGCTCGGTACCAGGACGCGATGTCTCGGTGGCAAGCGGGCGAACTACGTCATCGGTGGCGTGATGTGTTGGCGATGACTCACCGGCCTGAAATGTAGTTTCGACTAATGAAGGCGATTTCTTCGATATTGTCTTTTGAATTGGTAGTAGGCTTCGCCTCTGGTGAGGCGTGTCCTGGTCACGACTCGGCTGAAGCGGAGCTGGCTCCGCAAAGCTGGAACAGCTTGGCGCAGCCTGGTGCTTAGCTGTGGCCGAGCTGGGCGCTATTTTGCGCTCGATGTTTGACGGTCCGGGGATGGCGGCAGCCTCGGCACCCGCAGGGGGCCTCGCTCGACCTGAACGGGAGCGTGGGCGCTTCGGGCGGGGCGGCTGCTTCTCCTCCTGGCCGAACTGAGGAATACGCTTCATTTTAGTAATAAAAATAAAGCTGGAAGGCTGTCACGCACGACCCGAAACTACCGGTACACAGCGCACTCCACCGCTTCTCCCGAATCCCGAAGGCTTAGGGATAGGCGGAGAGTGAACGTCACCGAGAGTAGAATCAAATGATTGTGGCAGCACCTCCTGGCAACTATAACAAACTTTTTGTATAAAAAAGTAGCGATAGTTAGAACAAAAAAACTCGAGTCCGGATGCGCGCAACGAATAACACGTCCGATGCGAACGACAGCCGGGCAGTCCAGGATTTTGCGTAAATCTCGCCGAGCTTAAGTACTCTAACAGTATACCGCGACGAGAGCTGCGCTTACAGACATCTGCGCGCGTATACCGCGACGAGAGCTACGCGACCCTTTAATTCGGCGAAGCATTTTATAATTTATTTAACTATATTTTTCTTTACATATTTTTACCTAACTTATTTATATATAAGTACTTAATTTCTACTTATGAGCTACCAACTACTAACGAGCTGCCAACAATATTCATATTTAACCTATAGCTCATACTTAATACTATTTATATTTATGAGTCGCCAACACTAATAATTAAAAATTTGTGACTGTTCGGGCTGCTGCCAAAACACTTTAATGATATTTAAATAAAAGATTGCTTTGCTCTTAAAAACTAATTTAATGAGTGATCGCGGAGATGGTTGATGACACACTGATGTACCTATATAGAAAAGCGTCGCGCGCAGGCGGCGATCTAACTATACGTACTTACTACTTATGCTATTTTACAAGGTGTTCGGTTACTTTCCGAACATGCTCCCGGGCGGGAGAAAAAAAACAAAATGCTTAAAATTATACACAATAATGAGAGAAAAAAAAAATAATTAGTGCTTATGCTACATGACACTATCTTCGATTATCGAGAATGCCTTTCGCGCACTAACACTTTCACTTTCATTGTGAACCACTGATTTTATTTCACTATTATCACTGCGTTGCGTGCCCGGTGAGAGCACCAGATGCCGCCGACGCCGACACCTCCTCCAGGCGACGACGAGCGCCGCGCACGCGCACGCGGCGACCAGGCTGTAGCTGATGGAGTATTGATGTATGTCGTGGCTCGACAGCTCAGGCATTTCATCCATGTTGCTCTTCATGCTCTTTATTTGGGATTCCAAGCCATCTATAGAGCTGTTCAGTTTATCGATATCTGTATCGTCTTCTTTGAAGTAAGGCATTGTTATATTGATAATGTGGTTGATGTCTGGAACATCTGGTGTAAGGATGTTCGGTGCCGTTTGTAAAGTATTGAATTGTTGCCCACTTGCCATTAATGTGAAATCCTTGCCTTTAATTTGGCACTTATCTTGGAGAGTTATTATTCCGGATTTCTTTATATCGCGACTGTGAACTGTATTGTCACATATGATCCGCAAATTGTATGTATCGCAACAGAAGTACAGATACTGCAGAGGATTGTTTAGTTTTATCCACTGGTTGCGGCAGGTTGTGGTAGCTACTTTGCAACTGTCATTGATGTGATTTAATACACAAAACTTCTCGTCAGTGCTTAGATGATAAATTGGGCTCTTTAATTCACACAAGTAATGTCCCTCGTGTAATATGCATCCTTGTAAGTCGTCGATTGATAATATGATGTAGGCGTCCTTGTTTAGATTTAATGATACGTATTGTGATAAGGCGACTATTTCAGTCATTAATTTGCCAAATTGATGTGGGATGGGTATTATCTGATACATCTGGTATATGTCCCTGCTTACTAGAGGAAATTGTATTTCAAAGATAAGGTATTGTGTAGTGATTCTCGTTTTTATTTTTAAAAGCTTGTATATTTTGTATAAGTCTATTTGTATGTTGTCGATCGGTAAGCTCAAATCCTTTGATAACTGTCCTGATATCACATTCAGTTCACTCTGTAGTTGCTTGGGAGTCAGCAGGTGGGCGTTCAGTTGGCCTTGATAAACGTCAGTGATGGTGTCCAAGAGGGTATTTTGAATACTTTTTAGATTCTGAAGTAAGTTCATAGCCGACATTGCTGACATAATAAAATCCTCGACTACTGACATGCTCTGTATTTGCTTATTTAAATCGTTTGTTGCCTTATCGAGAGAGTTTAACCGACTACTTATAATGTTATACTGCCTTTCCATCGATGCTTCTGTTCTTTTTAACAAGTTAAATTCAGACTCTACTATAGAAGTTTGGTTACGCCATAGATTTATCAAGTGTTGTTGATTATTTCTAATCAGTTCAATGTCCTCAGAGTATTTATCTGCAAAATGCTGATCTAGCACACCAAACAATGTGTTCGCTAGGTAGCCTACGCCGTTGATAAGACCGCGACGCTGTCTGGAGTGCTCGGTAAAATGCTGTGTCAGTAAAAGTTGATTGTTGTATTGTAATTCTGAGTAGTCGTGATTCATTTGTAGTAAAATCATATGGCATTGTTGATTATTCTCGATTTTAGTACATAGTTTGTCTAAGTGATTTGATAATTTTTTGTATGCTAGTTCACCTTGCCAGTACGGGGCCATATCGTGGTACACAACTAAGGTCCATTTGTCTCTGATAAGTTGCATCTTTGTTATGGGGTCGAAATACAACGATTGGCTGGCGCTCATCTCAGTAATATTATACTCCGATCTAGACGTAGACATAATGCTCATGAATGAAAGAAGCGCTATCGCCATTGATATAAAGTCGAATTTCTTCTTAACTGGTCGTGTCTTCTTTCCGGCTGATGATTGACCTTTACATGATTCATTAGTTTGCTTGCTTGATGTTTTTTTTTCTGTTTTGTTCTTGCTCTTGTTCTTGTTCTTGCTTGCTTTCAGACGACGTGTCGGCGAGAGGTAATGCTGACAATTTGATGATCGGTCTCCTTAATAAACCATTTTTTGTTTTTAGGGTAACAACTCTTACCAGTCCATCTGAACCCGGGTGAAGCTGGACGACGCGACCCATCGCCCACTTCCCTGGCGGTAAATTAGCGTCGTGTATAAGAACGATTTCTCCAATTTCAGTGTTTTTACAACTTTTTCGCCATTTTGTTCTTTCTGCTAGCTGGGTGAGATAGTCTGATTTCCATTGCTTCCATATGTCTGTAAATAATTTGCTAGTGAGATGCCACCTTGTCCTTGCATCTTCCTTAGTCTGTATAATTATCGAACCTGCCCTTCCCGTCAGGAAATGCGCTGGGGTTAGGATTTGCAAGTCGTCCGCATCTTCTGTTAACGCGCAGAGCGGCCTAGAGTTTAAACATGCTTCTAGCTGTGATAGAAGAGTGGAGTACTCTTCAAAGGTAAGTTTCTGCTGCCCTATAACTCTTTTTAGGTGATGTTTGAGGCTACGTACTGCTCTTTCCCACAGTCCTCCGGCACTCGCCCAGGTGGCGGCGTTAAAGTGCCAGTCGATTTTCATTTCAGATACCTCGGAGAAAAAACTATCGTTGAACATGCTTTGAAATTCTTCTATTTCCTCTTGTAATATTCTGTTTGCTTTAATAAAGTTAGTTCCTTGATCGGAATAGATATGCCGGGGCGCGTTTCTCCTTGAAGCCATTCTCCTAAGAGCCGCCAAAAATGCCTCACTGCTTAGGTCAGACACCAACTCTAGGTGTACTGCTTTAGTGACCATACAAACGAACACTGCTATATACATAGCTTTAGTAGTTCGAATGCTTCTACCTCTACTTGCTTTTGCTTCTACGAACCCCGTGTAGTCCACTCCTGTGTGATAGAACGGGGGTGCCTCGTTGACCCTTGCTTCGGGGAGGTCAGCCATCAGTTGTTGGCCCAACACAGGATCGTGTCGTTTGCAGGTTACGCATGATCTCAAATATTTTTTGGTGGCACTGTACCCTCTTATGATCCAGTACTTCTTTCTTAAACATGTCACAGTAAGTCTTGGCCCACCATGATAAGTTAGTTCATGTGCTTCTGCTATCAGTAAGGTCGTGAGACGCCCTTCGTGGGGTATGATTGTTGGATGCTTCATCTCAGGATCTATGTTTGCCTTTGATAATCTTCCGCCAACTCTAAGGATTCCCGACTTGTCCAGGTGCGGTGTCAAAGGTAATAATTTGCTTTTACTTTGCACACGTTTATGTTCGCGATAATGCTCTATATCGCTTGCGAATGCGGATCTTTGCTCATTGATAATGATCAACCGACTTGCATTTTGTAGCTCGTGCGGCGTTAAATAGCTTGGTAGTTTCTTTGCTTTTGAAGACAAGAGAATTTTAGATGCCCGTAATACCCAAGCCAACACCCGTCTGGCCTTTCTTATAGAGCTGTGTTTTGCTAGTAAATCTGTTATGATGTTTTGTTTATATATGCTTTTTTGCTCGAAGTTAGCCTGAATGACGTTGGTGTGTATTTTATTACGTAACTCCTCTTCTGTAGTATATGTTTTGATTTCAGATTCTTTATCTTCATTATTTGGCGGCCCGTGCCACCATAATTTATGCTTAACCAGCTGAGTTGTGTAGATACCTCTGCTGGCTGCGTCAGCAGGATTTTGATCGGTCTTGACGTATCTCCAACATTCGGCCGGTATGTTCTTTGTGATTGATTTAACTCGGTTTGATACGAATATTTTCCATTTTCCAGGATCTCCGTGAAGCCACCCAAGGACGATCATAGAGTCGCTGTATGCTGATATTTTGATTGAGTGACCTACTAAGCTCTCTACAATTTTCCCCAATAATTTCGAGAGTAGGTCAGCTGCACTAAGTTCCAGTCGTGGTAACGTGATAGTCTTATCAGTGGGTACCAACTTTGTCTTGGCTGCTACTAATATTCTTTGCGATTCATCGCTAGTTCGTGCATATACTACACATGCTAATGCCTTTTCAGATGAGTCACAGTACCCGATGAGCTCGATGACGCCTTTCTCACCGCTTCCGATCCATCTTGGAACTGTGCATTGGTTGATATTTTCCAGGTCTGTTCTGATTTTTATCCACTCTGTTAAACTTTCGGGTGATACTTCGTCTTCCCATTCTTTGACTTCTATCCAAACTGTTTGGAAAAGTAGCTTGAGTTTAGTAACGACTGGCGCTAGCCAGCCCAACGGATCAAACACCTTTGATATTTCTGATAGCAACTTCCGCTTTGTTAATTTTGATGTTGGTTCCTTGGACAGTCTGCACTCGAAAGTAAATGCATCGTCAGCTGGAGACCACCCTAGCCCAAGGGTTTTGATTGAGTTTTCTGATTTGAAATTGAATATTTGCTCTGTCTGCTCTGTGTCCAGGTCTTCTAGAATGTCTGCTGTATTAGATGTCCACTTTCTCAGCAAGAACCCGCCTGATTTTAATAACTGATCCAGCTGTGTTACAATCTGTTTTGCTTCTTCTATAGAATGTGCTCCGCTTACCAGATCATCCATATAGAATTGATTTTCTAGAATTTTCGCTGCTTTCGGAAAACGTTCGCGTTCATCGGCTGCTAACTGCTTAAGCGTCATCATAGCCAGGAACGGGGCTGCTCTGGTCCCATAACTTACGGTCGTAAGGTGATAGGATCTGATAGGTTCCTCAGGTGAATTCCTCCATACAATTTTTTGAAGATTTTGATCGGTTTTATCTAATAAAATTTTCCGAAACATTTTTTCTATGTCGGCGACGAAGCCGACTTTATATTGTCTCCATGATAAAATTAGTGATTGCAAGTCTTTTGTAAATTCGGACCTTTGTACATTAAATCATTAAGACTGAACCCAGACGACGTCTTGGCTGAGCCACTGTAAACAACGCGTAGGAATTTGCTCGCGTCGGCACGCTGCACGCCGTGGTGCGGGAGATAACATTCCGGGGAAGCCCTTTCGTTATATATACAAGGTGTCATATGACCTAAGTCTAGATATTCCTGCATGAATTGTTTGTAACTTGTTGCCAAATTAGGATCCTTTGCTAGTTTCTTTTCGATGTTACGAAATTGTGCTATTGCTATGTGTTTAGACTCTCCTAATATCTCTTCAAAATTTTCTGTCATTGGTAACCTGACCTGGTACCGTCCGTCTTCGAGTCTTTTTGTTGTTTGCTTGTAAAAGTCAATACAATGTTGATCATCTGTGGACATTGAATACTCCTCCGTTATACCCTCGATCTCCCAAAATTGTTTCAGGTCTTCGAAGTTGCTGAGTACAACGTTGCAGTGAAATGATTGGGGCATGTTTCCGCAGAGAATCCAGCCAAGGCGCGTTTGTTGTGCTATTGGTTGTGATTGATTTTCGCCCTTGACTATCCCGCTTAAGATTATAGATACGTAGACATACGCTCCGAATAGTAGATCGATTGGTCTGCTCATATTATAATTAGGGTCCGCTAATTTTATGTTATCTAAATACGGTAGAAACGGTCTATCGAAGCTGTGATTCGGCAAGCTTTTGATTAAGTTGTTGATAATTAAAACTTCGGTTTCGAATGAGTAATCATCGTTGACAGACGCGCACTTGATAGTGAGCATGCCTTTGCAATTATTTTGCTTTTGACCGACTCCATAGATAGAGCCGTTGCATTTTTGCCGTTATAAACCTAATGATTGAGCAGCCTTTTCCGAAATTAATGATATCTGGGATCCTTGGTCAATCAGGACCCTCATTATTTGCTGTGAACCATCGATTGCTGTGATTTTGACTTCTGCGGTTGCTAAGAGAACTTCGGTTGCCTTTCCCACGGCTGCATGGGGCGTAGTTGCTACGTTGCTATTTGGTTGGACGTGAAACTTTGAAGTACTTGCGGTTGATATGGTTGGTTTTTGCTTGCTAAAGGCGTCATGTAACAGGCTGTTATGATTTTCATTACACGTACGACATCGTTTTATTGAATAACATTTATTATTTTTATGAGAATACAAACAGTTTGCACAGAGTTGTAACTTTTGCACGGTTTTAAGTTTCAATTCGCACGGCATTTGCAAGAAATTATTGCATTGGAATATGCCGTGTGCCTGGGAACATAATGGACATATGATACCCGTAGATACGTGAAGCGCTTTCATGATGGGACGCGGTGGGAAAGTTTTGTTTGATGGTTGATGTTCAAAATGCTGTTTTCGATTTTGATAATAAGTTTGTTGAGTCCCTTGATTTGTTTTTTGAGTCGAAAAGTCTTGTTTTCTACGAGACGATTCTAGGGTAGTGAATTTTAATTCTAAGAAGTTGATAAACTCTCGTAAAATAGGCAATTCACGGGGATTATTGACTGATTCAATGTAATCTGCATGGGTCTCTGTGTCGAGTTTTTGTGATAAGATATGAACTATGATGGGGTCCCAGGTGCTTATGTTGACACCTAGGTTCTTTATAGCATTAAGTACCTCGACTGCTGTGTCATGCATCCTCTTGATCTGGATCAATGACTGCTGCTGCATGGTTGGGAGACTGAACAGAATATTCATGTGTGATGTGAATATTAATCTTTGATTATTATATCTGTTATTTAGGATTTCCCAACATATAGAGTAGTTTTCGGAACTGATTTGTAGGTGACGAATCAAATTTTCGGCTTCACCTTTTACCTTGCTCTTCAAAAACTGCATTTTTTGTGCATTTGATAAGGACGGGTTGCGGTCGATTGTTTCTAGGAAAAGGTCCTTGAATGAGGTCCAGTGCTGGTAATTACCCGTAAAAACTGGAATATCCATTTTGGGCGTAGAATACTCGCGATGTGCAACGGACCATAATTTGCTGTTGATTGATTTGATGTACTCGTTGTATGCTCGTTCATGCTTAGAAAATATGCTTTGATATACCTCATCCTCACCTTCTTGGTACATGTCGACCTCCCAGTGAAGAGAGTCTATAGTTGACCAGCGCTGCTGTATTGATTTTAGGGTGTATTCAAACTCCCATTTTTCGGACATGCTACTTAAATCTATGTTGCTGACTGTTCTCTCGAATGCTTTGAAGTTTGATATCTGCTTTCTAAGGAGCTCCCGAAGTTTCCCGTTGGATTTCGGGGTTCTGCTTGCTGTACTGATTCATAGGTGACATTAGACGATGTTTGCTGTTGACTAGGCTGATTACCTTCATTATGCTGTTCTGCTGCGTCTGGAGTCACGATGGTTTCCGCTGGCTTAATAGCTGACAGTGGAGAGGCTGCCCGATCCCTTACACCAGAAATAGATGCCTTTTCTAATATAGGATGTTGGACAGAACCTCTTGCTTGTATCTGCTTAATTAATTCCTTTGTAGATTCATACAAAGTTGTTGCCAATTGATATTCGGAATTGATAATGTACGGATGCTGTTTGATTTCATCGTAGGCACACAACTGTATGTGATTTTGTTGAAAGTCAGACCACAGGTCTTCCAGATTAGCTAACTTACGCCTAGCATAGTCCGGTCGCGACTTTCTTTCCGCGGGGTCTTTTTTGATATTTCTTTGTAACGACTCGAGAGCCTCAAAGGTTGTTTTTTGATTTTCAATAAGATTATCGAGATCCATACTGGATTAAGCAGTAATATGGAAAGATCTCACTTGATATGCTGCTACTGTTGTGCTGTTGCTCGAAACCGCGCGGTGCTGTCGATGCTATATGCTGCTGCGTAGCAAGCCTGCCTGGCTCGCCCACAGGAAGTGATGCTGTTGTGTGGTTAGCCTGCCTGGCCACCTCACGAATGCTGATGCTGCTAACCCTGGTAGCAAGCCTACTGGCTTGCCGAACCAGAACTGATGTATGCTGTGATGTATGCTGTGTGGGAGCTAGTGCAGCTCACCGCACTTGATGATTTAAACCAATGGTGCTAGCACTTCGTACACACGAAACTTTCACGAAAACTCGCGTTCCAGGTCCCGCCTGTACGGAGGCTCGAAGGATCAAAAATGTTCGGGCTGCTGCCAAAACACTTTAATGATATTTAAATAAAAGATTGCTTTGCTCTTAAAAACTAATTTAATGAGTGATCGCGGAGATGGTTGATGACACACTGATGTACCTATATAGAAAAGCGTCGCGCGCAGGCGGCGATCTAACTATACGTACTTACTACTTATGCTATTTTACAAGGTGTTCGGTTACTTTCTTCCCAGATCCCCTTGAACACACACAAAAAATTTTCAAAAAATTGGCCCTCTTTTTTGGGGGGTTTTTTTCCAAAACAACCCCCACAAAAAAAAAATTTATATAAAGATATTTATTATTTACATAAGATAATATTTTAATTTTTTTTTTTTTTAATATATTTTTTGGTATTGTAAAAAAAAAAAAAAAATAATAGAATAACCAAAAAAAAAAATATTAAAAAAAAAAATTAATATAAAAATTTTTTTATTTTTTTTTTCTGTCGCGGCCGCCAAGGAGAAGAATATAAAAATATCTCTTCAAAAATAAAAAATTTTTTTTAAGTTTAATCCCCCCAAAGGTAATTTAAAAATAAAATATTAATATAAAAAAAAAAAAAAAAAAAAAAAAAAAAAAAAATACCCCCCTCATCCCGTCGCCATGGCGTCCTCTTTTTAGGGAAAATTGAAGGGAAAAAAAAAAAAAAAACCCCAAAAAGCGGCTTCAATCAGGTCCACTGTTGGACGGGTCCTGTCACATCCGCAGGGGCTCTATTTACCCAAACTCCTGCGGGCCGGTTAGGTCTGTGACAAACCTCACCTCCGCTATCACCAGCGGAGACACATACATATTAGGGCAAACCACAGCTTAGGTACTCACACGTTAGACGTAGGTACACACTCGCCGCCAAACTGTCTGGCTTTCCGCCAACAGGATGGCGTCTGAGGCTCAACCCCCCGACGATTTAAAATTATTTTTAAACTATTTAAGAGATAGATATCCGGATATCATTACGGAATTTTACGAGTCGCAATGTGCGGACTCACCACGCTCGCCGTCCCCGTCGCCGTTTAGGACGATGAAAAATGCCTCCACGAAGGCACCGCGAAATAATAATAAAACCTCACCCGACCAAACCCGCCCTCGCTCGCGCTCGCGCTCACCACTCTCCGAAGTGGAAAGCGTAAGCGATGAGGAGGCGGAAAATCTAGCGCGTCCATTGTCGGCAATGTCGGCCCAATCCGCTCCGGCGGAAACGGTTGACGAAGCCGTATTATCATCATCTTCTGAATCCGACGGATTTCAAACCGTCGGACGAAAGAAAAAGCACTCGGTAAACGGCGGTCCTCCCGCAAAAAGGCCTACTCAGCCGATAAACCCTCCGAAGAGGGATTTAAGCTCCTTATTAACAGATAAATCTGCGCCCTCCGCCCCCGCGGATCGCATTAAAACCCCTCCGCCCGTTTATGTTAGGGATAAGGTCGTATGGCCCACTCTTTCCAAGCTCCTCGACTCTAAGTCGATTAATTATAAAGCCCGAACTTTGAGGGACAATTTATGCATACAGGTGTCCACACCTGAGCACCACCGGTTCCTTACCTCACACCTTCGTTCCGAAGGTATCGGAGGTCACACTTTCCCCTTGCCCGAGGAGCGCGTCCTTAGGGTAGTTATCAAGGGCATCCCGAAGGAAATAGACTCCGGGGTCGTCCAAGTAGTTCTGACCGAGCAGGGATACCCCGTAAGGGATGTATTCCGTATGCTAAACCGCACCACCAAAGAAGAGTACGATATGGTACTTGTAGTCTTAGACCCTACTCCGAGCGGGAAAAAGATTTTTAACCTTCGGGAGTGTTGTAAGCTCTCGGGGTTGAGGGTTGAAACTCCCCTCAAACATTCTTTCACATGGCAGTGTCATCGCTGCCAACTCTATGGGCACGCAGCCCGTAACTGTTTTGCAAGGGCGCGGTGCGTCAAGTGTTTAGGCGACCATGGCACATCGGACTGCAAGCGTACTCTTCCGTGTGCTGAGCCGCCGGCATGTGTGCTTTGAGGGCAACATGGGCACCCTGCGAATTATCGCGGTTGTCCTAGAGCCCCCAAGGCGCATAAGCCGCCGTCTAGGCGCATGGTGGGACGCGATGCGGCCCGTCGTGGCACGGGAGCAAAGCCCACATACGTGCCGGCCCCGCCTCCCGAAATTAGTCCCTGGGCCAAGCCCCCCGTTACGGAGGGCCCTCCCCAACTCACGACAGAAGCTTTCCCGCCTCTGCCATCTAAACCCGCAACCACAGCGCCTTCCCAGGTCCCTGCGCCAACCCCTATCATAAAAGAGAGGCCCACATTAAATGCGAGCCCTCCTACCAAAGCCCTCAGCCCTCCCGTGAAGGCATCTGAGGAATCAGGCAACGTCCGCGACGCTTTTAATCTTGCGTTTAGCGTAATAGGCGCTATAGACTTAGACGCCCTCGTCGCATTCGCGGAAGCCTTTAAATCCGCTAAAACTGCGTCCACCAAGGTGGAGGTAATAACCGAGCACGCCCTGCTCCTTAAATCCGTGCGGCAATTCGTAGATTCTAACGCACCGCAATAGCTACGACCACGTCTAGGGTCAAGGCTCGATCACTGTCCGTAGTGACTTTCAACGCAAACGGTTTCAAGCCACAGTCAGATTTAGTTCGGGATTTCCTCGTTCGTCACCCAATTGATATTTTCCTAGTACAGGAAACGTTCCTAAAGCCCAGCGTTCGCGCACCTAGATTCGCGAACTACGTCGCGATGCGAAACGACCGACCTACGGCGAGAGGAGGCGGTACGCTCATTTACTATAGACGTGCGCTTCACTGCTCACCGTTAGACCCGCCCTCCCTAACCAACATAGAGTGCTCTGTGTTACGCGTGGCGATGACCGGTCATCAGCCGATTATCATCGCATCGGTGTACCTCCCTCCCTGCCGCTGTACAGTGCGCACGCGCTGTCCGACTGCTGCCTTGCTGCCTGCTGCCCTCTCATTGGTCGCTTCGCGTCTTCGGTGATTGGACATCGCGTTGAAGGCTGCAATTTATGAGCGCGGTTTACCTGCGGCCGTCCGATAGCCACCTAACGGTGCCAAACGGTTATTTGACGGTTAACGCCTTGTGCGGGTGTTTTGTCCGGGGTGCATACACCGTGCCTTTTTCAAGGCGCGAATCAGCACCTCCGCTTCCTCCAAGTCCTGTGCGCAGCCGGGCCTCCTAGTAGGCACTTATTAGGGAGTAGGTACTCCAACTACTCTCTTGAAACCGGCTTCAATCAGGTCCACTGTTGGACGGGTCCTGTCACATCCGTAGGGGCTCTATTTACCCAAACTCCTACGGGCTGGTTAGGTCAGTGACAAACCTCACCTCCGCTATCACCAGCGGAGACACATACACCTTAGGGCAAATCACAGCTTAGGTACTCACACGTTAGACGTAGGTACACACTCGCTGCCAAACTGTCTGGCTTCCCGCCTACAGGATGGCGTCCGAGGTTCAACCGCCCGATTTAAATAAAATACATTCTTTTTAAAAGAGCGTTTTCCTGACGCCATTAAAGCCTTTTACGAGTCAGAAAGTACTGACTCACCCCGTTCGCCGTCTCCGTCGCCGCGTAAGACAAAGAAAAATGCCTCCGCGAAGGCATCGCGTAAAACTAGCATACTTTCAACCGACCAATCCCGTGCTCCACCCGTGACCACCGATACCTTCGTTCCGAAGGTATCGGTGGTCACACTTTCCCCTTGCCCGAGGAGCGCGTCCTTAGGGTAGTTATAAAGGGCATCCCGAAGGTAATAGACTCCGGGGTCGTCCAAGTAGATTTAACCGAGCAGGGATACCCCGTAAGGGATGTATTCCGAATGCTAAATAGAACCACTAAAGAAGAGTACGATATGGTACTCGTAGTCTTAGGGTGAGATCTATAGTGCTCAGACTTTACTTACGAAAAACTTTGCTTAGTGTACACTAAGGTTAAACTATGATTTAGTATTTATATACATTTTAACGGTGAGATTAAGCTAAGCTCAAGCTAAGACAGAAAATGTCAAAATACAAATTGATGTTTCATTTCATGCAATACTTTCTTTATTATCCTTTAAAAAAGTAAACAATAACAAATATTTAAACATCTAAAACGGTACACATATATCTTTAATTTATTGTTATTTATGTATTTATTTATTTTATTATTGCAATAACTAGAAATTTACGAGTAACCTTTAGAAAATGTATTAATTTAAAAATGACAATAATTTTGTTACGTAGAACGGATCGCATTGTTTTGACAACAGCAACAGAGCACTTGTATCAACAATTGAAAATTTTAAACCGCTTTTTCTCTTCTCTGTTTCTGTTTATATGAACTTATAAATATTTAATCTTTCTTTAAAACAACGACTGGCTTTGTGACTTGGACCTGGACCAATCTGGATCGTATACCTACTTAAGACCTACGCATTCCCGAAGCACTGTGACGTTTTGTGATTTGGCTTTGTTACATGGACCGTTTGCAAATATCAATATCGAAAGTGACATGATGGAGAGAGAGAGTTCTATCTTCAATAGAAAATATTGAAAGGGTAGGAACTGCAGCCGATATGAATCCACGAATGCCTAAAGTGTTGTATATGTTCGGAACGAATACAACCAAAATCCTTCCATCCTGTACGGTGAGAATGAATTCAAAAGAAGGAACCGTATTTTGAAACACACGGTATTAAATAACAACCGAGGGCAACCTTATAACAACAGAGGATCGCCAAACCTACCGCAATTGCAAAGACTTATTGCATTAAGGCATAAAAATGCAACTGGATGTTTTCAGGTAATATTGTGTTCATAAATATGATTTGAATATTATACCTATGTATTCTCAAATGATTTTAAATACATAATATGTGGAAGACATTTGTCTTCTGACTTTCAGAAACATAACATATATGTAACTAATAATAATTCATTGACATTACAGATGGTGTGTGGTGATCTGAACAGCATAAGCCAATCTACAGTCTGTTTAATTATAAATAAAGTCTCTGCAGAGTTGAGTAAATTACTTCCTAGATTTGTAAATTTTCCAAGAAATATGAACACAGCCAAAAGGAAGTTTGAAGAATTAGGAAGATCTAATACTCACCATGGCCTAAACAGTATAATCAGAGCTATTGACTGCACCCATATAAAAATTAATAGACCCAAAGGTATCGCACACTCTGAAGCATACAGAAATAAAAAAGGGTAATTTTCTGTATATGTGCAAGCAATAATAGGGCCTGATATGGAAATATTTGATATAGTGACTAGGTGGCCTGGCAGTTCACACGACAGCAGGATATTTAGAAACTGCCAGGCGTATGCAAGGCTGCTAAATGATGAACTAGAAGGAGTTTTAGTAGGTGACAGCGGTTATCCAGTACTTAACTTCATGTTAACAACACTTTTAAATCCAATGACAAGAGCTGACAATAATTATAATTATTCTCAAATAAGAACTAGGCATATTGTTGAAAGGTTTTTCGGAGTGTGGAAAAGGAAATTTCCATGTTTACAGCTAGGACTACAGTCAAAATTGACAAATACTAGTTATATATAATTATAGCTTGTGCTGTATTGCATAATATAGGTATACAGAGAGGGGATGCTTATGACGATGGTGATCTTGCTGACACCAGAAGTTGAGTAACACAGAAACAATGAAAGATCTCCTACAGGTCTAGCATTCCGGCAATCTGTGATTGCACAATTTAACTAGGTAATTAGTTTGGTAATAAAGAATATCAAAACAAAACTTGTTTCATTTTAATCATTTATTTTTGATTCTTTGTAAAATTTCTAATACTAATTTATATTTTTGTTGAAGAAATTCTATTTCTAACTGATTTTTTAATTTCATATGTTCCACTTCTATCTCAATTTTTTAGTGTGTGTACCACAAAGAACGGTTCGGTGGCCGTCGATACATAATTCATATTAAAATGATAAGTCCTGAGTACATACCTCGTCAATGTCTCCTTACAGGAAGATAGGCACACAATATTATCAGCCGTAAGGATTTGGGAATAGTTTTAGTATGGGCACAAAAAGAGGTTAGACTGATGGTGATTGATACCTTGCCTCACAATAGTTTTTAAACACGCACTAAACACTCACTATACAATTTTAAATAGTGGACGTATCTATAATTAACAAAAAGTACATGTGTACTATCCAAATAAAAAATGCTAGATGCACGAGAACACGTAACCCGAATGAAGCTCAACATTCAACAATGACTCACAAAAAAAATGTGTCGATCGGCCGTGCGTAAATATTTTGCATCACCCTCATAAATTTTTATAAAATTAATACATATAATGTATTTCGAACAGTCCCCCGTCCCAGTCAGGCGCAACATGACTGAGTCTAAAACCGGAGGCTGGGAGCAAAGTTTATGCCACTGGGAGACGTGACAAGCCCGCCACGGCTCTTTTTAAAACCGATTCCCCAACGCGGACCTCGGCGACTCGCGGGGTACCATCCGCTCCCGGGAATAGTTTAATAATGCGACCACGTCTCCAAGATAATGGTGGCATATTTGGTTCTTTGATAAGGACCAAGTCCCCAACCCTAGGCGGATCCGTTTTGTCTATCCAACGAACCCGCTGCTGCAATAAATGGAGATATTCTAAATTAAAACGTTTCCAAAAACTTTGAGATAGTTGTTGTAGCAGTTCGAAACGTGAAAGCCGATTTATCGGTGTGTCCAAACATGGATATTCAGGTAACGCATTGAGAGGACCCCCAATCAAAAAATGTCCAGGAGTTAAAACTTCTAGGTCATTAGGGTCCGACGATATAGGGCAAAGTGGGCGGGAGTTCATTACAGCTTCAATGTTACAAAATACCGTTGCTAATTCTTCGAATGTAAGAACTGATTCCCCTATAATTCGTCGAAGATGAGTTTTTGCCACCTTAACTACAGCCTCAAATATTCCACCCCAAGATGGATAGCCTGCTGGACTAAATTTCCATTTAATACCACGACGAGAAAGTGAATTTTCAATAGGCACTTGGTTTTCAGTCAAAAACTTATTAACTTCCCCAAGGTAACGTTCGCTTCCCTTAAAATTTGTCCCGCAGTCGGACCTAATCAAACTTGGTAACCCTCGACGACTGACAAAACGAGACAAACAAGCAATAAAAGCTTCAGTACTGAGTGATGACACCACCTCTAGGTGTACAGATTTTGTAACAAGGCAGACAAAAACACAGAGGTACCCTTTTACGATCTTGGCGTTTCGTATTGATGAAACCTTGATGGAAAATGGTCCAGCAAAATCGGTGCCGACACCTGAGAAAGGTCTAGCAGCGGTAATCCGATCTGGAGGCAAATCTCCCATTTGAGGTTGAGTCAAAGATGCTTTAAGTCGATAACAAGGAATACACTTAAAAATAACATTTCGAATAGCCCTCCTGGCTGACAAAATCCAATATTGTTGGTGAATAATAGCCAAAAGTGAATTTAAACCAACATGTGCATTCTTTTCGTGTCTGTCAGTAATAATCAAATCTCCCAAAGGAGTTCGATTAGGAAGCAGAAGCGGATGTTTATGATGATAAGGTAGTTCTGAGTGGCGTAATCTTCCACCTACGCGTAACAAACCCCTATCATCTATAAACGGATTCAGCCGAGCAACAGATCCTTTTAGTTTACCTTGTCTTTTTAGAGTAGCAAAAACTGTTTCAAAATGCTTGGCTTGGATATAACGAACCCAGAACAATAAGGATTCATTCCTTTCATCTGGTGATAATACATTTGACATATTCTTAATTGTTGGATTCCTTGAATTATAAATAAACCTCCTAATCCAGGCGGTCACTCCGATCAATTTGTCTAATGAACTAAACCTTGTGAGTAACAGGTCTAAATTTCGTACCGATTCCTGAACGACAAGAGAAATAACTCTTAATCCCGGAAGAGGCTCAACAAGTTCCGTTTTAGTGTGAGGCCAGCAACTCTCGGGTTGGTACAGCCAACCTGGAGCCCCCCCCCAAGGTCCAAGCCTTGACGTGGCGGGGGGCTCTAGTACTTGGAGTGCAAGCCAGCACTTTAGGGAAGCCGATTGGACCGATGGGAAGGTTCTCAGTAGGCTTCTTTAAATAGAAGAAACTTGATGAACAACAGGCGCGTGAAGCACGTAGAAGTAGTGTTCTTTGAGGGAAGGTGTGCGTCATCTATTTTCGCACGTGGGATGGCCGGCTTGCAAAGCCAGCGTTTTTGGTGCATCATGTTATCTGGGGTGTAAGCCAGCACCTTGGGGAAATGTATGGACCGAACTTTTGTAGTAGCCTTTAAAGGCAAGAGGTGCGTTTTATTGCGTACGTGGGATAGCCAGCTCGTATAACTGGCGTTTGTGAATATCAAGAGCATTGCTCTTGGCACACTGTATTTGAAACTTGTGGAGTTGCTAGACTTCCATAGATCACGACCCCAGTTGGCGAATAAGGGTCCTCGCACTCGCCCGCGGGGGTACCGGTTGGACTTCCGACATCCAACTGGCGTGGACCAAAACTGGTGGGCTCAGGGCGTGCAGGTTCAATTTTTGAATCGGTAACGACCGTTGTTGAGCGCATATTTTTGCGTTGAGTTGGTGAAGAGCTTGCGTGTCTTTTTACATTTGTAATGCTCAGTAGCTTCTGCATATTGTAGATGACCTTCTAGGTCAATGGCGCGATGGATCTGGTGACTGCGATAAGCAGTTTCTGGGTGGGTTTCGACTCTCCGTCGGGCAACCTGTTACCTCCTGCGTGTGTCGTTGTCATGTCTAGCGGCATGCTTGTGGCCAGGGGGGCTTGCCTTTATTGGCCGGCCCTGAGAGAAAGGAAAATCTCAATAAAAAACCCTTAAATTCCCGACATTGGGGCGCCTTGTAGGTTTTGCGCGGTGTCGGTTACCTGTATTTACAGGTGGCTGGTGAGTAAAGTCAGTCGCTAGCGGCCATCCCTCGGATACCACCCGTCCTCCGAGTGGTATAAGGGTTACCTAGGTGCAGGGGGCACCACCTGGGTGGACTGTGTATTTCCCCCATGGAAAATAATTTATGAAATGACAACAATAAATAATCTAATAAACAAAAAAACCAAATCAAAAGAAGATGTTAGTGTGGAGATGCCGTGTGATGCGGCTGAGCAGGAGGCTGGAGTGGCAACGGCGGGCGATCAGTTTGTTTTGCCAGCGCCCCCCCAGTGATATTATGTTGGAGTGCCCTGAGATGTCGGATTCTTCCACATACTCAGGTGTTAAAGCAAGGGAGTCTTTGACAGTTTCATCGCGGTTTTGGAGCTCCCGGAAGCGTTTCAGAGAAGTCGCTGACACTGATTCAGATATCGCAAGAGAGGCGACTTCAAAGATAACGCGGCGTAAAGGCAGAGGTCGGCCATCCACTAAGGGCGAGAATGTGGATCCGGTTCCTGCTAATAAATCTGCCAAGTTAAAAGAAACTAGAGCTGAGAAAAAGGCTCGCGAGGAAGAAGAGCTTTTGGCCTTGGAAATTAAAGCTCGAGAAACACAATGTACTCTATCTTCTGTCTTGGTGTCGGAACAGGGCGAGGATATGTCATTGGATTTAGTAAAGAGGATTGAGGCTAGCCTGGGAGTTGTTGAAAAGGTCGCCACAAAATCGTCCAATATCAAAGGACAATGGGTCCATATGGCTAAAAATGCCATTGCGGACATGCGGAAGGATATTGGGGTGCTTGCTAAACGTTCAGTTTCTGAGGAAACTCGATCTCTGCGTGAAGACAACGAGCGCCTCAAAAAGCAAATTGAGATACTCCAGCAGGATATGACGGATCTTCGGAAACATGTTGGAGTTAATTCAAAGGAGCCATCGCTCACTCCTTCTCTCCTCGAGGAGTTTGAGGCAAATCTGATGCGCCGTATCGGGGATAGATTAAATGCACGGTTTGAGAGTCTAGAGCCTAGGCTTAATCCTGCACCTGTATTAAGGCCTTCTCTAGCCGCGGACCGACGCAAAGTCGTTGGGCCCCCTAGATTTGAGTCAGGTCAATCCCAGACAGATAATAGACAGGTGAATAGTAGAAGCTTGGTACAAGCAGCATCTACTGCTTTGCCCCAAGGACCATCCTCTATTTCAAAAAAGAAGAAAAATAAAAGAATTACAGGAGAGGAAATATTGGCCATTGAAAAGGTATCTGCTATTACTCAGCCCTCGCCTCTGCAATCGGCTTCCAACCTTTCTAAGGAGCATTGGTTGATTGTTGGGAAAGGAAAGAAAAGGAAAAGGAAGAAAAGGGGAAGGTCAGGTGCTGTGTTAGCTCAACCAACTGTAACAGGTTTTCAGGCACCAGTTAAAAAGCCAAGACTGCGTACTCCCCGAACAGCTGCTGTTGTTGTAACTGTTCCGGCGGAAGTTCAGAAAAAAGGCGTAACATATGCGGAGGCTATTAAAGAAGCGAAAGGCCAGATTAGGCTAGAAGAGTTGGGAATTGAAGCAGTTAGGTTTAGACGTGCCGCAACTGGTGCTGCCATTATACAAGTCACTGGTGAAGGTGGAGGAGATAAAGCAGATGTTCTGGCTAAAAAATTAAGGGAGCTGTATGGTACGAAGGGCATCCTTGTATCGAGGCCTGTTAAATCTGTTGAGGTAAGAGTATCAGGCTTAGATGATTCTGTTACTGCTGACGAAGTAAAATTCGCTGTGTGTAAAAAGGGGAGTGTTCATCCGATCATGTTAGAGTTGGTGAAGTTCGTCAGGATAAGACAGGTCTCTTTGCGGTGTGGGTGAAATGCCCGGTGGAAGCTGCGAAGAAATTGTCTGAAGGTCGTCTGCTTGTAGGCTGGACTTCAGCTAGGGTGACGGTGCTGCAACAACGAGAACTTAGGTGCTTCCGATGTTTGCAAGCTGGTCATGTTGCAGCTCGTTGTACGGCGGAAATAGACCGTAGTAAGTCTTGTTACCGGTGTGGCCAGCCAGGCCATCGTGCTTCTGTTTGTTCATCCAAACCGCAATGTCCTCTGTGTATTGCGGCAGGTAAAACAGCTGATCATTGACTGGGGGGGAAAGCTTGTACGGCTCCCAGTCAAAAGATGCCGAGAAGATTCAACACGAAAGTTTCAGTAGAACCAACCTTGAGCGGTGACATAATGGAGACCCAAGAAATTGTTATAAGTTAGTATGGATCTACGCTTTATTCAATCTAACCTGAACCACTGTGCAAGTGCTCAAGACCTTTTAATTCAGAGTTTGACACAGTGGATCGTTAATATAGGGATTGTTTCAGAACCATACATGGTTCCAGATAAAAACAACTGGGTCGGTGACCGTGATGGTCTTGTTGCGGTTTTTATAAATGATGTCAACTTGCTGTCAGTTGCTTCAACAATGCAGGGTAGAGGTTGCGTTGCTTTAAAAATTGGCAGAATTGCAGTTATTGGTGTTTATTTTTCCCCAAATAAAACGCTTGCTGAATTTGAAACGTTTTTGTCCGAACTGGGCTGTCTTGTTTCATGGTGTCGACCCCTCGATCTTATAGTCGCTGGAGATTTCAATGCTAAATCAACAGTGTGGGGGTCTCCAGTATCTGATGAACGTGGTGACGCTTTGTTGGATTGGCTTGCAACTCAAAATTTAGTGTCACTGAATCGGGGTAATGTTCAGACTTGTGTACGTATGAATGGTGGCTCTATTGTGGACGTTACTTTTTCAAGTCCTGCTCTTGCAAGTCGTGTTTATGGATGGAGGGTGTTGTCAGAAGTTGAAACTTTATCGGACCACAAGTACATTCAAGCAAAGCGTCTATTGGTGGTCATCTGAACTAGCCCGACTACGAGGGGAGTGTGTTAAGGCGCGTCGCCGTTACACGCGTTTTAGAAGAAGGCATCTCAGTTACCGTGATCCGGACGAAGAGGCAAGTTTATATACTTCTTATCAAGAAGCAAAAAGGGCTCTTCGGTTGGAAATAGCTGAAGCAAAGGATAGGGCATGGAAGGAGCTCCTGAACTCTTTGGATCGTGATCCTTGGGGGCGACCGTACAATATTGTCATGAGTAAACTCCGTCCCTGGAGGCCGCCGCTAACATCCACAATGCAATGGAGCCGACGTTTCTAGGGATGGTTGTTACATCGCTGTTTCCTTGTGATTTTACTCCTTTTATTAATGTTGACTTCGATCATTCAGAGGATATTCCTGAGGTGTCAGAGGGTGAGTTAGGGGCTGGTGTTTTTAAAATTCAAAACAAAAAAACCGCTCCTGGTCCAGATGGATTGCATGGAACGGTTTGGGCGCAATCTCTTAAAAATGGCTTATTTAACAGATTTCGAGATCTCCTTTCTGATCTTTTGAGGAAAGGCATATTCCCTAATAGCTGGAAAGTCGGACAATTGCTTCTTCTTAGGAAGTTCGGGAAACCGGTAGATTCACCTTCGGCCTATCGACCTATTGTTTTACTTCCTGAGGTGGGCAAACTGTTTGAGCGAATAATTGTCTTGCGCCTCGAGAAGCATCTTCAGATTATTGGTCCAAATCTGTCTGATACTCAATTCGGTTTTCGGCGTGGTCGCTCTACAATTGACGCTTTAGCTAAGTTAAGGGACTTGTGCGAAGAAACTGTCTCTGGGGGTGGGGTTGTGTTGGCGGTTTCGCTAGATATTGCGAATGCGTTCAATACTATTCCCTGGAGAGCGATTATGGATGGTCTCCTTTATCATGGTGTGCCTGTGTACTTACGTCATGTAGTAGGAACTTATCTCTCTGATCGATCGATCATTTATCCAAGTCGGGAAGGTTGGAGAAGCTATCAGGTTCGATGTGGAGTTCCACAGGGGTCTGTTCTTGGGCCCCTTTTGTGGAACATTGGATTTGATGCTGTCCTTCGAGGTAGACTGATGCCAGGAGGAGGTTTAATATGTTATGCTGATGATACACTTGTGACGGCCAAGGGATGTAATTATCAGGAGGCGAGTTTGTTAGTTACTGCTGGAGTGGAAGAAGTAGTGACTCGTATAAGACAACTTGGTCTTCGAGTCGCTCTACAAAAATCAGATGTCATATGTTTCGCTAGGAGGTCACCACCTAGAGGCGCTGAGATAATAGTGGATGGTGTTCATATGGCATTAAAGTCGACGTTGAAATACCTCGGGTTGGTTATTGACGCCCGATGGACTTTCAAGGCTCATTTTGCTGCCCTGGAACCCAAGCTTGATTCAACTGCAATGGCATTGGGTCGTATAATGCCAAATATCGGTGGGCCAGGCGGGGCTGTAGGCTCCTTTATGCTGGTGTGGTGCGTGCAAAGGCGCGTTATGGGTGTCCGATATGGGCGGATAAGTTGTCTTTTTACAACAAGGCTTTACTGAGACGGTCACAGCGTAAAGTTGCCATAAGAATTGCTAGGGCATACCGTATCGTATCCTGTGACGCGGCATGTGTCATAGCCGCCACTCCGCCTTGGCATTTGGAAGCTTTGGCTTTGGGTAAAATTTTTTGGAGAAGAGCTGAAGCCAGGAGTGGTGGTTTTGACTCACCTCTGGAGGTAGTCAAGGTCTGGAAGGAGGAGTATCGCCGCCTAATTTTGCTAGAATGGAGGGATGAGTTAAGTGAATGTCGGTTTGGTTTACAAACTGTTGATCTTATTCGTCCCTTCTTGAAACACTGGGTGGACCGACGGTGGGGATCGCTTTCCTATCGGCTCGTTCAGGTTCTCTCTGGGCATGGATGCTTTGGGAGTTACCTGCATCGAATCGTTGGAAGAGAGGCGACACCTGCTTGTCATCATTGTGACTGTAGAGAGGATACGGTGAGGCACACTGTTGAGGAGTGTCCGGCTTGGGATGGCTTTCGCTCGGTCCTTGCTGATAGCATTGTTGGCAATCTGTCGCTTCCACTAATTATCCAAAGAATGGTGGAAGCTGACAATGACGGCCCTTGGAATGCCTTCAAGGCTTTTTGTGAGGCCGTCATGACTGAGAAAGAGAATGCGGAGCGTCAGCGTGAAAATAATTCTGATGCTCCGCCGGTAAGAAAACGACGACCGGGGCAGCGACGCCGTGCTTTCGCACGTCTGCCCTAAGTTAAGATGCTGATGATTTGTTCGTGGGAGGAGTCACGTTGATATTGTGGCATTCGCGTTTGGCGGGGGTAAGGATAGGGCTCAGCTGTTACCTGCCTCCGCCCTTTGGCGAGCCGAAGGCATCCGTCAGGTTTTAGTGGGTAGGTGTGAAGATATTATGTCTGAGTCCCACATAATCCCTGCTGGAGTAAAATTCAGCAGGGATATGCGTAAAAGCATTTCCTGACGTTAAAAAAAAAAAAAAAAAGCCAACCTGGAGCCCACCACAAGGGATTTTTTTTTTTTTTTTTTTTTTTTTCGTGGGGAAATGCGTTAAGCATACCCTCCCGCGGCACGGTTGACCTTGGGGGGAAGGGTTATGTGGGACTCGCACAACAGTGCATACCCACTAAAACCCCACGGCGCCACCAGCAATCGCCCGGGGCAGGACACGGTAACAGCGTGGCCTTGTCCGCATCCAGCCACGCGATCAGCCGTTAGTATCACGGTCCTCTACGGCCACGAATGATGTGGAATGGACCTTGGCACAGCAAGGGCCTTTCACATCGGCCAAGTCACCCTGTTTATAAAGCTGGGGGAGGTCGGGCACGATGCTTGCAGGGATGCGTCAGCATCCCTTCTTTTCGACGCATGGACCCCTGTTCCCCCGCTGGAGCAACTGCGTGCCCAGGATTACACACGGGGTTGCACGGTGCAACGGCGGCGCTGTGGTCTCCTACGGCGACGCGGGTGGGCTGCAGGATCATCCTCCCTGGCCCTTTCCGCCTCTTCCTTTTTGTGCATGACGGCTTCACAGAATCTCTGGAAGATTTCCCACATGCCGTCACTGTCCGTGTTTGTAACTGCTACTCTCACAATGTTATCGAGGGTAGCGTCCCTTGCGTACTCCCACCTTTTAAAATCCTGGACTATTGATTGGCAATCTTCTAAAGTAAAAACTGGCAGACACTATGCTAATATTCAGTTTTCAATCCCTTCTTCGCCGTGGTTTTTTTAAACATAAGTTTTTAAACAAAAAAGGTCACGTCTATAATCTGCCGTCTTCGTATAGGGCACGCTTGTACTCCCGTTCATCTAGCCAAAATTAAAATTAAAGACAGTTCTCTCTGTGAGTGTGGTATGGACGAGGGCTCGACAGACCATATATTTTTTAACTGTTCTTTAATTAATGACTCGTTATTTGACCATCTTTCTCCAGATTTCCCTCGTCCATGTAACCTTAACTCCCTACTTTCCCTCCCATCCAGCTCGATCGTCAAAATTTTAGGGAAATTTATTTCTGTTAATAAATTAAAGTTATAAATAAGATTCTCCCCTCCATACCTTGTAATAAAATGTTAACCTCTTGTATATATTATTAGATGTCTGTGTGTGTTGTATTTATTGTGATGTCATTTTTGTTTTGGGTAACTCTGCTTAGATAAAATTCAATCTATCAAAATTATCAAATCTATCCTCACTGTGTGAAGACTTAGAACGTGACATTGGCGGAATTGTGATTTACACAGATGTCGCCATTATAAATAAAGTGAAGTGAAGTGAAGAAGTTTGACTTCAAAAAGCAACATGGCGCGTAACGGAAAAATGTGACGCGTAACGCAAAAATGTTACACTAAATTTTTTTCCAACCCCGATAAAGAAGTTTCACTTCAATTATATGATAGATATTGAAAACAATTTTCATTGTTTTATCAAATTGATTACAAAACCTTGAAAATGATATGGAATCTAAATTCTTGCATTATCGATGTTTATAACATACGTGAATTATATTTATTTATATTTTAGGATCCCCTATGGTCGTCTTTACGACGACGTTTGACAAGCGTCTTCACATCTTCCAAATTGAAAGCTATGCAACCGTTGATTGACACAAAAACATTTGAATTGGTGGAACGAATTAGAAGCACAGAAGACAAGACCAAAATCAGTCTTAGAGTAAGTAACAAAATTACTCGACTGTTAAAAATACTTTAAACAAAGTTTAACAAAAATCGCATTTGTTTTTTTTATATTTATACTCTTCAGTTTCAATCAAAGTACTCATTAAAACTTGTTTTAATAGAAATAGAATTCATCTCCAATATCAATGAAATGTTTTGTGTAGTAAGCTAAGTTCTATCTGAGCTGACCGACAATATGAAGGATTTCGGAAGTTCGGCGTATGACCGGAACTCTACTATTAAATTACGGTAATGAGTTTCTGTCATAAGTTGAATATTGATTAGCGCCTATCCATTTTCAATATGCCAATGGACCTATAATTGCTATGGATAGTTGGTACGTCACAACTTAACTAATTTGTTAAAGACACTGGAAGGAACTAGCGCTTACGATACAGGCTAGGCCTAGTTAAAACGCTAGTGCACATAGAATTATTTTATTTAAGAGGTTAACCGAAATTAATAGTGAGAACACAACGATTCGTTGCATATTGTTTGTTTATAACCTTTAGAATGTAAGTACAAAATGTTATTGTTTTTTCGTCAAATAAAGTGATTTTTTTTTTTTTTTTTTTTTGTTTAAACATAGCGTTCATATATACAATAATTATTAAAAATATGTTTTAATTGGTCAGCGTAACGTCGATCTTGTTTCATATAGGAAACGAAGTTCCTTATTTAGTAGACATTTGAAATAATTACTATTATATCAATTTTTTTTTTGATGGTTTTGTTTTTGGCGAGGTGTCAAGCCATTACAAAGTAAATTTTGAATATCAAATTTCAGTATCTATTCACGGATTTCACAACGGATATATTTGCAACGGCTGCCTTCGGAATTAAGACCAACGCAACGCTTACTGGAGAGGATCCTATGAGGACCGTTACCAAGGCGTTCATGAAGTTCGATATGTACAGAGGACTCAATTGGATCAGCATTTTCTTCTTCCCCAAGCTTGTTGATATTTTCAGGTAAGACCTTTGCCGCCCTAAGACTAACGTCTCATATTTTTGGGTAGTATGGTAATGAGTTACATCATCGGACGTCGAGGCAGAATACGAAATTCCACTCATAACACCTCGACGACCATCGTACCACAACTGAGCGTTTCTTAAGGCAGTTTTGGCCAGCAGCCTACTTAAGTATTTCCGAACCAATTCGACTTAGGGTTCTTCAAGAAAAGGGCGTAGCAACTCTTAAGAGGCCGGCAACGCACTCGCGAGCCCTCAGGCATTGAGATTGTCCATGGGCGGCGGAATCATACCATCAGGTAAGCCTCCTGCTCGTTTGCCTCCTGTTCTAAAAAAGAAAAACTGATTTTGTTACATAGCCTAATGCAGGTACTCAACTCTCCAACATCGTTCGAAATGTTTCTATATGTGCAAATGTGTGTTTCTCGCCTATAAAAATTATGAGAAATATGATTCTAAGACACGTTCAGTGTTGCGAGTTTTTGTTAAGTAGAACTTCACTTGGACTTGAAGTGTTAATTACTTTGTATTATTCTAATAATATGTATCTTAATAATTAATTATTGAAAACTAATTTGTAAGAATCATTGTCTGAAGAATACTAATCTACTACTACTACTACTATAATTGCTTCTTACAATTGGGTAATTAAATATTTTCAGGTTTTCCTTTTTTCCAAAATCGGCGACTGATTACTTTACACGAGTGTTTAATAGCGTCTCACAACAAAGAGCGAGTAATCGAAATACTGAATCTAAAGACTTTTTGGACGTGCTTCTGAAGATGAAGGAAGAAGGTGCCAATAACAGTGAAGGTATGTGTCCATACCGCCAGTTCTATTTTTTTCTCTCTATTTCTATAGGCCGTAATGTTATAGACAATAGATTTGGGGATGAGACAAATTTCAGATTGCTTTCTGACGCGCAGAAACAAACTAGGCAGAATTTCACAGACACAGAAAGTATGGGTTTGTTACAACAAGGTTTCATCCAATTTTTAGATCGATGTGAATCAAAAAAACAGTCTATTGCTTAAAAGACACGTCATCTCTAACTCCGAAGAAATTTTAGGCGCTTTTATGCTTCGGTAAGATCATTGGCTGTTTTTTATGGGAAAGTCAAAGGGTGGTAATGATCGAATCGTTCGATGGATCTACATCATAGAGCCACTATTAAGGGAACTTCGTACGCAGGACAAATAACAACATTGCCTGAGGAAATGCAAGCAAGACGTGGCAAACACGCTAAAGTTATTTTGTTTCACCAACAACACTAACATGGTGTAATGGTTGCAGCTCCTTACAAACGTTGTGTAAAACAAACAACTTGGCGATTAAAAATAGTGGCGGAGAGTTTATTGTCAGTTCTTCTCTTCCGTTCTACGCGCTTGATTTGAGAACTGGCAGTAAATGTAAAATTAGAAGCGTTTAATGTATATTTATTTTTTGGGTCATAAGTGTACATTGTGTTACCTACATGAATAAATAATTTTTTACTTTTTGACTTTTGAAAAAAGACAGTCCAGAGTTGCGATGTCTCCCATTTTACCGGACCTCCTAGTGATTTCTACCTATTTCCGCGGTTAAATTAACATCTCAGGAGCCATAGATAGTTTAAAAGAAGACACAGTCGGTATACGATTTTTAAGGAGTCAGAAAAAAGATGGAAAGAAATATACTAAATCACTGCTATTTCAAAGTTTTATAACTAATCATTTTATTGATTCCTACTACAGAATAGTCCACGCATTTACCCCCGTCCGTTCGGTGGTGGGATGATGTTATGCAGCCTGCCTCGATAAATGAATTATCTCTAACACTTAAATAATTCGTACTAGTAGAGTAGTTTAAAATATTTGACACAAGTAAATAAAAATAGTTTTAATTGTATCTTTTAAGAGCATTGTTGACCTAGTGGCTTCAGTGTGGGTTTCTTATCTCTAAGGACGTAAGTTCGACCCAGGGTATACACTAATGGACTTTCTATCTACGTATAAATCCACGTGTAACACTCGCTTGGTTAAGGAAAACATTGTGAGGAAACCATCCTTAGACACAAAGTCGACGGCGTGTGTCAGAATCAGAAGGCGGATCACATTCTTTCCTAACCTTAAAAAACGAAACAGATAACACAAATCTGCGGCCCAGACCTAGGTTGTAGCGCTACTGTTTTTTTTAATTATATGTTAACTACATAAATACTACATTCTGTTTACCTCTAACCTCTAACCCCTTAGAAGCACAGGGTGTAAAGTTGATTTCCTTGCTTCCATTTGCGGTGAAACAACAATTATCCTTGCCTTAAAAATTATTAAACAAACAGCCGCAAAAAACTTCAAACACCTAATTTATATAACTTTTTGTTTTTCAGCAATATCTGATCAAATAATTATAGCTCAAGCAGCTATCTTCTTGTTCGGAGGCTTTGAAACGTCGGGATCAATATTAAGCTTTGCAACATATGAATTAGCTTTTAATCAAGATGTACAGGTATTAAATATAACTTCTTTTACGCACATAAATAGTATAAGAAACTTTAATTTAAACTGAAACTTTAAAAATCACTTCTGATCAGTTTGGTAAATAATTTAATTTCTCGTTTCTTTAATTTAAATGTAGTGCTCTCGTAAAGAAAACAACACAATATTAGGTAATCTACATAACGCCTAACGTTATTGATTTTCTTTCTTTTAGGAAAAATTATACAACGAGTTAAAAGAAGTTCAGATTCAAAGTAAAGATGGCCGATTGGAAATTATCAAGCTTGCTGAATTACCTTATATTAATGCTGTTGCTAAAGGTAGGTCTACAATTTACATAGTTATAGATAATATTTCGTGTTCTCTTATGAAATCTGTTATTAAGCGTGACAAGATTGTCAAAAATAATTTAATTATTTAATGGAAAATTATTCAGTTTTGGCCTTGTGGCTTCAGCGTGCGACTCTCATCCCTGAGGTCGTAGGTTCGATCCCCGGCTGTGCACAAATGGACTTTCTTTTTATGAGCGCATTTATGAGCCCCAGCCTAGTTTAAGACGGCCCTGATAACAGTCACTAGATCGTAAAGAACTAAAGTTACTGGGGTTCCTGTAATCATTGTTCTATATTATTTTAGAGACACTTCGGAAGTACGTGCCAATGGGCTGGTTGGATAGAGTAGCTGCCATGGACTATAAAGTGGACGACAATTTGACCATTCCAGCAGGGACACCGATCTATGTAAACGCTATCGGAATGCAGCACGATTCTAACATCTATCCAGACCCTGAGACCTTCAACCCTGATAGGTTTTTACCAGAGAATGAGAAGAACATAAAACCATACACTTATTTGCCATTTGGAGACGGACCAAGAAGTTGTATAGGTAATTTCAGATCCTCGTGAACATTGTATTCAGATTATGAGTAATCGTTAATTTCAGATCCTCGTGAACATTGTATTCAGATTATGAGTAATCGGTAATTTCAGATCCTCGTGAACATTGTATTTAGATTATGAGAAATCGGTAATTTCAGATCCTCGTGAACATTGTATTCAGATTATGAGAAATCGGTAATTTCAGATCCTCGTGAACATTGTATTCAGATTATGAGTGCTTAATTTTGTATGTTAAATCACTCTAATGTGTTTTATCATCAAGCGTTACGGCTTTAGATCATAGAGAAGTATTTCCGAACCAATTCGACTAAGGGTTCTAAAGAAAAGAGCGTATCAATTCTTAAAATGCAATGCACTCGCGACACCTCTGGCATTGAGTGTCCATGGGCGGCGGTATCTTAGAGTAATAAAATTAATTACTAAAAAGTAATAAGTTAACAGATTAAATAGTATAAGGGTAAGATTTAGATTCGAAACTTAGTGCTATCTATATCTCCCGTTTGTCAATAAAGTTATGGATCTTGTCATACTTCGCGCTAAGTGTTCGAGTCTGAATCCAAATATTCTTTTACTCTTTTAAAATAGCAAATCATCAAACAACACTTATTTTAAAACAAATATCGCAAATTAATTAGAAGTAGCCTGTCTAGCACTAGTCCCAGGCCCTTTTATCAACTAGAAGCACTGACGAGTGACGATTGCAGACCGCAATAGGACCGCAATAGGGTCGTTTAGCCGGAAGGCGGCATGCCGCTACGGCAGACCGTATATACCGCGGCCTACCGCAGCGGCACACCGCATCGCGGCCAGCCACTAGTGCGTTGTAGTCTGAATAACCTTAATGTAGGTATTCTCTCTGTCACTTTATTAATTAGAGTTAAAATACTATGAGTTATAGATATTAATTCGTCAAAACATGTCGTTAGTAAAATTGTAAGAATTGTGCCACGTGATTTAATGATACGCGCATGACGTATTTAAATGGTCAAACCATTCAGAGCGGCGACACTGGTTCGCGGATATAATTCTAACCAATACTTGTGGGTCATATCCGTGATATGGATCAAATTGCCTGCCATAATTTAGTAACAAACAGTATGAATCAACAGAAATAAATCCGTGAGGAAGCATAAAACTTTTTACAAGGTTTCGTGTTTAAGTTTTTTATATAAAATATCAAGCGAATAACACTCGAATATGTATTAAAATATCCTTTGTTAATGCATCTTTTTACCACGTTCAATGTTTTACAGCTAGTAAATAATAAACGATTGGAGTATTTATATTTTGGATTTGTTTACAGGTAAAAGATTTGGGCAGATCTCGGTACGTCACGGCATAGCAAATTTGATACTTAACTACAAGGTAGTGCCTCTTCCCGGCACTCCTAAGCCTAACGAAGTGGAGTTCGATAAGCGAGGACTCTTTTTAGTACCTGGACAACATCTTCATGTAAACTTTGTTTCGAGGAATCAAGATTAAATTTAAAATTTAAATCTTTATTTATTGTTTTGCTGCTTTTAAAATAATAATAAAATATACGACGTAGATAAAACGTTATGACAGAAAGAGACTATAAATTAAAGAATTCCGGTCTGGAATTGCAATGTGCACATACATATAAGTATAGATAGTAAGCAGCCATTTTTACATACATTGCACTGACGCTAACGATAGTTATAGGATATGATGATGACTGGCGATTTTTTAGTTTAAATATTTGAATGCTAAATTCCGTCAGGTAAGCATGATATTGAATTTTTGTTAGATAAATATTGATAAAAACTTTACCGACGATAGAGGTAATTTATTATCGGATACACGACAATTGATAAGTGTCTAGATGTGGGCGATATGAATACGACGTTGCATGCCATGGAACGATGAGACTTGCCTACGAAAATATTTTGCAGGTGCCGCGCACGGATCAACATTAGAGAAGTGACCGTTCTTAACATAATATATCGGGCCAATAGAACTTAAAAAATGCAGAGAAAAACAAGGGGATGTCTCGTGAATTATACGCATATAAGCCACGGTGACTAAATCGGTTTTAAAATGCTGAACGTGTAAAGTGGTCCGATATTACATAACACATTGTAGCAAACGAAAAAGAAAAGATATTAATATAAGATTTTGTTATCTTATGATTGATTAATTTCGGAATCATAATAATACTTGAACAATGATATCAGCTATGTAGTGGTAATGTATAAATAAACGGCTTAGCGCAAACTTATGACTCAAAATCGAATGCATTTTTTACTTATGGAAGTCGGACTTAGCGCCAAATATCGTTTTTAAAATCACTCCTGGTTTAAAACCCCTATGTAAAGTACGTTGTGATATACTGTATATTAAAGTTGTAGCCTAATGAATGTACCTATGCATTAATACATGCTAATTCAAAGCAAACAGAACGAAATCAAACATGACACATTTATTCAATTTATTTATTATATACATAGTCATATCGATGATGTCAGATCGGTATAAGGCAAGTTCCAGACTTGTGTAGATTGGTTATTAAGATCCAACAAGAGGTCGAAGTTCTTAAGACAACTCAACCGTCCATTGTTTAGATACTATTATAAATGAAATAGAGGATAGAAGAGCAAAATTATTAAAACGTTTAGTTTACCAATATTGCTTTTGTTATAGTTTACTCAGATGGGGACATTCACATATCCAAAGAGATCAGCTGAAAAGTCTGCGAGACGAACATGCTTTGAGGATCGATAAGGGTGAAAAATCTCACTATAAAATATGTTACCAACATTCCAAAAAATACTATAATTATAAAAAACAAGCTTTACCTCATATAACTGAACTTAAGATTTTATACATTAACTTGGTAACCATATAGGCAAAATTCGATATTTTTCTTATAGAAGTTCAAGCGCACTAATCTGTTTCACTAATGATATCTAAACAGCAAATTGAGTGATATTCTAATTTAATTATAATGTATTAGTACGGATTTTGTATACGGAATATTACACCATCATGATGTCTTCCATCTAGGTGAATCCACTCTTCAAAGCGGACTAGCGAATTTGCAGAGACACGCCGCAGGTATTCAACTCATGGCTCATGGCATTTAACTATAGCTCTCACTTCTGTTTATATTTCTTCAACTGCTCAAAATTCGTAAGAGGGGTATTATAAACTGCTTTGAGATAACTCCTTAATAACCTTAAACTCCTTAATAAACTAAAATATTAAAAGTCCTTACTAAATAATATTAAAACTGGCAATAATTAAAATTGTTTTAAAATAACGAATACTATAATTGTCTTAAAATAACTAAATTATATTATGTACAATGTGTTTCATAGGTAATTACATTAAAATGATAACGCACAAGAGCTCTGTTATCTGAATGAAATCTGTTAAGCCGTGTGCCGTTTTTTAAAAGAAACAACATTTTGTAAATAGTAAAAATACAATAGTTCCCATTAACAATTTTTACAAGAGACGTTGCCGTTTTGAGAACTTACCTATTGTGCGAAAAATAAGGAAATATCTAACGTATGTTTCGCCTGCATTACGAAGGGCTCCCACACAAAACTGCGATGCGATGCGAATTTCTGCGATACGATTTAGTGCGGTAAACCGTTTGGTGCCCTACCATTCCTTCGTAGTCAGCCGTAATGGACGTGTTTTTAGGAAGCTTAAGATGGATCGCAAAAAGATTATTACACTGCTGTTACTGTTAAATAGATGTAAAAGAAAAAAAATATTCTGGGTTCATCCATTTATTACGATTATGAACTCTGATGCAAACTTTCACAGACGCTCTTACACGCATCTTACTTAATAAATTTATTTTTATAATGTTCATCACTTGTGTCCCAAACGACGGGACGCTCCTCAATTAAAAATATTAAAAAATCCATATCATATTCAGCAATTTTTTATAAACTAAGAAGGCGGCGGAGGCCGCGCCTCTTTCTTTAAAGCTGTCTCAGAGCGGACTAAAATGGCGTCACCAAGGATAATAAGGCGTAATATCGCAAGAATGTGCGATGCGAAGCAGATCCGAATTTCTTGCGGTGCGTTCGTGCGAATTCGCAGACTTTTGCGATGCGTTGCGAATTCGCAGTTTTGTGTGGGAGCCCTTACTTACCTTTTGACCTCTCAGTCGATTTTTCCCTGTAACCTAAGTTTGTTATGTAATTTGACAAGGGCGCAGGTGACGATTTCTTATGCGCGACTATTAATTCTAAGTCTTCGGAATTAAAAAATTGTGATTTGTAAAAACCCAATATGATTTAATAAGAGATGTGATAATTCTGGTAGTAGCTGAAAACCTAGGGGTACCCTATAGGTAGGTACAAATAAATGTGAATTAATATTTTCTAACAAGAAATAGAATTTTCTTAGACACAAGTAATAAGTTAACCGTTAAACTGAAGTGCCACAAAAAGGACTTAAAACCTCGGAAACACCAGTAAGTTTCTTACTAAAACCTTAATATTGTATTTGTTCCAAAAGTGCATTTCAGTCTAAAGACGGGTCAGGTTGTATTTTAAAAAGAACTAGATACATCATAAAATAATAATTTCCGTACATAAAATACTCGTCAAAGAAAAAACACAAAGTCGATGTACTTTGAACAAACACAAAAGCAGGCGGCGGTAGAAAACGATGTTCAGGCGTTAACGGTACAGTTCGTAGGTCTCGCTCAGCTCGGACGTTATAACGGGCCGCCCCCTAACACCCCTTTACCTATTAGCTTCTACTTTTTAGTCATCGCGATTACTTGGTTATGTTTAAAGATCATTTGCTCATTTGTAGCTTTCTCGCTACAAACATGTTTTCTTATTCTAATAATCAAAAAAATTATGGGATGCTTTTAACGCTATAATCATTTTGATATCAATTACAATTAATAAAACACAATTTGATAGGTCGCTAGACGGCACACATTGAGATTCATTTAAATATTCACACGAAACTTCCGAACATCTAAAAAGTAAACAATCGTATCCTATTAATGTACGTCCCTGTTGTAGGTATTCTTTTATCTTAACGAACTAGCACACCAATGCGTTGCCATTCTTCACCGATGTCTATATGAATGAATTTGCAATGGTGTTAAATTTATTGACTCAATATAGTACCTCAATTTGTTTGTATGAAAAAATGGATTTCTTAATTAATAACGTTTTCGTTATACTTTTACTTTAATATGCATATTATTGACACTGAAATCCTTTGATTAGAAAAATAAATGTGTATATCTATATCTAAACTAAACTAAACAATCGTCTCGCGAAACACTGGCGCCGCAGACATTTCTATATATAGGTACTTAACATGTATTATATAAGTCGTCGTCAAATAAAATTTTTAAGTAATCATATTTCAGTGGTGACACGATAAACATTGGTGGCAATAAAATTTGACATGTATGTATCAAAATTTGACTAGTTTAACAACAACAACGGATTGACTGTTATAATTGAGAGCTTAAAAGTTATTCATAATTATTTTTGTGATAGTTTAAAGAGTTATTAATAACAAAACATTTCGGATACAAAAATCAATAGATTGAGCTGATTTTAATTAGTCGTATATTGATAGTATCATTAAATACAATATTTAGAACAATATAACTAAAATACTTTCTCTTTAGTGGTATGGATTAACTAATTATAATTGTATAAGCCGGTGCAAGCTTCACGAAAATTAATGTGCGATGTTTTGTGACTTGAAACCAATCCGTATTATTACCGCGTAAATGATTATTGTAATATAGTTGAATCATTTTTATTTCCAGTGAGTCATTTTTGAGTTTTCGATAGGTTTATGGTGATATTATACAGTGTACAGCGGGTTATATTTTTATAACTATATGAGTACCTACAAATACTGAAAGACAGTTGGATGACCCAAGACTCAACACATTTGTAAGAGTTTCGGAAATGGATATAATTATGTAATGAGTTACGAAATCAGTGAGCAGTGTTGGCCTAGTGGCTTCAACGTGCGACGCTCATCCCTGAGGTCGTAGGTTCGAACCCCGGCTGTGCACCAATGGACTTTCTTTTTATGTGCGCATTTAATATTCGCTCGAACGGTGAAGGAAAACATCGTGAGGAAACCGACATGTCTTAGACCCAAGAAGTTGACGGCGTGTGTCAGGCACTGGAGGCTCATTACCCACTTGCGTATTATATTGAAAAATGATCATGAATCTGAGGCCCAGACCATGACAATAGAGTATTAATAAAATCACATGTAATATATTTCTGTTTATTTGTTATAGAATGATTGGTGTGCTTATAAGCGCAATAGTGGTGTGTTCAGTGTCATGGGTGTACCTGCGTTGGAGAAGCGTGAAACAATATTGGGCAGAGCGTGGAGTACCATTTCTACCCCCACATCCAATATGGGGAAGCTTGACATTCTTACTTAAAAAGAACCCGGTAAGCATACCCGATGTCGATAAGATGTCGCTTTTAGCTTAGGTATAAGTCTCGCTAGGTTACGTGCCTATACTAGTGATCTCATTGATAAACTTACGGTAAAACGCTAGGACTTTAATTTAAATGTATATATTAATTTGTATATTCACGCCTTTTTCCCGAAGGGATAGGCAGATCTCCATTTGCTACCAATCAGTCACTATCGTACGATACCGTCGGGATAAGCACTCCCCTCCGTACGGCCAGTTACGCCTCATTTGAAATTTCTTGGCTACACATAAAGATACGCAACAACCCATTTACTCTATTCCGATCAATCACTCGTCTTTCTATATCACCGTCAAACTTTCCATAAAATATTAATCAGAGCGACATCCATATCGCGTCGAAAACGCTTGGGTGCGCACTGCGGCTACCAGCACGTGAGAGAGCTCCCGCCCTCCCGGCGTGCTACCTCGTCCCGCAATCGCCCTCCGAACTGTTACGTACTGATACCTGATGGGCACACGCATCAATTAGTGCTGCGACACATACCTCATAATATTGTCTTTGATTGACATAACCTAAATGGGGAAATAAATACAGATACCTAATGCAACTTTCTCTGCAGCTGTGATACTTTTTGACATTCAACACCCTTTGTCTTCAGTCACCGTGACCACGCACGCTGTAAAGCACGCGAAACGTCGGATAAATTAAAAATTATGTTAAATAATTGTAAATTTATAATAATACATAACTTTAATCCGTTAAAAACAGTTTTTTCTTTAAAAGACACATACCTCATTCATAGACCTTAGAATTTATTTTTCCTATATTAACTTTCATCCTCTTTTAAATAAATGTTGAATTATATGTTTCTGCGTAGTTATGTATGAAGTGCCGTAATTATTTTGACAGATACATTTGTTTATTATTATTTATCTATGTATAGGCACAAGTAGAGAGGTGATCTGGTTTGTAAATGCTGGTTTACTCACTACGTTTTCACTTCACCGTACGTGTAATGTTAATTGCACACATATAAATATTTCCTTATATGTGTGCAATTAACGTTTGAATGACCTCAGTCTTGATAAACACATTACCTCAAGGCTTACGTATAGACTATGGATTAATCGAGATTGTTCTTCAGGGCACATGGATGATCGAAATGTATCAGCGGTTCCCTAAAGCACCCCTCATCGGGATCTGGCTGTTCTGGAGACCAGCTCTGATCATCAACTCACCGGAATTGGCGAAACGAATCCTCCTGAAGGACAACTACGTGTTTAGGGATAGGTTTTTGAGTGGTGGAAAGCACGATCCTATTGGCTCGCTTAACATATTGACAACTAATGTAAGTATTTACAAGGTGTTTCATAGGTAATCACATTAAAATGTCACCTGTACCTGTCACCTCGACCTGTATCCACTTCGCGATTTGCCATGACTGTACACGCTGACGACGTCCGCTCCGTTCGACACTACAACGCTCTCTGAAAGCAGAGGCGCTCTCGGCTCTAGCGATCGTCATTCGTCAGCGCTGACAGCTATGCGGCGCCGCGCGCGACGCGTACGGCCGCGCAGCCATCAGCGCTGACCACCGTGCGCGCTTATAGCTACGCGTCATTCAAAAACGCTTTCTAGAAGTTCATATATCTCGACCATCAGCGCCAACGGTGCGCGTGCGGTCGGCGTGACACTAAATTCAGCCTTACCTATGTCTAGTATGAATGAATTTGCAAGGGTGTTAAATTTATTGACTCATTTTACCTCAATTTGTTTGTATGGAAAAATGGATTTCTTAATTATTAACGTTTTCCTTGTACTTTTAATATGTACATTGGCACTGATATCCTATAGAAAAATAAATGTGATTAGGTTTGAAACACATTGTATGTTCTACTATTGTTATAAGACTTAAAAGTTCGAGCTAGTATTTTTTCTAACTTTAAAGTTAAAAAAAAATACTCAGTAGTAAAGAAGAAAAAAATATATTTGAATTCTTGTTATTAAATGGATGGTATAACATGCCGCGACTGTTTGTCTGCAATCTGCATGAACTGAAAAAACGACCGAATTGATTTTTATAAAGTTTTCATCGATAGAGACTTCTGAATATATAGAATGAAATATAACTATTGTTGAAGAGGTCGCCAAAAAATCTTGCTACAATAACAAAATCCACACGGACGATCCTGCGGCCGGAATCAGGTTGAATTATAAAAATGAAACGTTAGACGAATCTCCCATATTACAAGTAAATATATTAGGGAGAGAATCGTGCATTTTTAGGATCCTTTATGGGCGGTAGTTCGTCGTCGGATTTCATCAATTTTCACTGGATCTAAATTAAGAGCTTTACAACCTCTAGTCGACACAAAGACCAGCCAGTTGATAACTCGGATCAAAAACACCGAAGATTACAGCAAACTCAATTTGAGAGTAAGTAATAACATTAGTAATAAAGTCATTACATAGATATTAAAAATTGCATTTACTTTGAAGCATTGTTTCGTTGTACTATTGAATGTAGTATATTGAGTGTTGCAATTGAGACTGTAGTCGTCGTGTAGTACCTAATCAGTTGAGATTTTAGTAATTATCAAGAACATCCGGTTCTTTTAATATTTTTTCAATAGGTACTCTTCATAGTTGAGGTTTTAGACAATCCCGTAGAGAAAATGTCTTTTACTTAGGTAATGAGAGTAACAGTTTCTTAGGAAAACTAAAATAAATTGCTACTTTTGAACATTGAATTAGAAATAACGATACTTAACTGCCAATTCACAGAAACTAAATCAAACTTATTACAATGTTAAAAAAAACAACTGTTGTATATATCTCTTATAATATTTGTGAATTAACAGAATTTGTTTGCGGACTACTCCACGGATGTATTTGGAACAGCTGCGTTTGGCGTTGAGACACACGCTGTACGCACCGGAGAGGATCCAATGAGGAATGTTACAGAGGCCTTTATGACTTTTGATTGGTTAAGAGGCCTAGGCTGGAGCTGCATTTTCTTCTTCCCAGAGATGACTAAATTATTCAAGTAAACCTATTGTACTTAAAATAACATACCGTATGATATAACTTATATTTGTAACTATCTTCTAGATGTCCCAATTCGCACTATTTTTACTCGGATTTCAAAAGAGTGCATTTACAGTAGGTAGTGTTATTGTGAAATCTAACTGCTTTATCTTACGAGTATATATAAAATTCTCGTGTCACAATGTTAGTTACCTCCGAAAAGGCTTGACCAATTTGTATCAAATTTTATATGCATATTCAGTAGGTCTGAGAATCGGCTACTATTTATTTTTCATATCCCTAAGTGATAAGGGGTGTCTACCCCAAAATATTTATTTTTATTTTTTGGAAAAATTTTTTTGTTTTTATTTTTTTATGATACAGCATACAAAAATACATAGGTACAACCCCTAATTTTCACCCCTCTACGATCAACCCCTATTTTGTATTATAGTAGATAGTAATTTTTATTGAACTAAAAAAATGTTTCTTAGAAATAATATACATGGCAAAACGACGTTTGCCGGGTCAGCTGTAATATTTAAAATTCTGACTTCGTTTCCTTTCTATAATTTCTTCACCATCGAATCCGAAACAAGCATTGTTCCGCTGGTAATCAATCCTCGTCTAGGTTTAGTGCGAGTATTTATATAGCAAAATTTAGGGCAAAAAAAATTAATGAGACTTCACTTTTTTTAAATTTCAATTCACTTAAAACAGCATTTCCGTTTTATGTAGTTTTCTTCGAACGGTCGCTTGAATACGAGATTTTTCCTTATTTCAGATTTACGTTGTTCCCAAAATGGTCGACAGAGTACTTTAAAAAAATATTTGCTATTGTCGTTGAACAGCGAAAAGACAAGGTCATAAAAGACCCTAAGGACCTGGTAGACGCTTTACTGAAAATGAAGCAAGATGGGCCAGTAATAGATGGAGTAGGTGAGTCAATGTTGTTGTAATTGTGTTATGGCATGTTCGCTTTCTGCCCAAATAACAAAGAAACAAGAAGAAATAGAACAGAAATACGAAATTGTATCTTTCAGAAATCACTGACGATGTAGTCGTGTCAAATGCGGCAACAATGCTTCTAGGAGGGTTTGAAACATCAGGTTCTGCACTCACTTTTACGTTGTACCATTTGGCATATGAGCCCGAAATTCAAGTAAGTGTCAAACGCCCAAATATATCCTTTTTACAATCTATATCGTATTTATCGAATCATAATAATCAAATGAGTTTGGGAATTGGATAAATGGGATGCCTTCGACTATTTAATGGGCCATTTTGGGCGGAAATACAAGCCCTATAGAAATACAGCTAATGCATAAGGATCACATAGGTTTATTCATCTTTCTTTAGACATTGAAGTTTGATATACTAAGTAAAAAAATTATAATTTCAGCAAAAAATATATGACGAAGTTTCAAAAGCTATAGGCGAAGATGGAAAATTTGATGTATCGAAGCTCATGGAATTAACTTACCTAAATGCAGTTGTCAAGGGTAACTTGAATTATTTTATTTATAAAATGTCTAGATTCAGAAATACACTATTGAATGATTACAATATTTCTGTATAATTTGTTTTTTTATAATAGGATTTTCTGCTTTCTTTATGTATCATTCCTGCTGACACAGGCCGTCTACTTATTGGGTCTCGGGCAGGCCAGTTTTCTCACGATGTACGAGCAAGTGTATCTAACACAGCCGGGGTTCGAACCTATAACTTCAGGGATGAGAATCGCAAGCTTAATCCACTAGGCCAACATTATTTTCAATCAGATCAATAGCTACCCTTTAATTTAAAATTAACAAATAATCCAAAATTAAGAAGAGTATTTTTATTTTTAACGCTTGTGTATATCGACGATGTGGTTCACCAGGTTCCAATTTTGTATTTAAAAATATTTTGCACAATTTATTTTCATAATTGTATTATTTTGCCAAGTGCAAACGAATCAACAATGATATTGGCACTTCGTTACAGAGTTTTGAAATAATTTTTATTCATAAACTATACAAAAGCTTTGCTCTGTATGAGTAAAGTAATAGCTTATTAGTTTTCTTAATATTCTTTCAGAGACACTGCGGCTCTACTCCCCAATGGGATGGCTCGATAGAGTAGCGTCACAAGACTACCAAATTGATGAAAATTTAACAATAAAGAAGGGCACACCAGTCTATGTAAACGCTGTCGGCATGCAATATGACCCCGACTACTTTCCAGAACCATTAAAATACGACCCAGAAAGGTTTATGCCAGGAAATGAGCAAAATATTACACCATTTACATATTTACCATTTGGCGAAGGACCCAGAATATGTATAGGTAATTTTATACCATTATTTAGGACAAAATAAAACAAAACTGTGTACATAGGTACCTATTTATATAATAGCTGGCATGGCATAATGGCATAATAAAACGTTGCACATCAATTATTTTTATTATATAAACTTTAGATTATTTTCTTCTTATAATAATCGTTTCTTAATCGTTAATCCTACATATATTTTTATTTTACTATCGGTACTATAGAACGTGTAAATATAACCCCATATAAATGTAAAATTTATCTTTCAGGAATGAGATTCGGTTTGATATCCGTTCGTCACGCAATATCGAATTTGATAACGAAATACAAATTCGAGCCAATACCAGGAGCGCCGAAGCCTACAGAAGTGGAATTTGAGAAGAAAGGTCTATTTTTGGTCCCTGGACAACATATGGCCATTAATTTTATACCTAGAGAAGTAACATTTTAATATATAATATAAATTAAAAAAATATACATTTTTATTTATAACCATAAATTTGACGATAAATTTTGTCGTGAGCTTGAACCCGTTTTACCTTTTTTGAACCAATTTTGGATCCTTTAATAACTTCCTAAAAGGGCGACGTACTAACTCACGGTGGCTCATTAATATTGCTTAGTAAAAAATAAAATTTAAAGAAAGGAAGGACATAGTGAGCCTCTCTGTGGAACGCCTTATAGAAGTATCTTGTGTGGAGCTGGAGCAATTTATCATTGTTAGTTTGTATAGCCCTCCTTCAGCTCAATATGATAGTTTAGAAAAAATATTGGAGCAGGTTCTGTACAAATTGCAAAAATCCAAGAAAAAATTGATCGTTAGTGGAGACTTTAATGTAAATTTGCTTGACAACTGTAGTTCAAGTAAATGTTTGCTAAATCTGTTTAAATCATATAATTTAATTAATAATTTTATTGTACCAACTAGGGTAACAGCCACCACGGCAACATGTATTGACAATATCTATAGTAATATAGTTCCTCTCAACGCCTGTATTATCAACAAACTTACATCTGACCACTCTGGTCAATTGTTTGAATTTCAAATACTAAAATGTAAAGATCAAAAAAGAAAATATGCACAATTCCTATAACAGAGGATCGGTTAGACAGATTTAGGAAAAATTTGATATTTAAAATGCCATTTTTGCGTAGTAACCAATGCCCTAATAATTTATATAGCACATTCTTTGATTCATTTATTGGTGAATTCAAAAATGTGTTCACTCCAAAGACTTTTTTGGTCTCGGAGAAACCTACCTTTTGTGACTGGGCAACTCCGGAGCTACACAAAAAAAGGCTAAAATTGTATGAGTTGTATGATGAAAAACAGTATAATGACAGTGAAGAATTTAAAACTTATGTTAGGATATTCTCAAAAAGTTTTAGGCAAGAGTGTAGAATCGCTAAGGCGAAACACTTAAGTCTTAGAATAAACAACAGCTCTGATAAGATAAAGGCTACTTGGAAAATTATAAACGAGGAGACTGGAAGAACCTCCAGAAAGGATACTGAATTTAAAGTGAACATAAACGGCAAAGTAATTAGTTCCGACCTCGAAGTAGCCTCTGCATTTGAAGAGTTTTTTACTAACATTCCTTTAAATACAACCAGCGTTTTGAATTCTTCACCATCAGCCGCCCTTTTATTATTGAAAAAGAATGTTCCTGTATGCAATCATAAGTTTGTATTTAGCCGCATTAGCTGCAATGACATTATAAAAACATTTAAACAGCTAAAAATAAAAAAAACTAAAGATCTTTGGGGTGTATCTGTTTTCATTTTACAATCAGTAATCAATACTATCAGTTCAGAGTTGGCTATAATATTTAATGAATGTATAGATTGTGGAGTCTTTCCAGACCAGATGAAGATAAGTAAAATCACACCGTTATTCAAAACGGGCAGCACTTCGGACCCCACAAATTTTAGACCCATATCTGTGCTGCCGGCTTTGAGTAAAATCTTTGAAAAAATCATTCTTGAACAATTATTGATACATTTTAATAATAATAAAATTATGCATAGCCAGCAGTATGGTTTTACAAGAGGTCGCTCCACAGCAGATGCTGGCATTCAATTAATTTCCGAGATTTTAAATGCTTGGGAAAATTCTCATGATGCCATTGGAGTTTTTTGCGACTTATCAAAGGCTTTTGACTGTGTCCATCACGAAATCCTAATCAAGAAACTTCAACACTATGGCATTGGTAAAAGCGCTAAATCTTGTGGAATCATACCTGAGCGATAGAATTCAAAAGGTAAATGTAAATGGAGCTATATCACAGGGATCCTCTGTTACTATGGGAGTACCGCAAGGCTCCATACTTGGTCCCTTCTTATTCCTCGTGTATATAAATGACCTGCCATTTCTTGTAAAGGAGCTTCACGAGATAGTACTGTTTGCTGATGACACTTACGACTTAAAGTGAAACGACAAAATCCATCACTTGATAACGTAAACAGTGCCATCTCCAGTGTAGTTCACTGGTTTAATACAAATAATCTTAAGTTAAACGAAAAGAAGACAAAATGTGTTAAATTTGTAACTACAAATGTAAAAAGTAGTCATTCTCAAATAATAATTAAAGACGAGGAAATAGACTTTGTTGATAATGCGGTGTTCTTGGGAATTACTTTAGATAGTAAACTCCAGTGGGGCCGACACATAGAAGGTCTTTCGAATAGGCTAAGTTCCGCAGCGTTCGCAGTAAAAAAGATACGCGATCTTACGGATGAGAACACAGCAAAGCTTGTTTATTTCAGCTATTTTCATAGTATAATGTCATATGGTGTTATTTTGTGGGGTAATGCAGCTGACATTAAATCGATATTTGTAGTGCAAAAGCGGGCTATAAGAGCGATCTGTGGGTTGTCCCCCCGGGAGTCGGTCCGAAGCAAATTTAAGGAATTACATATTTTGACTCTGGCAAGTCAATACATTTATGAGAATATTTTGTATGTGCGGAAAAATATAGATATCTTTAAAAAGAATAGTAGCTTCCATAATTATAGTACTCGTAATAAAGACAAAATTAGCGCACCAACCAGAAGGCTGCATAAAACGAGTAATTCTTTCCAAGGCAATTGTATACGTTTTTTCAACACAATCCCTAGTGAGATACAAGCGTTGTCAATAAATAAATTTAAATCGTACATTAAAGTAAAACTGCTTGCTAAGGCTTATTATAATATAAATGAATATTTAAACGATCCTAGTGCTTGGATATGAGTTGCTCCAGTATATATTATAGGTAACACGACTGAATCTCTCGGCTGCATTTCCAGACTCTGGGGCGATCGTCAACATCCACGACTGTTTTAATGTGAAGTGGGAACAAACCGTGATCCATGTGGTATCCAATTATTTCAGTATTATTATTATTTTCTTATGTAGCCAAGTCCACATTTCAAGGATCGTCATGCTCGCTTAAATGTCATTGCTTGTGGCGGCGTCCATGCGTCGGGTTGTCTCTCTCCCTAAAATATGGCGAGGGGGCCGATGGCTGGCCATGCGTCATACTCGTGAACGGGTGCTACTTGTGGTGACTGGTCGTACTTGAATTCGTGTATGCGGTGATGTTAATTATTTCGACTATGTGTTTGCGTGTTGTTCCCACGAGAATGTAAGTGCGTGCTCCTATTTCACCATGCCTCCTGCTGATAGGGGACAAGTCTTTGTTTTTATTTATGTTATTATTATTAATTACTAAAAATGTCATGAGGAACATGGTGTAATGGTTGCAGCTCCTTACAAACGTTGTGTAAAAAAAAAAAAACATGGCGATTAAAAAGAGTGGCGGAGAGTTTATTGCCAGTTCTTCTCTTCCGTTCTACGCCCTTGATTTGAGAACTGGCAGTAAATGTAAAATTAGAAGCATTAATATTTATTTTCTTAATGACGAATCACAAGTGTACATTGTGTTACCTACGTGAATAAATGATTTTTGAATTTTGAATTGAACCTACTAGCTTTTTACACCACCACAGCACTTTCAAATTTGCTGACCAGTTACCTGTCCCAAAGAATCTTAGGGACATAGGGCTTTGTCCCTAATATTAGCATGGATAAAATGTAGTACCTAACACATATCGTGTCGTTATTCCGCACTGTGTTTGAGGGTCATTCAAAGGTCAAGATCATTGTTTACAGACCTGTTTTAACTCATTTTTATAAAAATGAAGGTGATGTTGAATTTTTCCTGCTCTTGGCCTACCTTACCGACGATCGTCATTCATATTTTAGTGCTCCGCCTCTGCACATTTGTTCACTTTGCAGCACAGCTCATTATTTCCTTAAAATCTTAAAATGGAAGTCCCACCACTGCAGATTGTCGTCACCGTCACCGAAACCTAAGTCACCAGGCTCGTTTCGCTCAACCTCCGTCGCATCGTTCTCGTCCCCGTGCTCTCGAGCCGCTCACAGGATGGTCGCGAGACACCAACGCGGTCAAGGTCAGCCGGCTTCTCACGAAGGTTGGTTTGGTTATGTACCTACCTGCTTACATCGACCGACGTATTCGTTATAAATTAATTGCGGGTAACCTCAGGGGGCTATCATTATTTTGTGATAAATATTTACCTACGTATAATTACGTGATTTTAGGTATGGTAGATGTGTTGCGGGCCGTCTCTGTGGTTATCTTTTTTACCTAGCTACCTACATACTACGATCGGAGACACAAAAACAATTTGTCGCGGAATTGGACGACGAACTGCTGCAGGTATTGGGAGAAGATCCATCAAAGGCTAATACTCCAGGTAAAGACATACAGTCTGATCTTGGAGTACACCTACAACACATACATCCTGGTTGTCTAAAGAAACCAGAAAAAAAATCTAAATACTTACTGCCAGGGAATTGTACACTAATCAATTCACTTGATTTGAACGCAGACGCAAAGGCCGTGAACTCGGACACGGTTTATAAAAGAGACCAAGGTATCAAAACTAGACAGAAACAAACTGTTACAGCTACTTCTTGTTTAGCAGAGTCACTAACCATGCTCTTGTCTGTGGAAACGAGAAATACGACTCTTATAAAATTACTAATGGCAAGCTGTTATGTGGAAACCAATATCAAGACTCAGTCACATGATGAAACTTTATTCTGTATTACCTTAAAAAAAAGATCTAAAAAAACCACTGCAAGCAACAAATGTGGACAAGTACCTATTCAGTCAGGGATTAGCTAACACTATGAAAGCGGTGAAAGCCATATCTAAATCTGGCGCAGATTTGATACAATCTACCAACACGCAACAAATTAAGAAAAAGACAAGAGCAAAAAGAATTTAAACTGGCGAGCTCCTCTCCCGAATCTCAGGCAGAAAAGGGCATCGAGGATGAATGAGCCTGCTCGAAGCACGCAGCCCGGGAACTACTACAGGCAGTCGTCGCGTCCAGCGATCAGTCAGTTCACTTAGATCTTATCTATATCAGCTAGTTATATAGATAAACTCTTCAACGCCTGTATTCTACACTGCCTAACCTTTGGCTGCGTAACTTGGGCGCTCTCTAACCAGCACAGGGACACACTGTAGGTAGCACACTGCCAAAGATCCATAAAAAGATGCATGCTGATAATAAGAAAATTAGATAAGCAAAGAAACATAGACACAGGAGCTAGAACAGGTGTGACAGACATTCTCACTTCTTAGTGACCAAATGAAATGGAGATGTACGAGTCATATGCTACTGAGCCCCCATGAAAAATTTAACAAAATATTGACGGAACGGTACCCTAGAGACGGTAAACGAAGAAAAGGCCGACAACCCAAAAGATGGGAGGACGACCTCAAATTAACAGTAGGCTACAACTGGGGAAGAGTCGCAAAGGATAGAGGACAGTGAAAAGGGTTAGAGGAGCCCTTGCCAAGAGGCACACCGAACTCCGAGACTAAAGTGACAATATATTAAAGATCACATATCACAGTTTCGGAATATAAAGGCTATACGAGTATTATTGTTATTATAGGTGTATACGGTACATTCTTTACTTAGCACTTTATTTTACACGAGTGCCTACTAAAAATATATTATCATCATTAATAAGTGCGTACTTGACAGGAACTCTTACCGACTACGATTTCTGAAAACGTAACGTCGTTTTATTTACATTATTGATTCTAGTTAAATTTCAGCAAAAGTTCTATATAAATATTAAAAACATTTTCGTTAAAAAGCTTGCTTGTTTTATTCCCATACCCAACTAAATTTTTTTGATAAATTATATAGCTGGTTTTATAGAATGAATTATAACATTAGCACATTTATCTCTATACGTCGGGAGAAAAATAATTGTAAAATTTACAAACTCGTGTAGTTTGCCACCTAAAGATGTTTACAACTAAACTAGGACCGAGATTTTGATTAATTACATTATTGAGGATTATGAATGATTTTAACTAGTCCGTGGTATCTTTGGTAGTAATATGAATTATGACATAGTTACTATAAAGTAACAAAAATAGAAAGGCCTTATTTATAATAATACTAGCAGACCGGCCAAGCGTTGCTGTGGCTAAGGTTTTTGTTATATTACATAGTAGCAAACTATTCAAGGAAAACGGTAGAAGAACACCAGACACGGGGACCACCATGCTTTTTTGGTGGTTATGCCATTAAATTGTAGCTTATGTGAAACGTTGGTACTTTCAACACAGCGCCATCTGTAAGAATTGTGACTATCAAATAATAAACAAATATTTTGCAATAAAATAATATTGCGGGTATAAATTGAGATGTAAGCTATCCTATCTTTTAAGTTGGATCAAACTACACACGGTGTGCAAATTTGATTGATATCGGTTTGGTAGTTTAGGAGTCCATAGCGGACAAACAACGTGAGACGTAATTTATATATATTAAGATTATTAAAACTCGGATTATTATTTTCAAATTACCAAAACTGTATGATAAAACTATTCTGTATTAAAAAAGTGTCAATGAAGTTGTGTATCCTTAATTCTCTTCTATATTTGTTATTATTTTTCTCATCAAATATATACTTACCATGAAGTATATAAATCGATTTCAAACACAATTTCAAGTCATAATATTTCAGTGGTGACCCGGCTAACATTGGTGGCAATAAAATGTATGTATATATAAATATTTTTTACTGAATTAACAAGAATAGATTGACCGTTAGAAGTGTGTAAGTTCAAGGTATTATTTCTATTATATTAATAATAAAAGGTTTTTTTCCAAAACAAAAAATCCATACATGTGGTTAATTAATATCCCGTAATAATGATTGTTTTTCACGAAACATAAATCCGATATTGTGAGTGTAAGTAATGGAGGTAATTTTGAATAGTCGTATAATTATAATATCATTAAATAGAACACGATTAGGAAAGGCTATACACACACTTTACTGACAGCGGTACCGTTAATAAAACCGTTATAAAGCAAGCTTAACGAAAATTAATGTGCGACTGATTTTGGAAAACCAAACCATTTGCCGGATTATCATAGTAAATTATTTGAAATAAAGGTAAACCGTTTGTATTTTCAGTGAAAGACATTTTTGAGATTTCGATAAGTCTATGGTAAAATTATAATGTGTACAGTACTAACCTAACCTAGACCGTTGCAAGACTAAGTCAGCTAATACCTGCAGCTGAGTTTCATTATCGGATGTCAAGGCAAAATACAAAATACCATCCGTATCTCCTCGACATCCATCGTTTCACAACTAAGCGTTTCCTAAGGCAGTTTTTGCCGCGCACCACCACTATGTGGAAACCAGCTGCCAACTGAAGTATTTCCGAACCAATTCGACTTAGGGTTCTTCAAGAAAAGAGCGAGCCTTCTGGCAATGTGAGTGTCCATGGGCGGCGGTATCACTTAACATCAGGTTAGCCTCCTGCCAGTTGCCTCCTATTACATAAACAATTGCTATTTCTAAACGTTTTGTAAAGTCTGATAAACTTATGTAAAAATCGAATCATGAGACTCCACCGAGGTAGACTTAAGTCAGCAAAACCTTCATCTAAATTGACGTAACGTAATATAAATTAACCCTAGGGTATTAGTGAAAATACACTTATTTTCATTACAGAATGATCGGTGTGCTTATAAGCGCAATAGTGGTGTGTTTAGTGACATGGGTGTACCTGCGTTGGAGAAGCGTGAAACAATATTGGGCAAAGCGTGGAGTACCATTTCTGCCTCCACATGCAATATTTGGAAGCTTGACATTCTTACTTAAAAAGAACCCGGTATGTTTCAAGGCAATCAAGGCAAACGTCGCTTTTTATCTTTGTTTTATCTAATCATCATAATACTCATCAATGTAAACCTTTCGAATTGCTGAACTACTATCGTAATCCGTTACTTTTTTCCTTCGACTTCACCTTTGTAGAATAGTATTAAATCGTCGTATGGAACGGTTTGTTCAATTGCTCTTCTCACCTCGATGAATCCGAGTATATCCCATTTTATGTTTTGAAGGGCAAGTTCGTTAGACTTACACTGGTACATTTAAGGTTTCGATTTTAATTTCAATATGACTGTGGCGGTTTGGGTATTAGAGTTTCGGCGTTGATCGTCTACGGCGGTGGTCACCTTGGGTCGTTTAACTTTTTTAAGGGGCGACCGCCAGGAGTAGACCACGTAATCCCAGAAATGCTTAAAGCTGCTGCCATCTACCTCTACTCAGCTCTAGCAACAGTCTAATAAAGTGACAAGCTTACCAGTAAAGTGCTATAAACTAGTGAACAACGATAAAAGTGAAGAAACATCTATCTACCTTCCTCGCATTCACACATATTATATTAAGTGTGTCGGTTCGAATCACGTCGGATCCATACATTTTTTATTATTATTATTTTTTCTGATAATAGAAAACGACAATGTTATAATAAGAAGAAAACAAAGAAGATCTATTGAATCCCTTAACCTTTCATCTAGTTCTGCACAATCGAACTATATGAACATTCCGAATTATTGGAGCAAATAAAACAAATAAAATTAGAATTAGATTCAGAACACCAAAGAATTGAAAACCTATTACTTGAAAATTTCACGAAAAATCTTGAAATTTTAAAACAAAAGGAAACTATAAATAATCTAAAGCAAAATTATTCTTCACCTTCTTATAAATATATTACTACCAACACCTTACTACAAAAGCAAAACCAAGAAAATGCGGAATTCGCCTGTAGTTCCTTCCCTTCCAAATATAAGGAACATAAAAAGCGCATTATGCACGAATTTATCCCAAATATTGAAAACCACAATCAGAATATAAAGGAGCTGCCAATAAATGTCACTATAAGAACAACAAAATTGGTTATTCAAAACGATAATGTCATGACTTTAAATGGTCAAGCAATAGAAAATCAACCCAAAATAATATTTAGGGATCAGCAAGCTTGTGGCTTGACACATCTTAATATATATATTTCTTCTGTGCGTGTGTATGTGACTGAACTCCTCTCAAACGACTGGACCGATTTTGATGAAATTTTTTGTGTGTGTTCAAGGGGATCTGGGAATGGTTTAGATTCACAAATCAGCCCGGCAGATGGCACTGCACTCGGTACTTTCATACTTTGCTTAATATCCTAATCGCTTTAAATATCATGCAGGACAACGTCTGTGGGGTCCACTAGTAAATTAATAAAAGCGAAAGGACAATTACAATATTACTTCATTTATAAAGCCCTATGCTACGAGCGCACAGAGTTTGAGTAGTTGTTGTTAGTGAAATTAATAAGTCCATTCTTAAACCCAAAGACATTATAGTATTAATAATAGGTGCAAACGATAAACGTCCGTATACCTTTATTCTTTATCTCACAATTGTGTAATGTGTTATATCAATGCGACAGCAAAATGGTGTCCACGTTACGGAAATCGTGGTAAAGGATGACCACATACGCGATGGGACATTTCTTTTTCTGTGTAATTTAAGGTATAACTATGGAGTGCCGTGATATTTTGATTAGGTACATTAATTTATTATTATTTACCTATGTAAAGGCACAAGTTGAGAGGTGATCGGGTTTGTAAATTCTGGTTTACTCACTACGTTTTACTTCAGAGATCCTGCGTCAGAGTTCTGATGCAGGATCTGTCTTGATAACCACATAACCTATAGACTATGAATTAATCGAGATTTTTATTCAGGGAACGTGGATGATCGAAATGTATCAGCGTTTCCCTAAAACACCTGTCATTGGGATCTGGCTGTTCTGGAGACCAGCTCTGATAATTACCACACCGGAATTGGCAAAACGGATCCTCCTGAAGGACAATCACGTGTTCAGGGATAGGTTTATGAGCGGTGGTACACACGATCCCATTGGCTCGCTTAACATTTTAACCACCAATGTAAGTATTTATCTACTATTATTATAAAGCTTAAGGGTTTGAGCCAGCATCAGGAAATTTGTATAACTTTCTACCATTTCAATTTTAAAATCTCATTCTGTACTAGGCCATTTATCGAGGAAGGTTTCGTTTTCATCGATAGAGACTTCTGAGTAATATTAAGGATGAAATATAACAATTATTGTTGAAAAGCTTGCAAAATACCTTGCTTAAAAAACACACGAGCTGCAGCCGGAATCTGGATTAATAATAAAAATGTGGTATGACAAGTAAAAATATAACCGAGAGAATCGTGTATTTTAGGATCCTTTATGGACGGTAGTTCGTCGTCGGATTTCAGCAATTTTCACTGCATCTAAATTAAGAGCTTTACAACCTCTAGTCGACACAAAGTCAAGCCAGTTGATAACTCGAATCAACAACACCAAAGATTACAGCAAACTCAATTTGAGAGTAAGTAAAAACATTAGTAATATAATAATTAGGTAGATATTAAAAACTGCATTTACTTTGAAGTATAGCACAACGAATGTGATATTATTTCAATGTTGAATGTTGCAATTGGGACTGTATTAGTTATCATGTACCTAAACAGTTAAGATTTTATTTTTTATCAAGAAAATTTCCGGTTCTTCTAATAGTTTTTCAATATTCTCCATAGTTGAGGTTTTAGCCCATACCTTCAACTAGATTTTCAGTAGAGAATAGATTATAAAGACTAATCTCTCTTAGCAGTTTCTATACATTTAGTACCTTCCAAAACCGAATGATTGAATTAGAAAAAAAATATTTAACTGCCAGTTCATAGAAATTAAATCGAACTTGCTACAATGTTTGTGCCAAAACACCTATGGATGGCTATTATAATATTTGCGTATTAACAGAAATTGTTTGCGGACTACGCCACGGATGTATTTGGAACAGCTGCGTTTGGCGTTGAGACACACGCTTTACGCACCGGAGAGGATCCAATGAGAACTATAACAGAGGCCTACATGACCTTTGATTGGTTCAGAGGCCTCTGCTGGGGCAGCATATTTTTCATCCCAGAGTTGACTAAATTCTTCAAGTAAACCTATTACCACTTAAAATTACACACATACAGTATAAGAACTTATATTTCTAACTACCCTCGAGATGTTGAAAATCTCATTATGGCCGGATTTATATCTAAGTTATGCCTTAAAGTTAATTTACAGTCTAATGTAACTAGTACATTGGACAAAGAATCTCGACTTCGTTTCTATTACTTGCCACTCACAACTTACGTCTGATATCGGTGTTGTTATTTGCACCATCGAATCCGAAACTAGCATTGCTCCAATATAAATGTATTAATATCAAGTATGCATATAGTATTATATATCAAGTATTCACATACCTATAGCATATATTATTATAAATTTGAAGTTTCTTTTTCTTTATTTTTTTTCAGTTTTACATTATTCCCAATTTGGGCGACAGATTACTTCAAAAAAGTGTTTGCTATTGTCGTTGCTCAGAGGATAGACAAGGTTATCAAAGACCCTAAGGACCTGGTAGATGCTTTACTAAAAATGAAGCAAGATGGCCCCGTAATAGATGGAGTAGGTGAGTCAATATAGTTATAATTGCGTTATGTGTAGCGTGCTCCTATTCTGGCCAAATAAGAAATAGCACAGAAATGCTAATATGAAAAAAGTATTGACTGTGTAGGGGTTTATGTATTACACACATTTGTGTTGCGACAATGTGTAGCGTACAATTGGTAGCGCCGGATGTTCTTCTCACACGCAATAAATTATCAGTTGCGGATTGTCTTTAATTGTTTGTCTTTAAATACCTAAATCAACTCAGCTGCGGATATGGTGGCGATTGCTTTGACATTAAAAATTCTAGACCTATGGATGGATCAGCCACAGTTCATTTAGGAAGTTTGTATGCTGGCACCTCAAAAGCTTTCAGATGAGACTAAGTAATCATCGAGTTGAATGCACTCATCGAACCGCGAATTCAAGGCCCTGAAAAAGCGTCTTCTGTTCGTTTAAGGGAATCTAAGAAACGTTAGCGTCATAAGTTTGTCAGAGAGATGGAGCTTGGTGAACAAAAGCCTTCGCAAGATTAAAGGAAGACGCCGAGGATAAGATTCCTAGTGACACATTGAAGCTACTCTGGCAAAAATGTCTGCCTATTTATTATTATTTCGGACATCAAGACTAATGCACAGGGGGCTGACGGAATTAATAGGGATAAGTTAATTTTAACGCTTCCTATTACTCTAAAGATTATAAAAGCCATAATAAACAAATCTCATTTGACCTACACCTTTCCATCACAGTGGAAGATAGCCCTTTTTCGGCCAATTCCTAAAATAAAAAAATCCAATAAAACTCAAAGACTTAAATCGCTCAAAATTCTCCCTTGCCTTTCAAAGATCCTGGAACGAGAAGTTTACAACCAAGTTATCAAGCATTGCGAAGCCTGTAACATACTACCTGCATTACAGTCAGGTTTTAGAAAACTCCGCATTACCACTACTGCATTTCTTAATGTAGTGGATAACTTGGTCTCAGCTCAAGACGAAGGCAACCCGTCCATCCCCACTTTTTTGACTTCTCTAGAGCTTTTGAATGTATCAATCTTCCTCTTCTTATTTCTAAGCTGCGTTTCTATGGTCTTGACAATATATCTACTTCGTGGTTTAGTAGTTATCTCCAGCAACGATATCAGAGAGTGTGTTTTTAAGGATGTGATGGGATCCGTGTTTCATCGTCTCTGGGCCTTGTCGACAGAGGAGTTCCTCAGGGATCTATTTTGGGACCCGTCTTATTTATCATATATTCGGCAGACATAAATTCATGTATACAAAATTGTCACTATCACTTATACGCTGAGGACCAGCAAATATATCTTCCTGTTGATAGGGCTTGTGTCAATGACTGCACCCGAAAATTAAATAAGGACTTGGAACGATATTCTGATAAGTCCCATAGAAACGCACTCCTCTTAAATCCTTAAATAAATAGTAACACCTATTCACAAGGGCGGAGATGGAAATGTTGTTCAAAACTATAGACCACTTTCAATATTACCAGCATCTGGAAAAATGTTTAGTCTCTTATTCCCCAGATAAATTTTTGGCGTGTAAAACATAATGCACACCCGGCAATGCATGCCAAATAAATCGACCACTTTCTTTTGAGGATATAACGAAAGGAATCGATAACGGGCAGGAAATCCATGCAATTTACACCAACCTAAGAAAGGCATTTGACCTCCTCTGGCACGACTGCAGAATATCTTTTCCGTGGTCTATCATGGGTAACTGTTAAGATGGTGCGACTCGTAATTACAAAAATTGGACACAACTGGTAAAAATGGAGAGGACATGTCTCTAATGATCAGCCAATACCTACTGACGGGTATAACAAGGATCGCATGTAGGGCCTTTATTCTTTATCATATTTGTCAATGACTTAGCATAAAGTTTAAAGTGCAATTTTAAAATGTACGCTGATGATTTTAAATTATTCCAACTTATTCAGCAGGATACCGAGATTAGATTTCTGCAGGAGCAACCAAACAAAGTAAACACATGGTGTGGGCTGAACAAAATGATTTAAATTGATACATTTTTCGAGAAAATGAAAATAATGACTTGTGTTCAAGTATTGTAGTCATATAGCCTCTCCACTCCCAGCCTACCCGCGGCGACCTCTGTTACGTCGAATATGGCTGAGAGATAGGTGGTCCGGACACACAAAGTCACTTAGCCCGAATGACGGAAGCGTTGACAGCAGGGCACTCTTGATCACAATAATTCATTACTACGGTGAAGAAGACAAGGGGAAACCTCTGCGCTATTTTTCCATGAAACTTGTCATGAAATATGCTTAATAAAAAGAGACTGACGGCACACCATCCGGCTACCGCCCAGCGCCATGTCGAGTCCAGGCTGCAGGAAAAATGGTACTAGTTTCATGGTATGGAGCGACTCACCAGGCTCAGTGTTCACAGCACACTACTGATGGTAACAGTGCACTGTCCCAACCTGAACCAGCTTCAGCTAAAAACTGACAGCATACTTGAAGCGGGAATAGTTTAGATCATAGATTAAGAACAGTCATACTACCAACTTTAGGTTCTTGGAATTACTGAAACACACAAGAGAGGTTCAAGCTTCAGACCTCGTCATGGACATCGTCATCTTAGAGAAGTTGTTGGAAGGTATGGACTAGGAGAAAGAAATGAGAGAGGTGAGACGTGGCAACAATTTTGCGCTGAAACCTCCTTGACTATCATCAATACATGTTTCCAGAACCATCCACGTCGACTGTATGCCAGGTTGGCATGACCGGGCTAGGAATCAGGTAGATTATATTGCAACGGACATACTCATACCCATAGACATACCCCGGAGCTAAGTGCGCAAACGCAAGCACACTATTGGTGACCGAGATACGGATTAACCTATAGAGATGCACAAGGCACACAGTTAATAGTCTCGAACGACCAACTCCACAAGACCAAACTACTATAGAGGAAGTCCTTAATAACAAAGCTTCGTATCTTGAGACCAATGCAGACCGGGATACAAATAGGAGGTGACTAAGGAAAATCATTACTCATCATCACTTATTATGGTTCAGACACCGCACTCTTTTCAAAATGCCTCCACTTTATACCAACTATAGGGAAAATAGATTCATGATTCGAAGTGTACAGACCTACAACCAATATTCAACCCAGTTTGCCATCGATCTTTTCTGTTCTTCCATTGACTCGGTGAGACGCACACTCAATCCAGCTATTGCCATTAGAATAGATATAAATTTTAATCTTCTGCTTTTTCATACTTAATTTTTTATTTACTAAAGTTCTTTAATTGTTTCATAGTATTATAATTTCATAAATGTTAATTTTATTTTTCCTATCTCCTTAAGGTGTTTATGGATTATCTATAGGTGGAGATTTCTAATTATTACTGATTTTATTTTATTGTAATCATAATTTACCTTCTGTAAAAATACGGTATATCTTCCTAAATTGCAATAAATAAATAAGAAGTCCGAGAAATTCCAGTATCAAAATATATCGGCGAAATCCCAGACCTTAACATACCAAAGATTTGTTTCTAAAAGTGAAAAGCATTATTCTGGAATGTAGACCAAACAGCTTCTTACCGAGTTTGATCAGGTAACTGATAGGTGGCCATTATACTGCCAAAACTTAAACAAGGACACTAGGACATCTTATGAGTCACTGACGCCGAGTGAGAACCTTGAGCCTGATATATTGGAATCTGAGATTAAGGAACCTCTTAGGAAAATTAAAGTAAACGAGTCAGCGGGAAGAGACAATATATTCGCTGGAGAACTCAAAAACCTCGGAGAAAAATGTTTAAAATTCATGAAAGACTTATGTAACCAGATCTGGGAATCGGGCAAGTGGCCAAAGGACTGGGAAGAATTTGTGCTAATACTGCTACACAAGAAAGGCTCGACAAAGTGCGAAAATTATCGAACAGTAGTTCTTATATATAGTTTCCGGGCGGTTACAATCATATCTGCAGAGAGAAATACTCAACAAACAGGCCGGTTTTGTCAAAGGTCCGAGGACGCGGAAACAAATTGGAAACGCCAGGAATCTCATAGAAATGAGCCGTGAATTTAATTATGTGTTTTCTCGATAATTTGAAGGCTTTCGACTGCGTACGATGGGATAGCTTATAGAAAATCCTTAGCTCAGAGGTGGGTGTTCTATAGCACTTAGTGGAACTGATTGCCAGCCTATATGAGAAGGGAAAACGAAATCAGGGTAAACGACATAGAGTCTGCGCCTTTCAAACCGCAAAGTCTGTCAGTCTCCTCTTCTATTCCATATTTATGGCGATTTTATTATGAGGGTAGCGCTGGAAGATTGGGACGGAGGCATCTCGATTGGAGGCACAATCAGCAAACCGATACACAGATGACACAATGTTATTTGCCTCCTTGGAACGGGAAATGGCGGAACTATTTACCTACCACTACCAGAGTGCAACAAGCAAACCAAATGGTATTACCTATTACTCTCTTTTAATAGACTGTATCATGTTCAAAACAACCTGCTGGTGCGTAATTATTATATGTGTTTAAATTGTGTATTAATTTTTTTATTATAGTCTGGGTTTATTGCAACGTAACGTGTAAAGAATAAATTATATTTTCATTTTGTTGAACATGAATTTTATATTATTATCGTGTAACGCGACACGCTTGCATTCGTCTTATTTACATTGTACAAGTTTTTTTAAACTGATAATTCTATTATTATTTTTAAGAAAATTATATGCACTTTTTTTCCTAGAAGGGGGATAGTATAAAGGTACACACATTTTGAATTGCGATAGTGTGTAGGGTACAATTGAAATTAATTATTAGTTGCGGTTACCGCGACATATGCAACACCTAAAATGTGAAATTGACTTTCAGTAATCACTGACGATGTTATAGTTTCGAATGCGGCGACAATGCTTCTAGGAGGATTTGAAACAACAGGATCTGTACTCACTTTTACTTTGTACCATTTGGCGTATGAGCCCGAAATTCAAGTAAGTTTCAAAGAAATAAATAAAAAAAATTAGTGGCGCTACAACCTCTTTAAGTCTTGGCCTCAGATTTCCGAATCTGTTTCATGGTCATTTTTAAATCTAATAGGCAAGTGGGTGTTTGGCCTCCAGTGCCTGACACACGCCAGTGACTTTTTGGGTCTAAGACGTGTCGGTTTCCTCACGATGTTTTCCTTCACCGTTCGAGCAAATGTTAAATGCACACATAGAAAGAAAGTCCATTGGTGCACCGGATCTATCCTCCGACCTCAGGTATGAAAGTCGCACGCTGAAGCCACTAGGACAACACTGCTCATTCAAGGATGTCTTATTAAAGTCTATAATTGCCTACACACAGACGCATCCCTCATTCTTACAGATTCGAATTACGTTTGAAGAGCTGGTATATAGTTAGTGGTGTAATACAACTATAGCTCTTACACTAAGGAATGTATTATCATTCCAGCAAAAATTATATGAAGAAGTCTCGAAAAGTAAAGAAGAATATGGAAAATTTGAAATATCGACACTCTTGGAATTACCTTATCTAAATGCTGTTATCAAAGGTAAATGGAATTAAATTCATTAAGTAACAAATAAGAGATACAATGTTCAATCAGAATATTTGAAATAAATCAAGTATTAAAAGTAGAATTTATATTTCTTGTTGGTTTCATTGCTGTGTTTAAATCGACGATATGAAAGTTTGCGGTTTTGCGCTATTTAGTTTGCATAATTGTATTATTTTAGGTAACCCAAACAACCGGAAATTCTTGTTTACGAGTTTTTGAGTTACGAAAGAATTTTTCTTCACTTACTATATAAAGCTTACACTTTGCTCTGTATAAGTGACGATAGCTTATTAGTTTTCCTAATATTCTTTCAGAGACACTACGGCTCTATCCCCCAATGGGTTGGCTCGATAGAATACCGTCACAAGACTACCAAATTGATGAAAATTTAACAATAAAAAAGGGCACACCAGTCTATGTAAACAATATCGGCATGCAATATGACCCCAAATACTTTCCAGAAACATTAAAATACGACCCAGAAAGGTTTATGCCAGAAAATGAGCAAAATATTACACCATTTACATATTTACCATTCGGCGAAGGACCTAGGATGTGCGTAGGTAATTTTATGATATCATTTAGGTCAAAATAAAACAAAATAAATTTTAACAAAACTGTGTAAGTACATAGGTACTTAAATAATAGCAGGCTAGTACTTAAAAAAACGTTGCCGATACATTATTTTTATAAAATTTAGCAACACATTTTACTCGTTTTAAAAATTTTTGGTGTAATCGTTAATCCAAAAAAATCATTGAATTATTATTTTCTTCAGTCAGGTTATGTTTTAAAAAAAAATTACTAACCTATTTTTTATCTAATATATCAAATTCTCGTGTCACAGTGTTCGTTCCCATACTGCTCCGAAACGGCTCAACCGATTCTCATGATTTTTTTTATGTATATTCAGTAAGTCTGAGAATCGGACATCTATTTTTCATCCCCCTAAATTTTTATTTTTTTTATGATACAGCATACAAAAATACAGACAAGCCTTAATTGTCACCCCTCTACGATCAACCCCTATTTTTATTATAGTAGATAGTTATTTTTATTGAACTAAAAAAAATGTCTAGAGATAATATACATGGCAAAACGACGTTTGCCGGGTCAGCTAGTTATACTATAAAACTAACAGTCGGCATCTTAGTCATCTTAGGTTTGCGGATGACATCACTATTTTGGCAGAAACTCCCAAATAATTAGAAGCATCGTTTCGTCCCTAGACAAGGCGAGCTCTTTTCTTAAAATTAACGCAACGAAGACCAAGATAATGATCAACAGGCGAAAGCCAAATTTTAATATTAGAGGAAATAAAATATGTTACAAAATATACCTATTTAGGAAAACAAATATCCTTTTTATGGTATCAAAAGCTTGGAATAGGTACTGGTCATAAAAATAAATTTTAAAAGTAAACTACAGCCTAGATCTAAAAAAGATTGTTATGGACACTAGCAACCTCCCATGCATGGTCTACGGCAGCCAAACCTGGACGAAAGCGTGAAAAAGGTGACTAGTGCCCAAAGAGCAATGGAGCGAAGCATTCTAAAAATAAAAAAGATCCACAAAATTCGAAGTGACCACGACCACGTCATGGCGAAAACTATCACACTAGATCACCGATGCGCTAACCCATATTGCAATAATAAAAGATGGAGAAGACTACAAAAGCGATGGGCTGACTTAGTTAAGGTTTATGGGGAGAATTGGGTGGAGGAAGCTAACAACAGATCCAAATAGAAAATTCAGGAGGAGGCCTTTACCCAACCAATACTGCAGAACACAAACAAACGGAAATAACAATAACTAACGTAGACTAAGAGTATTTATAACAAAACTAACAACTATGTAATGAAATTTTTTGTACAGTATAATTAAAGTGGCTTTATTATTATTATTATTTACTATAGAACGTATCAAACATACCAACCCATATAAATGTAAAATTTATCTTTCAGGAATGAGATTTGGTTTAACGTCCGTTCGTCACGCATTATCGAGTTTGGCATTGAAATACAAATTCGAGCCAATACCAGGAGCGCCGAAGCCTACAGAAGTAGAATTTGAGAAGAAGGGTCTTTTCTTGGTCCCTGGACAACATATGGCCATTAATTTTATACCTAGAGACATCTAGGACATTCTCCTTAATATATAGAATTCTAAAAAATCGAACTTATAGATTATTAAGCTGTTTACATATTATAGCAGTATATTACGGTGTTTTGATGTAGTTAATTTTATTATTACATCATTCTTAAGTGTTATTTTTAACGATTAATGTTAGTACTATTGTATGTGAACTGGAAGTTGTTTGACCATATTGAACTAATTTTGGATCCTTTAAGAACTTCCGAAAAGGGCGACGTACTCGCGAACGAATGTATGTCAGGGTTACCAGTTTATCCTAAAAAACATTAATATGTGTCGTGTATAAAGATGTAATTAACAAAACAATTTTAATAAAAGCCTTTATTATCAATTTGTTGAGTTATCGTAAAAATAAAATACTTGCTATGTTATCGTTTATTTTTATGTTTAGCAAAAAATTTTGCTAAACTGCTAATCGTTTGTCCAAAACTGCAATTTGAGATTAATGATTTCTGTAATAAAAAATTATAAAAAATCTAATATCACACGGTAATTTGTCTCCATCAATCTTTAACAACAATGGGGCCGTTTAAATATTACGTAAGCACTATAGGGGGGGGCGGTCTTTGATTTTCTTATTTGGTGATTACGTCAACAGTATTTAATTTTTTACACATATTACCCACAATATCTATGCTTGAAAACGAAATGCATTATCGAGGATTCCTAAAAAAAATTATACGTTTATGTACTATTGTTGAGAGCTTTGCTTACTTTTGCTGACAAGAGGAAGGGGGGAGGGGATAAATTGCAGTAAATCTGCTTACGTAATACTTGAACGGCCCCAATATATTGGATATAGGCATTACAACACGAGCAAATATACGAAAAAACAGCCCTTAACTTGTAACTTTCAATAGCGACGTTGAAATTCGATGTATATCTCTCAACATCCGTAGGCCTGGAGTCGCAACCGGTATCACTATTGAAAGCTAGAGTAGGGCTTATTTAAAAAATCTTGTCAGGCACACGTCCAAAGATGTGAGATTTCATTACGATATCCTATACAAACCTGAGGTCATGCATTCGAATCACGACACAATAGACAATAAACACTTGTAAAACCGGCATGTCATAGACACCTTCATATCTATTAATAAGAAACAGGCACAGAAATCTAAAGCTGGCTTCACCCTATGCCGGGGTAGGCCGGGCGGGCTGACCCGGGTGGCCTAAGCCGCGTTGATGTAGACGCCCCGAGCGGCTTTGCCGGGTTAGAAAATGCCGGCCCGGGCCGTGCCGATCCCAACCCGCATAAAGTAGGTACAGATCAAAGGAAGCCGAGCCGAGCCGAACAAAAATATAGAGTGGGGACGTGCCGAGCGGCCCCGAGCGGCTTTAGTTACAATTAAACCTCCGACCGAACTAGACGAATTATTTTATTTTCGATTCAGTTTGTTTAATTTAACACTAACACTTTAAAAAAAACTTCTAAAAAGTCCTCTTCAACTAAGTCACCAGTCTTGGTGTTGAAACTAAATAATGTAGGTAGAAATAACCCGGTCGGCTTCGTTTTCGGTGTGGACGTCGTGCCGGCCCGAACGTACGCGCCAGGCTTAGCCCACCCGGGTCAACCCGCCCAGCCTACCGCGGCATAGTGTGGACCCTGCTTAAGACATACTAAGAGCTACTGGTTAATAACTGACTTCAAAAAACCATAGGTCTACTTGTATTTTTAAATTTAAATTACTAAATTATTTTTATATTTAATTAGTAAATTAGTTTTAACTTACTTATTAGTCTTAAGTTAGGCTAGATCGTAATGTAAAACGATGTTTGTGTACAGGCAGTGTAGAAAAATTTAAATTATTAAGCCGGTAACAAAAATGCCTAGTTAAAATTATGTACAGATGATTTTATACAATGTACCTGTACAAACGAAGGCAGTGCTGTGATAGTCTGAGTTCTTGAATACCTTTCATCCACTAACAAAACTGTCGCATAGTCATTCGCGTGACGAACGGCCCGCCCTGTTTAATCATTCAATCAAATCACTTACATGCCATCCAGTAGATGGCGGTAATTGTTAATAATATTTTTTTTAAATATAGAGTGGATTTTAGTAAAACTTCTGTATAATATATTTTACAATAAACCATAATCAATATTTGTATTGTTTTTAAATTAAATAAGTTTATCAAAGCTAATAAAATAAATTTTAATTGGTCCTTCGAGCCGGATATGAATGAAGATTTTGCTAAGATGAAAAATGTTTTGATTCATTAACCTTAAATCAAAATCGGCTCATGAAAAACTAGCTACTTCATATACTATTCCTGAACTTTACCATTTTCGATTAAACTCTTATTAAATAGATACCATCTGTGGGCTATATTTACAAAGTATACCTCTAAATATTGAAAATTTATTCTAAATGATCCTCCTAACAGCTCTAACTAAAACCCGTGAATCAAACATCAACACAATGGGCATAAAACGACAGTTTTGACGGCACTCGAACGTTGATTGTGACTTGAGATATGTTTCTAAATAAACCTCTATATTTTAAGTAAAGGTTTTATGCTATAGCTTCCGTTCCACCTTGACGTCTGGAGCTCCACGACAGAGCGCTTTTAAAGACACTTCTTGCCACCACTACTTTATGGCACCAGCTGCCATACCACGTTACGGCTTAGAGCCCTTCAAGAGATGAGCGTACCTTACAAGCCGGCAACGCACTTGCAAACCTCCCGTGTGTGTTGCGTGTGTCCATGGGCGGCGGTAAGCACTTAGTTTAAGCGGACCAGCTACTCGTTTGCGTCCTGTTCCAATAGGTGAAACTTACCTATACATTGATTGACAGCCTTCATACACAGGTTTTCGTAATAAACGGCGCCAGCGCCCGGCGTGGCTCGGTTCAAAAAGGCCATTTTCTCTTGTAGCTCTGGAGATTTAACGTTGGGGTACGGCATACCAATCACTAGCACACAACGACCCAGCTCATCGCTAAATAAAACTCAAAATTTTACTAACCAAATATCCGTCATAAGTTCACATACATACGTAAAAACATTATCAATTATCACATAGTCATTAATTTTAATTAAGTTGTGAATCGTCAACACTAACATAATAGATTATGTTTATATCTGTATTATGTTGAATAAGTATTTCTTTTATATTTCGATAATTATTGTTTTCCAGAAGACCGAATTTCATCCCTCAAACTTTAAATTGAAATAACTCAAAATCTACTGACTTGGAAAAGGTGTGTATTAACACCTAATATTTTTTGTATTATTCATTAAATATTCTATTTGATACTGGTTTTGAGAAATAAGGCATGCACAAACAAAATTTAGAATAACAGTTTTTTAACGGATTTGAAGTTATGTTTTAGTATACATTTACAATTATTTTACATAATTTTAAATTTAGACGACGTTTCGCGTGCTTTACAGCGTGCGTGGTCACGGTGACTGTAAATATATATATAAAATAATTAAACACTAACTAAAATAATTAAACATAAAACTTCAAATCCGTTAAAAAAGTGTTTTTCTATGTCTAAAAGTTATGTCAATTAAAGACAAACAAAATTTACCTAAAATTTAGTCCTTCACTTAGTTTTCCCCCGACCACACTTAATAATAATGCACCATTTTGTTCTGAATGTTTTGCGTTCACTGCGGAAGCGAACTTTTGAAGTACCTACAAATAATTAAAAGGTGCTTTTATTTCGGGTACTAATGGGACTAATGTTGCATTCATTAAATTATACTTTAGTCTGCGGAAAGAGAAACTGTGGACTTAATTTTAATGCACAGATCCGTTACGAGAATTATATTAATTTCATTCGGACTATGAGTATTTTGTCAATATAAAACGGTAATTTAGTAGTAGTCCGGTCTATTTACACATTCAAGTTTACATAAATTCCCATAAAGCTGAATATTGGCATAGTTGTTCAAAACATCATTATAAAGAAAATCTCAAAAGTCCTCATCGTTCCGAGGTGTGCTAAAAATTTGGCACGGGGTCAAAGGTCAAAAAAAATGAGTTTTTTTGCGATTTTTAGCGAAACGGTGAGTTTTTTCGCAAAATTACCCCAGTACAAAATTGTAGATCACAAAATTCTCTACAAAAAATATATCAATAATTTTTTTCCTAAAAGCCACCATTTTGGAGATATAACGTTCCGAAAAGTTGGATCAGTCGTAATCCCTCTATTTTGCACACGTTTCCACGCCACCTATGAGGTAGTGTACAAAGCGCGTTTTTTTTAACGTGGTTTCCCCAGTAGGCCTATTCCACGGGTCTGCTGAGATTTTATATGTTTTAAAACTATTGCAAAATAATATTATATATTATAGTGGGCAAAAACAACGGCGGTGTAATTAAATAAAATACTTAAAATAAAAAGTTAGTCGTCTGATTCATAACTGTCCAAGATTTCTGTTTCTTCTTCTTCTTGATCTTCTTCTCCTTCTTCTTCCTGTTCATCCTCTTGTTCTTCTTCTTCTTCTTGTTCTATTTCACACGTAAACTGCCCCAATAGCGATTCCTGATCGGTATCAAACGAATCTTCAAGAGTTGGTGACTCAACATTCGAGCATGATCGGCCTTGACAGTGTGTGCATGCCAGGGAACAAAACAGTCCAACTTTTCTGCAACCACATTTTGCACTACACCCTTTCTTGCAGTTGCAAAATATTGTGTTGAGAAGTTTCTCAGGTGCTGGTGGAAGTAAAGTTTGAACTGGCTCTAGTGTATTGTCGATCAACTTCCAACCCCAGTCTTTAGGGTCCAGCTGATTACCAAGCCACACTTGAACTTGGTAATATACCCGAAACAGATGTTGATGAGCAGCTACTGAGGTTGGAGGAAGAGAAGCTAAGTTGACTTGTTTTTTATTACGCGTATTTTTCACGAAAGATGTGTATCGCAACTTATCTAAGCAAGTGGTTTTTTTGGGGGCTCCGTACATAGCAAGAAGAAATTGAACTCCGTTGGTGATAACATGTTGTTGAGTTGAATTACTATTTTTAAAAACTTCAGCACATTGTAGTAAATCTTTTTTTTCAAACATTTTGAAAACTGTTGTTTTTCCTCTCCTGTAAAAAAGCAGATGTCGTATCGCAGCCAGTTATTGCGTGTAGAAACAATACATGATTTTGACATTTAGGAAAATTGGATAAACTGTTTGATGAATATATTTCCGATTGATTTTGGGCTTTTCCGGGTTTAAAAAAAATAAATAATTTTTTCAGTTGGAGTTCGAGCAGTAAGCAAGACGAGTAAATCAACATCCTCACCAACAACAACAGTTGTATTTGTCACACTGAATTTCTTTATCGCTGTTTCAATAATCAATACATCAGCATCATCATTAGCTTGTTCAACGGATATATTCTCAGCAGTAAATTTTGCTTTCAACATCGAAATAAACCTAGATTTATTGTGATTATTTGCAAAGAATTTCTGTTGACTGGTAGGAACTGTCATTGATTCATCGAATATAATATCAGAAGAAGTTGATGAAGCAGCATTTCGACGGCGTTGCTCTGCTGCTTTAATATTTCTCGTATAATCATCATATCCGTCAAATACCTCCATCTGTCTTCATGGCTTTCATCATAGACTGTTCGATAACCATGTCTGTAGAAGTTCCACAACTCAATTTATCTGAGCGTCTCACGGTGAAAAATCCTTCGGTAAATTTTTCGTAAACTTCAGGATCCATCGAGTCCTGTAATTGCATCATGTCTTGTAAATACAAGTGTGCAGATTTAGCATATGGAAAATGTCCTGACGAGTGGAAATAAGGTAACATTTCTTTTACACAACTTAAATGAGCTTTCCAGTCCCCCCATACGCTCAGCTCTCAAAAATTCTTTTGCAAGTGAAACCATATTAAAATATTGTATCCAAAGTTGCGCTGTTGGTCCTCGTTCCTCAAAATCTTTCAATTTCATATTAAATTTATGAAGTAAAGCACCTGATACTTCATTATCATTTTCAATATCTGAATATGAAAGAGTGCTATCTAATATATGGTCAATATTTATGATTAAATCTGCTCCCATGATATCATTAATATCTATTGTTTTTAATATTGTAATTGCTAAAGCCAGCTGGAGTAGTGTATGTGCTCGAACAGCTCTTGCGTAAGCATGACCATTGAGCATTTTTTTCTAATGACTTTGGTGCATAGATTTCTGAGAGTACTTCTTTTATCCCGCTACCTTGCATAATATAACCAATTGCTCCGAGATAAGACATGAGTAGATGAAATCCTCCAAGTCTGACAATAATCTTCGATACTTCAGAGCCGTCAGGTGCGGCTGATACAATTTCTCGAGCTTTCGCATACAAGGGTTGGTCGAAAGTCACGATGCATACAGTGTGGCCGTAACGTTTCGCGTTCTCTAATGCACAAAGTAAAGTCGTATAGACAGTATTATAGTTACTAGCTGGTTGATGGATGAATGGTAAAAATGTAATCTGAGATTTTGAATAATTTGTATGGTAATTTGTTAAGCGCTCAATAAAACCGTTCCAACCAGGTAATGATGTATTTTTCCACTTTCCATAAAACCATACTACATCAGAATTTTTATGAAAAGATACTGTTTCAGTTCCATATCCAAAATCTTGGACATATATTTTACTGTAACCAACTACATCACTATTCTGATAGATCTGTATTGGCACATGAGCTTTTGCTTTGAAGTGTTTTGCTGAAAGAACTTCTTTTATTCGTTGCATAGGTTCTTCTAGTAAAACAGAGTGCTTTGGAGTTACAATTTGAATTATACCCATTATGTGGAGTGAATTGTTACCATCTAGCGTATTAACATTTATATCAGCATTATCTGCAACGTATTGAATAAGTGTGCCACTTTCAGGTGGTAGGACATGAGGAAGAGGATGAAAAACTGCTGCTGACTCGTACATCAATGTATCATTATAAGAAGCACACAAACCAAAAGACGACAAAATTTGTATAAGACGCTTAGACCCGAACCTCCGATGAAAAAAAACTGAAAGACCTAACTGTAATTTGGACTTGAACGATCTTGGTCGAATAGCAGTCATGATACTATGACAAATATTGGTGCATACTAGTTTTAAATGATCGAAATTTGATCGTTTATTTTTTAAGATCATTTGCTCCAAAAAAAAATGTCAGTGACTGTGGGATGTCATTATTTAAATCTTCAAACATTCGACCTGGTGGAGGGTAGTAGGAATTATCAAATACCGAGGATTGAATATCTTCTCGAATAATAGATGCTGCTGCTTCTAGAGTTTTTAATCGTTCTTCTTGTTTATTAATTTTTTTTATTTTCGGACCAAGATTGATTTAAAATTTCATGGTGACTGTTTATCAAACATACAAATGTTAACGCTCCCGGTTTTTCAGTGATAATAATTTTATCGCCATATTTCAGTTTAAGTCGCAGCTTAATAGTCCTGTTATCTAAAGTTAAAATTTTGCTAACATCTTTTAACTCAGCCAAAGTAAACTGACAGTCATTGCTACTCTCAATGTATGTAAATATTTCCTGCATTGCCAGATCTGTTGCTTCATCTTTAGGACGACCAACTGTACCGCCAGTAGTCGGTTTCAAAAAAGAAGTATAACATTCTTGGTGATACTTTGCTTCAGCAGCAACTAAATCATAGTCAAATTCGATTCGAGCAACAACAGCTTTCGATATAGCATCGGAACGAGTTCGTGCTACTTCCAAAATTGAATGTTTGAATTGGAGTGTACTTACTTGACAAATTTTACTGCGACGATCTAAGGATTTTTTTCTCTGCAACTCTTCATTCAATTTATTGCCACAAAATAAACATAGTTTTTTAAAACAAAAAGCTGAATCACTTGAACGGGATCTAGTACGAGGAGGACTACTTACTGTAGATCCTGTAGATGTGTTAGCTTCTTGTTCTTCGCGTTTTCTTTTGATGGCAGCAGCAATAGAACACTTCCGCGTATAAATTTTACGACAGTTGCTATGTATTGTCACAGATTTTTGTTTTTTAAGAAATTCCGAGTATCCATCATCTCTTTCAGCACTTGCATTAATCAGTGTCTTCATACCACGATCAACAGTTACAGTTTCACTTTCAGTTAAAAGATGAGTACAAATAAAACAATATTCTGACATTTTTCTTATAAAAATCTAAAACGCACAAAATAGGTTAAAAGATAGTTTAAGATAAGCACATGTTTTCCCTACGCAGTGGCGCTCAAGACTAACGGTATGTATTTCATATATTGGGCATGCCAACATAAAGCAGGTATACGACCCTAGCCACGCGGACAATAGAATAAAAGACAGATGTTATCCCAAGGTTATACTGACGTACAAATTTAGGAACGGGGTTTCATTATACCTGAGATTCTCGTAGTTTAACTTATATTTTACATAAGCAAGTTACAATAAATAATAGCGAACTTATTTTAGTTCTATTACACCTTTAGTGACTTTCATATGTGGCGTACGTGTGCAAAATAGAGGGATTACGACTGATCCAACTTTTCGGAACGTTATATCTCCAAAATGGTGGCTTTTAGGAAAAAAATTATTAATATATTTTTTGTAGAGAATTTCGTGATCTACAATTTTGTACTGGGGTAATTTTGCGAAAAAAACTCACCGTTTCGCTAAAAATCGCAAAAAAACTCATTTTTTTGACCTTTGACCCCGTGCCAAATTTTTAGCACACCTCGGAACGATGAGGACTTTTGAGATTTTCTTTATAATGATGTTTTGAACAACTATGCCAATATTCAGCTTTATGGGAATTTATGTAACCTTCCTCCTGATTTTAGGCTTAAATAGACCGGACTATAGTGACCCCACAAAATCCTTTGACGGTACTTTTTTCGCAGACCATATGTCAGAGTCTACGATAGATATAATCTATGGTAGTGGCACTTTGCATTATGTACAATAATAAATTATTTGACATTAAAAAAAATTTAGAGCCACAGCTTTTTTTAATGTAATGAATTTTTGTTTTGTTAAATGTAAGGGGTCTCAAAACAATAGGAGTTCAAAGTTTGACGCAAGAAGCACGAAATAGATTGCGATGGCGAAATACACTTGCGGAGGCTGAGGCACATAAGGGGTTGAGACATTGATGATGATGATGAGTGAATATTTCATCAAAAAATAACTATGATTTTATGTTTTATATAAACAACTTACATATATTTATTAGTGTTGCCCAAAATCGGTCTTGGTCTTGTTCCTGCAATTTCGCAAGACCAAGAACCGCCTTATTGTAGCAAGACCAAGACTGAAACCTGCAAGACCAAGAGCGCAATACCAAGACCAAGACTGGCCTAAGTCTGGTCTTGGTCTTGCATTTGGGCAACAGTAATATTTATACACCTAAAGTTACTTAAAATCAATGTTGTATGCCTAAATTAAAAGCTAAATTAAAAACAGTTAACAATTGGGCGTACATGTATGTCGTCAAAAAATCGAAGTGTGTCCCCCACATTCAATATCTAATGTATGTTTTAATTCACGTGACAACGTCAAAAAAATCAATTAACGCCGGCTGCACGTACGAAAAAACAAAACTCATTGTCCCGTTACGCTCATTGTGCGCTTGCGCCACATCTATCTCTCTTCCCCTCAAAGATTTAAGTATGCAATCATTTCCTTAATGTTTTATGACGTCATCACATTAAACTATCGTCCGTAAACAGTATGTACAGATAACCATTTCTTTTTTACATATAACAAACACTTTTTTAAATTAATCAACATACCTGATCAACATCAGATGCCGATTTGGGCTCTCGAAAAACGGCCTTTCTTTTAGATATGGCCTCAATAACATTTGTATTCTTCAAATGTTCATACACCTTGTTCTCATACGAGTACGAGGGTAGAAAGCAAACTATACCACCGGGTACTATGCTACATATATTCCTTAATATACGACCGACTTCATCCAGCTGGAAAATTGGAAATCAGAAATCAGGACAAAACCACTTTGTATGCGAGAATTTGTGAGAGCATGGTCACGTGACCAGGCGTGATCTAACGTTATTAAAACATTTGGTGGTTGGTAGTTACACAAAAATGGATTTGTCACAGGCCATAGAGAACGACGTAAATATATTATCTATGGTCAGCAGTAAGAATTCACGTAAAAAAAATTGTAAAAAAATCTATTAACTCGCGGCTAACTCTCATAATACAGATTAAAACACACAGTATTTAAAACTTACCAACTCTTTTGACATTCGGTTCTCATAAGAAAAGTTCAACATGACGTTGCCCGGTCCTCGTGACAAACAGACGCCCAAAACATTCTCCGAAGGCACTACATGATCACACTTCACTATATTCACTATATCTGTGTTTAATAGCGACTTAAATTCACTTAAAGGTTCCATTGTCCCCCCTGCTACGACCACCTTAAAAAATATTATTATTAAACTTAAAAATATCTGTGGCGTTACAACTTCTGGGTTGGCCTAAGATGTATGTATCTTAATAGGCAAGTAGGTGATCGGCCTTCTGTGCCTGACACGACCGTGACGTCCGTCGTTCCACAACTGAGCATTTTAAGGCAGTTTTTGCCGCGTACCACCACTATATGGAATCACTGACGTATTTCCGAACCAATTCCACTTAGGGTCTTTCAAGAAACAAGCGTACCAACCTCCTAAAAGGCCGGCATTGTCTATGGACGACAGTTTCACTTAACTAGGTGTAAGTTAAAAAGTTACGTAAAAATATTTGCAACTCTTTATAACGTCATTGGTTATAACGAAAAACTCTCTGTATCGCAAGAAGGTTTTAAATTTATTGAAGTGAAACTTCTTTATCGGGGTTGGAAAAAAATTTAGTGTAACATTTTTGCGTTACGCGTCACATTTTTTCGTTACGCGCCATGTTGCTTTTTGAAGTCAAACTTCTTTATCGGCGTTAAAATATGACATATAGTATGTTTTTGACTTTGAAGTTTGACAACGGATTACATTTTCGAAGTCCAACTTCTTTATCGGCGTTAAAATATGACATATAGTATGTTTTTGACTTTGAAGTTTGACAACGGATTACATTTTCGACTTGAAATTTGCTAATCGCAATTTGCAGCAATTAATTTGTAAATTGTATGCTAGGCAGTGTATCAAAATTTACTGTGTTTAAAGAAATAGTTTCCAATAAGGTCATAAAGAAGTTTCACTTCTTACGTGTGTACACCTAGTACACGCACACATTTTTTTGGTTTAACCCAATACCCAATACATTAATATTTCCTCCCGTATAACGAGACCTCTCTATAACGAATAAAAATGCCCTTGATATTGCTGTTATAAAGAGTTCACACTGTATATTACAAAATCTGTTTCGTGTTTGTTTGCATAAAAATAATACTCTTTCGTAAAAAAAACACGTTTTCTTTACTTTACACGTACTGATCTACACTGTTGTACGACATCTTTGAACCGTTCAGCGGGATTTAACAATAGATACTTTAACTGGGCGTTTTCTCCGTACTGTACAAGCACGCGACCGTTCTCACTGCGCTCACATAACATCTCCAAGAAATCCAGTAGAGCGTATAAACCACTACCCGCCGATATTTCCGGTACCTGGAATTATTGAAAAATTGAAAATTAAAACTGTTTCTGGGCTAGGATTATTGGAAATTAGAAAAATTTAACTGTTTCTGGGCATAGAATTATTGATAAATAGAAAATTTAAACTGTGGGCATAGAAAATTCCATTCTTTCTGGGACTTAAAAATTCTAGCGATAATCTGTTGTATGAATTCCTCTTGCTTTATTACAAAACGTGGGACTAAATATAGTATATATTTATACTTGATTAATTCCTCTCGGTACTGGCTTCAATTCCTCCTTCCCATCCTTTTCCTCAACTCTATCTTCTTTCTTCTTCGACATATTACTCAGAAAATCCTTAAACGACTTTTTTCTGTCGACCGTATTCTCTTTCTCTTCCAACTCTTGCTGACTGTATCTCATCGAGAATCCATGCAACTTCGGTGCTAAACGTGCTTTCCTACAAAACTCAACTAAAGGGCGGAGATTCAAGTGATCAATTTCCGTTTTAATAACAAAATCTTCAAGTGTATATATTTTTGCTACTTGCGTTTTATCTTGTTTTAAATCACCTGGAATTTTAATTTTTAATTTTAAAGAATTTATAATGTCTCTTAGAATTGTTGTGTGTATGTGTATGTGTTGTGATTTATCTCCCGTACCGCCAAAAAATGATCCACCCAAACCCAAGCTTCAGGGAAACCTGAAGTCACGACCTCACACAGCGCAAGAATTGGTCGATTAGGGAGCGTTCAAGTATTACGTAACGAATTTTGGGGGGGTCCCCCTTTTGTAAAAAACGGGATTGAATTACGCGTTATTGTTAATATTATAATATGTAACTTTTAGATATAAAGAGTCAATAGATGGTCACGAAACGTTTTACTATGGGGTACAGAAAAACGTTACGGCGCGTTACATGGGGGGGGGGATCAATAATCTCCAAAAATTGCGTGATGTAATACTTGAACGCTCCCTTATTCACATTTATAGGTATTAAAATCATGGTAAATAAAATTTAACACTCACCCACTAATTTCCCGACAACAAAACCAATCTGATTCAACTGTAAAAGATTTCGACTGCTTAACTTCGCCCTGTACCTATTTATATAGAACTTCAGGTACAATTTTACAGCCGTCAACTGTTTCATACTAACGGGCGCCGAGTGAGCATTTTCCAACGCAGCTGTAAGCCCATGGGCCTCGTCCAATATGAGAATATTATTTTCGAGTTTGAGATTAATGCCACTTCGCGCTCCACTGCTTACAATACCAGCGTGACTTATTAGAACTACCTGTAAGGTAGGTTACCCGATATACTAACACGAAACAGTTCAGAAATCAGATGACAAAATTAAAAATTTATTATAAATTAAAAAATTTTAAGCTAAAAATTTATTTACCAAATATAAGACATTGCTGCCCTATGGCAACACAAAGGCGAATAAAAAAATAGTGTTTTTTTTTAATGAACACAGTTTAACAGGGGCACGGGCAGTAGGCTCATCTGATGTTATGTGATACCGCCACCCAAAGAGTGTCTTTGGTTACTCTAATTCTCTGACATTGGTAGAAGGCTCGCAAGTGCGTTGTCGGCCTTTTAAGAATTGGTACGCTATTTTCTTGCAGCATTATTTTAACATAGGTACATGGTTTTAAAAGCGTTACGGATTTAATTAACTTGTTTCTGCATCTTCTACCGCATTTACCATGGAGAGTGTTCAGAGGAGTTGTTCGGATTAATACCTGCAGCTGAGTTTCATCATCGGACGTCGAGGCAGAATACGAAATTCCACCCGTATCACCTCGACGTCCGACGTTCCACAACTGAGCGTTTCTCAAGGCAGTTTTTGCCGCGCACCACCACTATTTGGAACCAGCTGCCCACTGAAGTATTCCCGAACCAATTCGACTTAGGGTCCTTCAAGAAAAGAGCGTACCAATTTTTAAAAGGCCGGCAACGCACTCGCGAGCCCTCTGGCATTGAGAGTGTCCATGGGCGGCGGTATCACTAAACATCAGGTGAGCCTCCTGCCCGTTTGCCCCCCGTTCTATAAAAAAAAAAAAAAAAAAAAACTTGTAAATAATTCATTTATCAACAAAAAAAACAAATAATTAGTTATGTCTTTGCCTGTCTAACTCTAAAACTATCTTGGAGGTTATTTCATTGATCTAAATTATTTTTTTTACATTTTAATAATTAACACGTAAAAAAATGACGTAATTTGACAAAGCATAGTGCGTCACAGGGACTGGTGCAACGCCATCTTGGTTTTAGCGAGTTCATGAAATTATGAATATTTAATTTTAATTTTCAAAGTCTTAATTGTCTTAAATAACGAATTGTGTAGCTTCAAGTCATTAATAAATAATCTAAAATAGGTTTTAAAACCACCCATTCTACCAATTATTAAAAAAAGGGTTTTATATATATACTAGTGGACCCCACAGACGTTGTCCTGCATGATATTTAAAGCGATTAGGATATTAAGCAAAGTATGAAAGTACCGACTGCAGTGCCATCTGCCGGGCTGATTTGTGAATCTAAACCATTCCCAGATCCCCTTGAACACACACAAAAAATTTCATCAAAATCGGTCCAGTCGTTTGAGAGGAGTTCAGTCACATACACACGCACAGAAGAAATATATATATTAAGATATGCCAAAAATGGACTTTATTTCCTTAAACTAGTCTTATCTGGTAGGCTTGGCGTCTCCCGCCGGGTCCAGAAATATCCTCATGATATTTATGGGCAAGTCGGACCTACCCACGGCATCCGCATCACCTCTTGCCCGCACTTGGCTCTTGACAGTCAACAATGAAGTCAACCACGCACTGTTTTGTTGTGTTTTTTTTAATATTTTTATTACTCTTTAATGTTAATATTCTAAGGTTTCGATATTTGTAAATATGTGAGGAACATGTATACTAACTTTTTTTAGTATAGTAGTTTATTCTAAGAGTACATTGTCTTCACATATAATTATTTAACAAATGTAACAAAATATTGTAAACCTATTTTAAAAGAGTAAGTGTGGAGTTTCTTGCCCATTCTTCTCCACACGAAACTACCTTTTGGAAGGGGCAACTAGAATCATCTTTATATTTTTTTTGACGTTCAAAAGTGCCATTTTAGATGGTCTAATTGAAATAAACGATTTGACTTGACTTGACTTGACTTGACTTGAACCACGCACGCGGGGCTTGTCTTCAGTTTGAATCTGTGTATTACTTACCTCGGAATCATCCAAGGCCATTCTAGAAGCATAATACGGGCAGGCCTTCAAAATCTTCCCACATTTAACTAAATCCTCCATATCCATAACATCCACGAGTAATCGTTCCTTCAATTTTGTTATATTTCCTTGATTATAGTACGTACAACTTTTGCACGATTTAGTCTTTGTTTTTTTTGTTGCCCTACCATCCATATCTGTCGATGTTGGTTTAGATTTAGACTTCTGTAGGTCTAGACACCTGGAATATTAAGAACAGCCTCAAAAACATGTTACGGGACATAACAACATAACTTTAACTAATCATACAAGGCAAAGTGGCAGGTAGAAGGAGACCTGGCCGCAGACGCACATCCAGGTTGAAAAACTTAAGACTTGTTTGGTCAAAGCACCAAGTCATTGTTTAGAAGCGCGGCATCAAAAAATAAACTAGCTATGATGATCGCCAACCTTCGCAAGGAGATGGCACTATAAGAAGAAGAAGGGACATAACAGAGCTACAGTAATACTGGAGACACTTTTGTGGCCGTTGTGTTTATTACTGGTGCCTAGACAGGTGTATTATTATTGTTCGATTTCCAGTAAATTTATTTCGATATAACCAATACTGGAAGTGGCGTAACTATATCATCTGGGGCCCGAAGCAAATTCTTTTGATGGAGCCCTATCAGTTAAAATCGTCACGTTGTACTCAGTTTAATTCTAATAAACTTCGAGATTTTCAGCGTACTCAATTACACGTTGTATATGTCCGACTAATGGCCATAGGCCTCCTCTCTTAAGCGAGAGGGAATGGTCTGTAGTCCCCATGCTAGCCCAAGCGTTTTGGAGACTTCACATTCATCCATACACATAATATCATCAACATAATATCTCTTGGGCAGGGGCCCTCTTGGGTCGGGGGCCCGTGGCATTTTGCCACCCCTGCCACCCTATTGTTACACCACTGAATACTGGACACATTTCTGTATCCGTTTCTTTGATTTTAACTGTCTATGTTGTCTCAGTATTTGAAATATTAAGATAAACTGTACACATCCCATCCCACCCATCTGTTTGATGATTTGATATTTTAAAAGAGTACCGAGAGTTTTTTTACGCCGGCTTTTTCTCTCGGCCTACACCCTCTGTCTTCTTTGCCGATGAGTAGGGATGCCTACAAATTCAAATTTAATGACGTGAAATAAGTGATACATGTATCTTATGTTCCTTAATAAACATATTTTTTTTTTTTATTTTTTTTTAGATAATTTGTACCAGGTTCTATACCCCGTAACATTATGTCGCTCTGGTATAATATCGGACTGAGAAGTGTTAGCCTAGTGGTGGTAGTGCGACTCTCATCCCTTAGGTCGTAGGTTCGATCCCGACCGTTCACCAATGGACTTTCTTGCTCGCACGGTGAAGGAAAACACCGTGAGGAAACCGGGTTGCCTTAGACCCAAAAAGTCGACAGCGTGTCAGACACAGGAGGCTAGTCACCTACTTGCCTATTAGATTGACAAATGATCATGAAACTGATTCAGTCAATCTGAGGCCCAGACCTAAAAAGATTGTAGCGCCACTGATTTATTTATTTATTTTTTAAAGTACTGGACACACATTTATCTAACAACTACCTAAGATCCCATCATGAACAAGCAAAAAATTTACCTTCCAGGGTTTGAACCCAGGACCTCTGCGATGAGGATACTATTCTTGGTTACTATAACTATACACTTACCTCTCATTAATGAGATTAACATTCTTTAACTTATTGACATCTGAATTGATACAGTAATGCTGTCTGGACGCCAAAGTAACAACTCGGATATTATTATTAAAATTGGTTCTCTTTATTTCACCCACAAACTGTGATAACTGGCTGTGTGTTCTACTACTTATGTATATCTGGAAAAAGGCATTCATACATTATTTATAGATTTAATAGTAAAGACCAACAAACTAAGCAAACAATAATTATATTTATTGTACCAAGTTATTAACAAAAATAGAAGATTGAACACAGAAAAAAACTCCACGGTGTGTCAGGTATAAAAGGTTGATCCCTACTTGCCTATTAAGAAAAACATATTATCACAAAACAGATTCAGAAATCTGAGGCCAAAATGTATTCCTTAATTCAAGGTAACTTATTTACACTCATATAAAATTAATTAATTAAGTAAATACAATATATTGTATTGTCAATACAGTATCCGCTGATAAATGGACTAATCCAATTTTTTTAAGTATTAGGTCCAGAGTAAACCAGATTCAAATCTACAAACTCTTCAGCTTTTAAATATAATATCTGATAATTATTACACAAAGGTTGATAGGAAATATTGCCTCTAACTGCAAAATACACCTGGGGCCTTAGTCAAGATGCCTTAACAGTAGTGTATGTAGAAAGTCAAAAACTAAATTTGTATGGAAATGACAGTTTGTGTCGAAAAATTAATACAAATTTAGTTTTTGACTTTCTACATACACTACTGTTAAGGCATCTTGACTAAGGCCCCTGGACACAAAGATATAAAGATGTCATTACAATTCATAAATCAAAGTAACTTGTAATCTTATAGTGCTATAATTTTGTTAAAAAAATATGGAATGGTTTGGCATATTTAACTTTCAGAAAATAAAGAAACATTACAAACCTTAGTAATAGGATTACTCTCCTCAATCGGTTCCTCAGACTCCGAATCATCATCATCTTTTGCCTCTATTTCATCAATCATAAGATCATCTTCCAAATCAAAATCATTTTTATCATCAGACTTACAACTGTCATCTATAATGTTTTTCTTAAAGTAGTGATCAATTTTATTTAAATTGGCTTTTGATGCCGCTACTCTCTTCTGAAGTTCATTGAAATATTCTTCTCTTTGTTGAAATTTGTGAAGTTTTAATTGTAAGCTAGCAAGGGCTTGATTATTTTTTATTTTTGTGTACTCTTCTTGAAGCCAGTCATCTGCATCTATGTAATAAAAATTTATACTCAATTTAATGATGGTAAAAGTTCTATTATCTAGTTTGGATTGTTCTCATTACAAACAGACAATATTTTATTTTAATTCAAAAATACAATTTGTATTCTAAACATAATTTTAAAAAATAAAGGTTACCTGGAATAAGAGAGTTTGCTTCATTAAAATCTGATATCTGTTTTTTTATATCTTCTATAATAGCTTTGTTGTTATCTTTAAGCCATTGTAATGCTCCGCAGCAAATACTTAAGGATTTTCCCTGTAATTTATATTTTCTATAGGTATCGACTTTAAAAAGTAATTAGGTTGCAGTACCAATACTTTCATAAATATTTATTAGCTAGGAAAGACCTACGAAACAGAAAATATATTTTGGTACGATATGTAAAATAAATACTAACTGTGCCAGTAGGACTCTCGAAAATACCCAGCTTTCGATCGTCTATTGTTTTATAAAGTTCACTCATGAACTTTTTCTGAATATCATATGGTTTGAAAGGAAAAGAAAACTGCGGTTCCATTTTAAGGTTTTCTTCTAAGTAAAATTGGTTTAACAACAAATCAATCAAAATAAAATCTGTCTTGTCTTCAAACAAATGAGTGGCTATTTATCACATCAGCAAGTAAATAAAATATATAAAAATAAGACAGCTCAACGTAGGGTTCACAACCGTACGATAATTATCGTACATTTGCGATAATTTCATAACTACGTACGATGTACGATGGTACATGACTATCGTACGCAGATTGTACGATAATTTCCAGTCTGATAAAAAAATTTGATGATTACACAGATAGCCCAATAACAATTACAGTTTTTAGTGTCAGTGCCATCTATTGGCTTATTTTTCTATTAGGAACTTATGCAAGGCAACTACAGCAGATGAACAAAGCGTTAATGTACAAACACAAAAACGCATCAGAATGCACAGCCAAAAAATTCACGATTTGTATGGTGACGCAGATTTGGAAGTCTTCGATAACATTTTAATACCTAACGAATTTTAAGTGATAAAAATAATATGCGATGTAAAATGAACGAGAAAAAAAAACGTATTTTTGTTCCTCTTTGACGGAAGAGATTGAATTATTTTTTTTTTTTCAATTTGAAAAACGCAAGTTTACAAGATTTAAACTATAAATCGTTTGCAACATTTTATTTTCACGTTTCATATGATTTTTTAAAGTATTTTTAGCAATTTTCCTGACTGTACGATAATTTATCGTATATGCATCACATATACGATAATTTTACGGCCCTGGTACGATAACTGCCTGGCTTCAGGTTGTGAACACTGGCTCAACGTAGTTAATCTTGTCCGACCTCCGGCACAGTTAAAGTAAATTACTATAATATATAAATATATATAAACGCTATTTGCTTTAGTACGGTTCTACTTGACTTTAAAGTTTCAAGTTGAATCAAAAATTCAAAATAGAATCGCTTTTTATTTTTGTTTCAAGTGATACCCCTCCCGCGCCCGCGCAACCCCGGCGCATCACTCAGCACTAATCTGTGCACTCAGAATTCAGATCTTCCCTCGTTGTGTCAGTAAACAGTAAAGTGTAAACACTAAACACGTAATTTAGTCAAATCTTTAGGAGAGTGCACAAGTGCCGTGAAAGGCGTGCGTGTTTTTTGATTTTTAAAGATGGCTAAATGGTTGGAAGATACAACTATCAAATTTGTGTCTGAATATGTTGTTCACGAATGTTTGTGGAACGTAAAAAACAATTTATAAAATCCATTGACGCTCCTACATTCGTTTCGGTTTATTTATTTCGAATAAAATCTCGTCTTCTATTTGTTCCATAACTACAGTTAGTATTTTGCGTAGAAGAGAGCGTATTTGCCGACGTCGTTGCGCGTTCATTGTGGCGCTGTAATGAATAATGATACTCTACTGGAAGAAATGTAAACGTTCACTCGCAACGCACTAAAGAACTTGCCTTTCAACTTGTACTAAAATACTCCCCTAAACACTAAGATAATGTAAATCGGCCCTAATGCTCTCGCGACTCGCGTGCTTCTCGCAATCAATACCAACACAGTGACAGAAAATTGACCAGTGTTTTTCTTTAAGTTGGAATTGATCGAATTTACGAAAGTACATTCTATACTTACATGCACCATTTTTTTTATGGCTGGCACGGTTTGTGCATTAGCCAGCGTCAAGTATAAGATTTTTATAATTCGTGATTGCCTTAGAAATTCGACCGTGTCCTCCATGTACGGTTTAAGCACTCGCCCGGTACCGCACAACCCTCCCAAAGGCCGAGAACAAATTTAAATTAAATTAAAACTTGCCCTCGAACCCGGTACCCCTCACCTAGCTGCCACTTAATAAGACCGCTAGGCTATGAGGCCCTTGGCAATAGCTTTAACTTTTTTAACAGTTTTTCGAAAGAAATTGTTAATGTTATATTGTGCATACTGTGGAACTTGCACGAGCTGTCACTGTCAAAGGGTCATGTACGATTGTCGAAGTCGAATAATGTCTGATTGTGCAGAGTGCAGACTGCAGTCACTAATGTAATAAGTAATGAGTGATGATCAAATAAACATAATAAACAATCAAAATTAACGTTTTTGGTATTTTAACAATATTAATTTAAATCGCTCATATCTAGATGCATAGAACATAAAGACATCATGTCTCATAAGTAAGGATTTGATTAAAAAATATTGTTTTATGTTACATGAAGGTAATTTTTGTCGTTACTTTTATATTTTAGTATAAAAATTCTACCAGGAGCAACAGTTTGTGAAGACTGTACCTTAGAAGGTGATATAACAATTGGTGGAGGCACTGTGATACACCCAAGAGTAACTATCATTGCAGAAGGCGGACCTATAATTATTGCTGAGTACTGTATTATAGAGGAATATTCTACTATAATACACAAGTAAGTACCACAAAAAGTTTTTAAACTTTAGAACTACATCCACAGAAAGATGTCAATATATCCATAGAATTACATTATTTATATAAATAAACTTAGGCAGAGCTGAACCTTATTTTTATCCTGTAAATGTGCTTGTATATTTGTACTCTATATGAATATGTTCTTGGATAAAAATGAAAGTCAGACAAGATTGATTACTTTAACACAAACTTAAAATATCTTTATTTATATAGGTAAACAAGTACCCTTATCAATGTCAACAGAAAATATGTTAAATTGATTCTAAATTTACATTTACTACCAGAGCAAAAAACTCTCTGACGCTTTAGATTTTTATGTTTGTGTAAACCTTGGTTTGAATTATATTGTTCTGTTTTTTCAGAAAGTCAGATAAACAAGAGAATCCTCCCAAAGCACTATTCATTGGTGCTCATAATGTATTTGAAGTTGGCTGCAGGTTAGAGTCGATTTTTGGCCACATTGGAGAATACAATATTTTTGAATGTCGGTCTTTTGTTGGGGCTGATGTCAGAATTGGCAGTGGGTGTGTTGTTGGTACGTTCATACTAACCTAAAGAAAGTACTATATACTGTAAGACAACCTTATTTTAAAAGAAAAACTTGTGAAAAAAAGGGTGCGTGAACTTATGTACGCGCGTAAGAAGTTATACTTCTTTGGCATTATTTAAAATAGTTTTTGATTGCATGTAAATAATTAATTACAATTACATAATCAAACACTGGAAAAGGAGTCAATAAAGTTCAGTTTACATTTGAAAAATTAAATAAATAAATATTTATTATTATTCTCTAACATTATGAAACATAAATTCTATTATTATTCGAATGTTGTTTTTAAATTATTTCCAATGCCGTAGCATCTTCCGTGGGCAACTTCATTCTGTTAATTTTGTGTCACGGTGCGCGCGCATCGTAAAATTTCACTCTCATAAATTTTTCATAACGCGCCTAAAGAAGTATAACTTCAAAAAGAAATCTTCTGGTTCAAACATTTATATACTATATAATGATTTTGGATAAGTTACATTAATGTCCTGACATCTACATTAGCTTACATAAAAAATACTGTATATCTGAAACACTGAATAAAGTAATGTAGTAGGCATTTGTAGTGTTAAGTTCAACCATATAAGATATTAGATAAACAGCATCCATCTTATGTCTTAATATATATGTCAATAGTCGAAGTTCTTGGCAAGGACTTGACTTTTTTTTCTCTCAATTTTTTACTCCAAAAATTTATATCATTTGATTTACAGGCGCAGCATGTTGTTTGACAGCACAACAAACATTGGCTGACAACACAGTAATATGGGGCTCTCAACATCACATTAGAGAAGCATTAGAAAAACAACCATCTCAACTCCTACAGCTTGATTTTCTTAGCAAAGTGATGCCAAACTACCACAGACTACGAAAACCAAATGTTCATAAACGACAACCATCAAGACAGTCTACAGAGCCTGCAAAATAAGTCTCAATGTAAATTTTTTATTAATGTATTAAAAGGTTGCATACATTTTACATTCATTTTTGCAAAAATAATCTATTAACACTGCTTAAAATATAAATTATTCTCTATATACTTATTTTATTTCTCTGAATCCCAATTACATTGCGTGTTTCATATACAGAAGTGATTTTATTTTTTTATACATTATATTAAGTGAGATGTGGCCTATTGAATAAACCCATATCATCTAAATATTTAAAATAAAGTCGTGTTAGTTACACCACTTATAACTCAAGATCGGCTGGACCGATGTTCTCTTTTTTGTTGGATTTTTCTCCGATCCGAATAGCAGAATAAGTAATAAAATAGCGGAACAGTTCTCGAATAACAATAAATAAATTAATTAATTTTACGAATGCAAACTGCATGTGGTGCCATCTGTTGACAAAACTACGCATCATTTTACATTGAATTCGTGTCAGTTCAAGAAATTCCGATCTTGAGGTGAATGAGGAGATGCATAACCAGGCTTTGAACTTGATCAAAGACATGTGTAACCTCATCAAAAAATGTTGTATATCAGAAAATGCTTTAGCGCAATATTGGCGCTAGAGAGAAGAAGCCTAATGTGTATAACTGCTATTCTTCTTTCGCAATGGCAAGCAAGAAAACATTTCTGTATTTGCAAAAAAATTGTATTAATGAAATCCTAAATTAAAGTCAACACGATATTATTAGACTGTTAGGCGGAACGAAGTTTGCCTGGTCAGCTAGTACCTACTGTCTAAAATAATGATACAACCTTCAACAAATATTGTATCTCGAACCTACCAAATCGTGGATACAATAGTTTGAGGTGGATTAAACGTCGTGCGTTACCAACTTGGGGGCCTCGGCGGCGGCAAATGATTATTTTTCAAAACCTTGCCATCTCACTATAGTAATGGCAGTAGCTTAGAATAATAAGACAGATTGTAAATACTTATTAATTTCACTGATTTTATATGAACTGTTAGATTTGTAATGCACCTAAATTCATACATTCTTAAGCTTTAATCTAGATGGCGCCTCCGTACACAGGTACGGCCGGTTGATTAGCGAAGGTAATTTGTGATACCGGCGTTTTTCTATTATCTATAAATTACACAACGTACGTCAGTTTTAAAGTCACGATCAATTTATATTACATTCAAAAAAATTTGTCTTTGAAATTCGATTAGAATGTTGGTAATATGATATTTAACGAAAGTTATAGATTTAACAACGCTATAGTAAAATTTAACGTACCGAAATTTTTAAGTCTCAAACAGTTTAATTTAGTTTAGTTTGCAAGCCAGGCTTTGAGTTTAAATGAATTTCTTTGCATTGTTTAGTCAATTTAATTCAAAATCATATGCAAAAACTATTAATTTAATATAGTTTATAGCAATTTATAATGATTGACCTCGTTTAATATAGGTCATACAATGACAATGCAGCACTTAATCCTAAACAGATCCTAATTAAACTAGCTGTTTTCAACATCAAAGCTTGCGATGCGGCATTAGAGATATACCTGTATTTACTGTTGTAAAAGAACTCATTGACGTCATTGGGTCGACGCATGCGCGATACTAAGCCTGCAAGTAAGGCGCAAATCGCAAAGTACGAATAACCAAGAACGCGACACGACGTCTTCGTAACTGGTCGTTCGAGTGGTTAAAAACTTCAACACAGCGCGGGAAATCACTTAATGGTAAGTCAAATTTTTACTTTTAATTACTCTTAATTATACGTAGCTTGACATTGGTGAAGGGAAATATGAAATGTTACAAATTTCGTAGAACGTGTAGAGTTTGGAAGTTACGTTCTACAAAGTTCTACGGACTGCGCATATATACATTGGTGTGGACGTATCTTCTAAGTTAAATAGCTTTATGTCGTAATTAGGGATGCATCCGATACCGATGCCGATACCGATATATCGGCGATATTTTGGGTTTGCCGATATATCGGCATCGGCGATATTTTCATTGCCGATTCACCGATACTTTTCAAATTTCACGCTTTAAAAAAATAATGTAAACGCGCATTTTGTAAGATCTAGTTTGTTGCAAACGAGCCACGGATTATTGTTGCCCGAATTATCCCGCGTTTTATTCAGTTTGTTGTCTCTATCATTAGCTTGGGGACAAAGCATTATTATTTATGTATATTTGTATTTCATTTCGCTAAACACTATTTATTTATTAACACTTTCTTGCATTACAATATAAAAATTGAACATAATTAATTGAAAAGGAGGGCAAAAATACATATTACATATAAACTAAAAAAAGTCTACATGAAAAATAAAAGTGCACATGAATCACGATAATTTACGATCAGTCTCACGTCAGTTAGTAGTTAGTACGAAAAACTCTTGATGGATTGATTAGTAGACCAAAATTTTTACTCGAGTCAACTATCTTTAGCGCATAGTTATTAGATATTATGGCTTGCGGGAGATCATTGAGACTTTATTGAAAGTAGATTTGAAGATCATTTAGTTGGCTTTTAACTGCTATCGCGACTAGTATTTTTTCGATACCAAATTTAATAAAATACAGAATTACTACAATGTTATCATTGTTAATTTTAATTATTAACAGTTATTTATTTTATTTTAATTTAATTATTACTCTTAATTCTTAATTTTAGTAACAAAACCTTTAAAATAATTCAAAGTTTGTGACTACTTTTTTTAATAAAAAATATAAACTTTAACTTAACTTGATATATTTTACCTTAATTTAATTTTAATTCAATAAGCGTTGGTATCAATATCGGTATCGACGATATTCCTATAAGTGTATCGGCATCGGTATCGTATCGGCAAAAAAGCGTATCGATGCGAGTCGTAATGTATGAATTGTTATTGTAGCGGCTAAACTATAAAGTTCACACGACGTCTTCGTAATAGATAATATTGTGAACGACAGATTGTTCGACATCAGTAGGTAAATATTTCTTTGATTTTCATACTACAATTGAATTTACATTTCAAAGTAAATATTAAGAGTTTGATTTTTAATAATTACCTACTCGTTACTGGTAAAAAACGAAACGACGCAATAGAAATTAACAGAATATATTTATTATTAAAAATCACTTTATAACGTTTCTCATCTCGACCTCTAAGCAGGCGTTAAATTACTCCTATTAAATCCTGTCCTTGGTTCGTACCTTAATCCTTTATCTATAAGTGTGTTTATAATTCTCTCTACACCGAAGAACAATTCATGTACATATATAGAAAATTTAAAAAAAATTCAGTTGAAATGTCCTGAATTATTCGTGTCGTCCTTATACAAAGTACTTCGTAGTCTGACCTCGGATAATATATTCTGTGGTCCAAGCAGCAAGATTAATGATCACGCCATCACCATTCAGTATTCACTTGTTGATCGCGAGCCATGAATGAGATAGGCTTCATTAACTTCGTCGGCAGTTTATCTTTAGCAATTAAGCTTACTATTTTAGCCAAGATTATCTAAGTCAAAATTATTTGTTTTAATTGCCAAATATAATATTAAAAGCCTCCAGGTGCGATCTCGAGCAACAAATCGATATAAAGTTAACAACCGAGCATTTACCCAAAATATTAAGAAAATTCAGATCGCAACTGGAGGATTTCTGCAGTAGGATACTGAGATGTGTCACTCACTAGCCCATGAATATAAAATAGAAATATGTAGTAATAGGTAAATGTATTTGTATATATGGATATGTATATTAGGAAATTTCTTAATGTATGTATATATATCTTTGTACAAAATATATGTATAAAATAAGGTCCCGCACCACAAGAATCGGGGATATTGGGAAATTTATATAATAAAAAACAATTTGCCAAATATAATTTATAAATGAAATGAAATAGTTTATTCTTGCAAGTAGGACTATATAAATCACTTTTACAATGTCATCCTAAAATAGATGAAGTCGACATTTCCTAACTGACTGCCCTGAGAAGAAATGTCGAAACAAACTCGGGGGTCTTAGTCTCTTTTATAGTCCAGATAATACAATAATAAATTAATAAATTGGTGTAAACAAATGCAGAGTATTTACTGGACTGGTCTTTGGAAGAAAGAACCAGATCGATCTGAGCAAGCCTGTGCCAGCAGACGGCAAGCATGCCCCGAATAGCTCATGCAGCTCAACCATTTTTGAGGGAGCTGCACAACCCGGTACACAGCAATACCGCCAGTGGCACCATAAAAATATGTGGGGCAACAACTCACTCAGATCGCCAGCCCAAAATAACTATATACTAAAATGTATCAAATTATAAATCAAGCAAAAGAGTTTATGATATACCCGCATAATGTTTACACTTACAATGGATACAAAATGTATTTTTAAGGTGTACCTTAAAGCAAGGAAAAAATAATGAAATTGAAAAATATAATCGTAATATAAACATTATTCACTTGGCATGTCAAAGTGTAAAATATTGTATGCAAAAGCACAAAACATGTCAGTAATGTAGAGAAAAAAAAATGTAAAAAAATGAATATGCACTAAGCACAAACATGTCAATAGAATAAAATAAAATGCATATGCAAAAGCACAAGACATGTCAGATTGTAAATATGTACAACATGCAAAAAAAAAAAAGTGAAAGACAGCTTAAAAAAAAACACAAGCGATAGCTGTATAAGCGAGCAGCTCAATCCCAGGCGTTTCTATCATTTAAATAATCGGATATCCTGTAATATCCTTTAGTTAATAATTTTGATTTAATAAAAAAATTTAAATTTCTTAAGGGGAAGTTTACGAACATCCATAGGAAGTTTATTGTAAAAGCGTATACATTGACCCATGAACGAGTTGCTTATTCTATGAAGGCGAGTAGCATGAACTGTTAAATTATTTTTGTTCCTAGTATTTCGGGAGTGAAGATCAAAATGAACTATACACCTCAATGAATTATAGTTTGAACGGTTATTTGTGTTGCGATATTATTACGATCTATTGCATGACATGACGTCATCTCAAATAAAATAAATTGCAGCTAACTACTAGAAAAATTTGCCCTTTCGAACATGAACATGCCTAAAAGACTTGTAGTCGTGCTGTGTTTCATGTTCCTCACATGGTCACTAACTATGCAAAAAACTCAGTTTAGTATACCGCAGCTCGGAAAAGTAATTCAAAGTCAAAATCATTTATTAATTTAGGTAACACAATGTACACTTATGAACGTCAATAAAGAAATGCATATTAAATGCTAAATGCTTCTAATTTTACATTTACTGCTAGGACGAGAAGAACTGGCAATAAACTCTCCGCCACTCTCTCTTTTGTTTTACATAATATTTGTAAGGAACTGGAACTATTACACCATGTTCCACATGACATTTTAAGTTATTAATAGTTCATTAGTAACAAAAAATTAGAAACAAAGATTTGTCTTCTTTCAGCAGTAGGCATGGTGAAATAGGAACACGCACTTCGCCGAAATAACTAACATCACCGCATAAATATTTTTATACATAATATATAAATTTTGTTATCTGTAGGATTACGAAATAAATAAATAAACAACGAAACATTAATTTTATTGCTCATAAATTTGTACATAGTTAATTCCTTTCGACTTTCAATATTTTTTCAAAATGTAATTTGTTCTAAGGTTATAGTTATAGTTTTGATGTTTTAAGAGGGTTTTGTAAAAGTGAACATCAAATAAGAAAAGCTACAGAGCGTAAAATATTTATTTTGTTCACTGCCAGACAAACACTAATGTAGCCCGTACAATATAAGGCCAGTAATGTTAGTGATACATAGGCAATTTGCCTTTATGCATCTCGAACGAGCACATAAAAGATTCATCGTTCATAACAATTGACACATTGAGGACGATAATAAATTCTCGCAATTCCGTCCTGTCGCTATATGAGATTCGAAAATAAACTCATGCGATATTCTACAGGTTTCTATAAACAGGTATTGTGTTGTTTTTTATAATATACTATCAAATCAAATCAAAAATCTTTTTTGTATCGTATCACTCTGGTCTCTCTTTGAGTTTGACTAGATTTTGTTGATTGATGTGTCAAATGATTTCTCTTTCTTGTCTCTGTTGAGAAATTGTATGGTATAAACTGTTGCATATTAAGCGAAATTGTGTCTGTTATGGTCAGAAATTCTACTTCAAACATTAATATCCTTTTTTATCCGCTGTAACTTCACGTGCCCATTTTTATCATTGTTTATACATCCTTGTTGAGTTAGGGTCACCTGTTAGGACGGGATTGTGTCTTTAATAAATAAATAACATAAAAATAATAAAATATTATTACACTCATTTATTTCGGGAACTTCTTCCAAAAATTTTCCTCATTTTCAAGCCCCTTGTGTGTAAGCCAATCATAATATTAAATTATTTTATATAATTAAAAAGGTCCATAAATAAGAAGCCCGATTTAAGGGAGAAATATTATTATTTTATAATTTATTTATATGCAACATGTCTCATTGTGTATCGTGTCATGCGTAGCGTTGCTACGATTATGCTAAAGGCTATCGCAGTGGCGAAGCGATGAATCTTATGCATCTCTATTGGCATTCTGTTATGCTTCAATGATAATAAACCATTGAACCGCTAGATATCACGCTACACGCACGAAAGAATTCTTATTTTTAAGGCACCAAATCTGGCTTCACATCCTTCTCAATCGTGGATCGTCTAAGTGGTCGGTGATAGTTACGGATAAGTAGGCGAGTCGGGACACACTTTGCATTGAAGTGCAAAATCGAATATGAGAAAGATGTGTGAATGTGAATGTATAGGGATTACTTAACAAAATACGTTTTGCCTCCTTACTTATAAAACTGTTTCCTAAAATTTTCCTCGAAATAAATTATAACACTGTGAATATTCAGAAAGTTACGTTCACATATATTACGTTCCTTGTAACATTCATCTTGGTTAATTAAGATCGTATCTTTATCCCGAGAGAGAAGAATACATATTTGTGCCCGTCTATTGTTAGCTCCACACTGTAATATACTGTACCTCCTTATTGGAATCGACAGTATAAGCTTGCACTTAAAAAATCATGATTGGATCTGATGGTGTCGAAGCTTTTAAAGGTAAAATAAAAGCTTTGTAATTTAATAATTTCGATTTACATCGTGAAAATTTTGCAAGGTGTTTAATTTTTTTATAGAACAAGGGCAAACGGGCCGCAGGCTCACTTTATGTTAAGTGATACCGCCCATGGACACTCACTGCCTCAAGGTTCGCAAGTGCGTTGCTGGCTTTTTAGGAATTGGTGCTGTCTTATCCTTCCGTCTTTTTGAGGTAAATTGGATATACTATATAATAAACCTTAAACCACGGTACACACATAAATCGGTAAACCACCAATGTGGTTTAAAACATAGGTTTATTGAAGAGTTAGCCTTTCCTTGAAAATAGTTGGTATTCTTCTAATTTGGTTCAAAAACGATTTAATAATCAATATTCCATTCAAGACTAATCCTCGTGGTTGATTTATATAATTTGGAGATTTGAGTCCCGGCGAAATAATATTTGTTTCTTGAAAGGTACGCATATTACCTAGTTGCATAAAACAATTAATAGTCTCATTACGGGACGAAATTTTAACCTCACCCTGAATTATCGATTCTATTCATCGACGATTTTTGGCGATAAAAGAATGGCGGAGAGTTTATTGCCAGTTCTTCTCGACCGTTCTACGCCCGTTGATTTGAGAACTGGCAGTAAATGTAAAATTAAAAGCATTGAGCATTTAATATGTTTCTTTATTGACGTTCATAAGTGTACATTGTGTTACCTAAATCAATAAATGATTTGAATTTGAATATCCCAATAGTAATATGAAAGTTAATGTTAAATTTATTTCTATAAGTAATTCATTCTTGTGGTTTCTTCGAATTCATTTATCGTATGTTGTATTATATAACTGTAAATTAAAAAAAAATTGTAAAGATTTTGCAGAAATAATGATTCTATAACCCTAATGTATCTTTGTTTTATGATAATAGCTATCAATCTTTGTATAATTTTTTTTATCTTAGAACATTTCTTTATTTAAATAGGACTTTAATTCTCTGTTGGTTCCTAAGTAGTATTTTATGGTATAAAATGTCCCAAATACTTGATCATAAAAATATCAATAATGTACGGAAATTTTGAAGCATTAAAAAAGGTGAAAGAAAAAAAGGTACAATGAATATTTGGCCAGATTGCGTAGGCGAAGGAATGTTTATGAAATGAGCGACCCTTGTCAACATCTATCTGATCGAAGGACGTCTGCAATCATGACGAGGACATCTCAGTAATTGCCTTAGTGTTACATATTTGGCATATTAATTGGCTCAGTGGGACTAAACATCTGGAAGGTTCGAACAAACTTTAATCTCTTCGGTGTGTTTGGCGTCCATTAATTCGCTGGCAATTTCTTGATAATATTGAAGACATAATATGAATTATAATTTAGAAACAGAACTACCTCTCTTTAGTACGTGAATATTCGCTGAACAAATTCATTTATAGCAAGATTCTGCTTTTTTTTCTCAGTTATCTATTACTTAGAGAGAACCTAAGTTATATGTCAAAAATAATATATAATATTCAATACTTACCTTATTATTAATATGGATAAACGTGCCGGTCTGTAATCTTTCTAGAGACCGGTATTTCTCTTTCTTCTTGATTCTTTGAAATGATAACTGAAAAGATATTCATGATAATGTAGCAAATGTATAATTATAATGTTTTGCGCAACACTGCAATGTATTTTTGTATGTAGAGAACATTCTATAGACCATTTTATCAATTCACCATTACAAAAGGGCATAGATTAAAAATGAGTTTTACGCTGGCCATAGACGGACCGCATGTTGCAGTCGAGACCGACTGCTCTAGAGCGGTCGCGTTGAAGTCGTACACGACTGCAACACGACCGCATAATGCAGTCGACTACGACTGCTTAGAGCAGTTGTGTTCGACCGCAAAATAAAACTGATGCGAGTTCATTTATAAGATGGATTTCGATGAAGAAACACTGTTTCTTGTACTACTATAACGCAACCGTAGGCGTAGAAGACACCTTAGCATGTGGATGCGTCCAATACTACAACCAAGAGAACAGCATGGAATATTTCATACTTTGTATCCCCAAATAAGAGAAGACACTAAAAAGTTTTTCAACTACTTTAAAATGTCCGTGGTTTCATTTGATGAATTAGTTAGTATTTTATTTTATTTGAGGGAGTGGCGTGCGGTCGGCAGCAACCGCTTGTAGCTGTCCGTGTATGGTGGGTCCGGCAGCTCTAAGCAGTCGACCGCACGGCGAAACTCGACCGCAGAGCGACTGCTCCGACCGCTCAGAAACATGTCGTGCGGTCCGTGTATGGCGGATATGAATTTAGTATGGAAACTGCAGTTCGCCGTGCGGCGACCGCTTAGAGCAGTCGGTATCGACTGCAAAATGCGCTCCGTCTATGGCCAGCGTTAGTCCTTTAGAATAAAAATCTTAATGAAGTTCTTTTGTCTGTGAAAACTCATTATAGCAAGACATTAATCTGACGTAAGTTTACAAAAGGCTTTCATTTCAAAGAGTGCGTATTATTTTTTCTGCTAATATTATTATTTATTACTAGCTGACCTGGCAAACGACGTTTTGCCATTTATAATAAAAAACAGGGGTTGATCGTAGAGGGGTGAAAATTAGGGGTTGTATGTATTTTTTAATGCTGTATAATAATTAAACTACCCTTAACATTTAGGGGGGAATGAAAATCAGACTCAGACATACCCAATATGCACACAAAATTTCATGAGAATCGGTCAAGCCGTTTCGGGAAGTTTAACTAACACCGCGACACGAGAATTTTATAATTTAGAAGATTCTGTAATATAAATAAATTTAAAAAAAAAAGTGTTTACTTACGTTTTACACAGTTTCTATGCTTTAGTTATAAGAAACCATTTAATTTATAACATCAATAATTTTTGATTCAAAGTGACAATGATTGAGGGGCTTAAAGAGCCAATAAGTCTGTAGTGGGAGAGCACAGTAACCCAATATTTAGTTCACCACCGGGAGAGGGAAGGGGCTGTAAACTAGGTCACCGGAGCATCGGAAACTGGTGCGAACCTATTTTGCTAACAAATCTACGTGAATATATTATACAATTACCACGTTATTCATAAGTATTTTACATTACAAAATTTAATGATTGGTTATACACTTATTAATGTCATTAAAATAAGCAGTGTTGGCCTAGTGGCTTCAGCGTGCGACTCTCATACCTGAGGTCGTAGGTTCGATCTCCGGCTGTGCACCAATGGACTTTCTTTCTATGTGCGCATTTAACATTTGCTCGAACGGTGAAGGAAAACATCGTGAGGAATCCGACATGTCTTAGACCCAAAATGTCGACGGCGTGTGTCAGGCACTGGTGACTGATCACCTATTTGCCTATTAGATTTAAAAATGATCCAAGATGGATTGATCCAAAAATGGCCAAGAGCTTAAGAGGTTGTAGCGCCCCTGATATTTTTTCAATCTCAATAAAATAAATTGAATAACTCTAAATGTACCTACCAGTTCTTATATCTCAAAGCAAGGGCGTAAAACACACAAGAAGATATGGCAAGAAACGCGGACGCTCTTATTGATAGCCAAACTATTTAAGATATAAAGTCACGTGTCACGTGATATGGAACGAATGACTAATATTTAAGCCTTGACTTGTTTAAGCTATCGCGGCATATGGTTAAAATGAGTATTAAGAATATCCATAGCGCAAATCACCATCACGTGCTTACCCTCACTTTTACACCACCACACTACACAACCAAATTAGGTATCACTTAGTTAAATGTATTGGAATAATTTTTATTGTTTTGTTCCGTTTGTAAATTTTAACCTTTTTGTATGAATATATTTTGTATGTTTAGTGTAATTGTTTGTTATTATCTTTTATCTATATATATAAAAATGAAACCCGTTTTCCGTTGTCACGACATAACATGAAAACGGCTTGACCGATTTGTCCGATTCTTTTTTTATAATATTCCTTGAAGTACGAGGATAGTTCTTACGGAGAGAAAAATTAAAAAAAATTGAGTGAAAAAGTCTAAAAACAACACTTTTCTATATTCCCATACAAAATATTCGTAATAATATTTAAAGGCAATTTGAACTTTAATACCATATCATAAAGTTCAAGTGTTAGTGGAGGGGTTCCGGGAAGGTAAATTTTTATTTTTTGATATAATGTATTTGTTGTATTATCAACTTTCTTTTTTTTATCTTACTAGGTAGACCGGTGTCCCGAATAGCAGAATAAGTATTAAAAAAAAATAAAGAATCGACTGTTAGGCGGTAGGTACGATGTTCGCCAGGCCAGCTAGTATTATATATAATTTTTGTAAGCAGTACGATAACGATATATATATAACGATAGAAATAAAAAAAATAAACTAGACGAAATAGGATCCCGCGCTTGCTTTATAGTGATAACAATACGCAAATACAGTATAACACGAAATCTCTGAAACTGGAAGCTTTAATCATAAGGCAATTATTTCTAAGTAGATCACTAACATCAGTTGATGCGTTAAGCCATATAATGACGTAATTTCGTCGCTATTTCCCTCAGGTAAATTATTCAGCAAATTACATAATCCCTAAGTTATACCAATGTTAGAAAGTTTTAACTTTACTAATGTTTAAATTGGTTTTTCGTTAAAGATACACTATATTTGTAGTACTTACCCAAAATTGAGCTACATATTTGTTATGTGCCATTTTTATGATTTTTAAGTATCTAATGAGAAAAATATTATTATTTTTAAAGTATGATTTTATACCTATATTTTACCTCTACTATAATAAATAATAGTTGCTCTTACGATAAAGCAAGACATGACGTGAAACAGGCAAAAATCGCCGGCGGACTCAGACGGCAAATACCAACTTGATCAAGAAAACGAATCAGATGCTAATGCTTAGGTTTCCTAGAAAAGCGGTGCCGTTAACTAACGGCCTTCATTTTACGGTTGTTAATAACAGCCGTCTTTACTTTTTAACATAATGCAAAAAAACAATCATTTTCGCTCGTACAAATCACGTTTCCACTCGTATTAATTAAATATGGGCACCGCTACACGCGAAAAACTTTGAACTAATGTTTATCACCGCTATGACCGCCGTCATGCAAATGACAGCACAGCTATTTGACGTGACGGTGACACTCAACGTTCTCTAGGAAACCTACTCCAATGTTATTTACAACGTATGGGTGACGTCACCCTTCACATTACGGCCGTAAGATAACGGCACCGCTTTTCTAGGAAACCTAAGCTTAATACTAAAGGTGGTAACGCTTTTTTTGTATTAAAACGCAGAAATACATTTTTATATTTAGAAGGGTGGCGGAGAGTTTATTGCCAGTTTTTTTTTCTTTTTCGTTGTACGTCCTTAAGACATTTTATTTCTTTAGTCAAAAATATATAATGTAAAAATAAATTTAGAATCTAATTTTATTCTTACGTTCATATGTGTACATTGTGTTACTTATATGAACGAATTATATTTTGTTTTAATATATTATTATCAAGAGTACCTACGTATCGGTACATATACATATGTTTGCGATATGTGGATGTGAATTGGATTTTCCGAGGAGTACCTTAAACTCAATTTAAGCTGACGGAGGTGTAACTGAATTAGGCTGAAAGCCTGTTCTCGTATGCACTATTATAAATTAATCTTATATCTAAGAGGATAATTAAAGGATAACGAGAACACCGTTTTGTCATAGACAGAGGTTTAGAATATTTTACTTAATGCTACTCTGAATTTAGTTCAAGGTTTCTGTTTGTAGATTTTTACGGTTTTTTTACCTTTTCTTTATATAAAGTTGGTTCTTTGTATATTTCGAAAGCTTCTCCGTTTATCTCCGTCTGCTTTTACCGATTCGGATATTCGAAGTCTCAGAACTGCCAAACATTTTCTCATCAAGATCATCATACCTCTTGTTGATAAATAAATTAATTAAAGATTTAAGTTGCGCTCGGTAGTACCGGTGACCTCAGAGCTGGTGCTTTCCTCGTTCAACGAATAATTGTCGCAATATAGCGAGGAAATGCTGCCAGCGTTAAATTTCTATTTATAATTTCTTTATAAATGTTATTTCCGCCGTCGACTTTTTGAGTCTAAGGTTTCCTCACGATGCTGTTCTTCACCGTTCGAGAGAATTTTAAATGCGCACATCGAAATAAAGTCCATAGCTGGGAATCGAACCTACGACCTCGGGGATGAGTAGCAAAAAAAGAAAAATAATGTAATAATAATAATAATTAGTAGAAAAAATAATAATAGTACATTTGCAGTGTAAGTAAAGAAGTCTTGTGTAAAAGTATATAGTAAATAAATAAAAATAAACTAAAAAAAATAATAATTGTTAAGAAATAGATAAATACATTTTTTGGACGAATTAAAAACTAGATTTCGTGGGATTTTTGTTGAGTAACTAGATGTTCTTTATAACTGCGAAACATTATCTGTCTTTCCTTCAAAAGATTCGCTTCAAACATATGACTCTCGCCTTAAAAGATTTGACCTCGTTTCACTGGAATTGCGACGTGGTGTCATGGATGTACTATCTTTACAAGATTATACATAATATTATTCATACGGAATTGCTTGCTAAAATCCCTATCCACTGCAAACGTTTGACTGGAAACAAATATCCATTTTACACGCCCATATTACGTTTTGCTCATCGTTTAATGGTCTTGTTGACGGATTGTGGCGGATTTGCAATAAATATTTGATGAACTGTGAATGACTCGTTGGACCTTTCAGAAACATTGCATTGTTAATTAACAAAAAAAATGTTTATTATGGAACATAAGATACAGGTATCACTTATTCCACATCATTAAATTATTAATCCCTACGCATCTGCAAAGAAGACAGAGAGTGGGCGTCGTAAAAACTCTCGGATCTTTTAAAATAGCAAAATCATCAAACAACACTTATTTTAAAACAAATATCGCAAATTAATTAGAAGTAGCCTGTCCAGCACTAGTCCCAGGCCCTTTTATCAACTAGATAATCGCTAACTTTATAGTAAGCCTTTTACACAGCTTTTCTTTAATACATTTCTTAAATTCATTAAAAGGCAGAGATAAAAGAGCCTCTGGGATTTTATTAAAGAAGAGTATCCCTATCGTAATTATTTACTATTATTGTTTCGTTTGCTTTGTTACATTCCTACTTAATTGCTATTTATGTATTTTTTGTATATTCGCGGTAGCTTGGCCATGCGAAATCTTAGATACTTGCATTTATTAGGAAGTTATGTGATCCGATATAGCGGGCTACTCTATTGCGAGGAAGTTGCTTGGTTGTTAGCGCTGCGCGTTCTGAAGTTCATGTTATTTTCATACGTGTACATCCTGTCTCTAGCTTTTCATATGTATCTTTTTTCATTCACTCACTGACTCACTCACTCACTAACACATTTGCACTCACACACTCAGTCATGCACTCAGGCGTGTTGATAACAGTTGAAAAGTAAATTTAATAAAAGATGTAATTGGATTATATTTAATATATTTTAAGGAATTTATATTTAAGTTTGTTATGGAAGAGCTGGGAACCCTGACACAAGTATTTTTTACTTAAAAGGGTTCCCAAATCTTACACATTGTAATGCATATCTACTTAAAATGAATAAAGACATTTCCATTTATTTATCCTCAATTTATTTTGAGGGCATAAATAAAATAAAAAATAACTAAAATAAATTATTTTCTAAGTCTTGTTGAGATCATCTGCTACTACTATGGAACGGTCATGTACTAACATCTGAAATAATTTTTGTTTGTTTGTTGTTAAAGTGAAAGACAAAACTTTCAAATGCAATTTTTTTATAATAATCGGCAAACGAACAGGACGCTAACCTGATATTATGTGAGATTTATATATTAAGTGAAACTGCCGCCCATAGACACTCACATTGCCAGAAGGCTCGCAAGTGCAATGCCGGCCTTCAATTATGAGTATTAAAATCGATATTATGTAGCTATTTCCTTGGTATATACATTACACTATCTTTCAGGCAACAATGCAGAGTCTGTGGAGTTGGCGAGCCCTGACCCTGATTCTGATAGCTTCACGTGCCTTGGCTGCGCCAATAGCACAAACTTCAGGTGAGTCAAATAATACTAATATCTATATGTCTTTGACTTTTCAAGTTTATTATAATTTCAGACTCTTGACGTTAATGTGTAATGATAATTCATTATTAAAAGTATTCAGATTTCGATCTTCCGATCCTAATTTGGTAAATTGTAACACCCAACTTGGAAGCACAGGAATTTCAATAGTCTTATAAATATGAAATAAACTGACCTAACACACTTCACTGGGGGTTTATGGATTGAATGCATCCAAGAACTTTGTCCTTGCAACTCTATAAAGCGCAAATTCGGCCCCATATGGAAGACTGTTCTCACCACCGGGTGGGAGCTCCCCAGTACCAGCTCCTTCCACTTGACCCTATCCAACGAAGAGCGATTCGAATCTTGGACAACCAGTCACTTTCCGTGCGGCTTGATCCCTTGGCGTTGCGTAGAGATGTGGGGTCAGAAAGGCCGGCAACTCACTTGCGAGCCTTCTATCAGAGTGAGTGTCCATGGGCGGCGGTATCACTTTACATCAGGTGAGCCTCCTGCCCGTTTGCCTCCTATTACATAAAAAAGAAAACTACTACTCAGTTTCTCCACGTTCTCATCGCCTCTGCGCATTGTATGACGAATCATTGGTCTAGTGGTTAGTACCCCTGACTGCGAATCCATGGGTCCCGGGTTCGATCCCCGGCTGAGACGAACATCGATGTGATGAGCATTTGGTGTTGTGCTTAGGTCTTGAGTGTTTAAATATGTATTTATATGTCTATTTATCTATAATATGTATGTATATCCGTTGCCTAGTACCCATAACACAAGCTTCACCAGCTTAGCATGGGACTAGGTCAATTGGTGTGAATTGTCTAAAAAAAAAAGAAGAAAAAAGAAATAAGATATGATTCGCTGTAGGTATAATTGGTAGACTTACCTTTATATACAGACATTAGAATAACAAAATTAAATAGCGCAACAGTAGTGGTTATTTTTATTACACAGACTTGCATTTGACCTGCTTTTTCTTAATGCAAAAACAAAGGCAAATACATATTACAGTAAGTGTATTGTTACCGGTACAATAAAGACACTTTGCGGACACAAGATCTCTGGTAATAAAGATATTGCATTTCCTCACGAGGAAAATGTTTGCTTTGTGTTCGCGTTCAAGAATTTTCACCTTATCTTCTTACACCGCATAAGAATGCGGTAAAGGTAAGAATGTTATGTAACGTTCCTTTTTGTAATATAATAATGCACAAACTGAAATTGTATAGTATGAGAGATTTTTTCAGCAAACTGTAATAAAAATACTTTAAGAAAACATTATTTCTATAACAAACACAAGAATAACTCCTATTTGTATTTATTTATAAAATAAACACTTAAATTGGTGACCCCAAATTGTTAAAACACATTACCTTCTGATTCGGAGACACAACAATCTCTTACCCCGCCGGCTCTTATATCAGAAACTTCTACCATACTCTGTTCTGTGCCACTTCCCACCAGTTGCCGGCAACTATCTAGCATCATATTATAAACCAGAACTCGAACAATTAGCTATTATATCTCTACCAGAGAGTTATAAGAACACTACTAACAGAAATCGAATAACACGCTCTTTTACAGCGGAAAATTAATCGAGATAATCTTTTAGAAACAGCTTTTAGATAATCCAGATCCAAAGGAAATGTTATCCGGCAATTTCCCTCATAATACTCAGATGACGCCATAAAAGAAAAGCCTTTTACCAAATACACAACAGTTATTGTACGGAATGGTATACACTTTCATTGATTGAACTTTCGTCCAGAGATTTCTGTGTGTTTCTTACTATTAAGCTGCTCAGAGGCCCTGGGTTCGATCCCGCCGAAACAGTAAATTTTTTTTAGTACAAATATATGTTGCTATAAGGGTTTCGGAACTTTTCACATACACCGGACGGTTTTGGTATGGGAGTCAACTCATTTCCACCTAAGTTTAAAAAAAAACTTAAGATAGTTGTTATAAAATAGGGACGTTTTAAATGATTTAGATGCCTAAAACTATTCGCCTAAAGCCTAAAGTGTAGTGTAGTTATGAAGTTTAGAATTTGCCGTAACAAAGTTTCAACTACCGCTCACTATTTGAATTGCCTAACTTTAGGGTATTCTATTTTATAGTCTGTGCTTTAAATAAATTGTTTCAATATTAAATACTATCAAATTTGTTAATTTTTTATCAAGTGTTTACCAATTGAAACAGGCTTACAACGATTGGTGAAATCGTCATGGATGTCTTCCATAATATACTATGTATGTATGGTTCCTTTCTACCAAAATGTATGTAAATTCAGTGATTTATTTGTTACAGACAAATTGGTGTAAAGTTTCCTCTCTATTTGATATAAGCCAATACGAGATTACGTTATAGGATTTCGCATTTTGTGGTCTAGACATAAACAAGTCGGGCATTAATTATAAGGTAAATACGGCCTACGGGCACTGAACATTCGTCAGGTCTTCACACGTCTCATTTAAATAGTAATTCTACTGTCATATGCGAGAGGTTGTTTTACTTTTGTATATGGGCATACAAGTTTTGACATATTTTAAGTAAATCAACATCGCTGTACGGTTCCTGGGTCATCAGGGGTTCGAAATAATAAAATATTTTTAACTTACTCTATATTTATCACTCGCGTTATACAATAGAATATGAGCGAAGTAATAATTATGTTAATTGCTATATAATGAGTGCAATCTAACAAACAGAGAGAGTGCCAACGTCTGGCTATGCTCCCGGGGTGAAACTCCCATGATACAGTTAATTGTAATGATACGAATGACTGCTGTAACAGTCGAAGAGAGTGCCTGCGTCGGGCTATACTCTCGGGGCGTGACTCCGACGATTTAGGAAATCGTCATGCTTATAAGTGATCAAACTGTACAGCCAGGGCACGTACATACATAGGAAATAGTTATGCTTGTATATGATCGGAATGTACGAGCCTTGGCACGTACGTAGGGAATAATCACGATTATAAAACTAAGGAAGCCTGAGTGAGCAAAATGTACAGCCTTGGCTCGTACAATCGCTAATGCATTAGTAACATAGGCTAGCTTTCTGAGACTCGTATTCTTGCCAATGACACCTGAATCTATTTCAATATAATCATTGTTTTATATTTTTAAGTGGCAATTATTTTGCCAGATAAGCTGTTTCACTTGAACATTGCGACTAAAATAATTAGTGTTATCCGGCACAGAAAGTGCCTCTTGAGATATTAATTACAAAATTGTGTAATAATATTGTATATGTTAGTGTGTATACTATACAATAAAACATAATAATTAGTTAATAAAATGCAAACAAATTTAAAGAACTCAAATAATATATAATTACAAAATTGTCTTTTTTTATATAGAACGGGGGCAAACGGGCAGGAGGCTCATCTGATGTTAAGTGATACCGCCGCCCATGGACACTCTCAATGCCAGAGGGCTCGCGAGTGCGTTGCCGGCCTTTTAAGAATTGGTACGCTCTTTTCTTGAAGGACCCTAAGTCGAATTGGTTCGGAAATATTTCAGTGGGCAGCTGATTCCCCATAGAGGTGGTGCGCGGCAAAAACTGCCTTGAAAAACGCTCAGTTGTGGAACGGATACCACAGATATTCTTTACCTAAAAACATATTACTTATATTCATACTTTTGAACGTTTAATTCAAAAATGTTTATTTATTTATCTCTATTACACATAATACGTCATTTAGCCACCATATAAACAGATACTTCTGTACAATGTACATCTCAAATGTTAAGTAATCCGTTAAGAGCGTTGTGACAAAGGTCTCACCTAGGATCATAGTCAAAGCGCCACTGAAGCGACTACAGATCGATAGAGATAGACGCGAGATCAAAGCCTTAATGCCTGACTGCCTTGTCACACCTCATTGACTTCTATTTTCGTCTTTATCGCCCTTGATTTTGGATTAAACGCGTTTTCGTAATGTTTTTCTTTTATTTTGCTTCCATTATCTAGAGGATATTTCTATTTTCATCGACTAAGATTTGCTGCGCAACAAAATAGTACGACTTAGGGTACTTCATGATAGCGAAGCAGTTCTTAGCTTGGTACAGATATGAAGATGACCAATAGTAGTATTATTGGGTATATATTGTCGGCTTCGCACGGCTAGCCATTTGTTTAAATAAATTGTTTATAAATAAATATATCCTATGTGATACAGATGAATGATACTGTGGCATTCGAACCGTATATATTTTTTAATCGATCCAGAAGTTTTTGAGTTTATGCAACATAACACAAATTTTTTCTCTCTATAATATTCAATTCAATTAAAAAAAAATCTTTATTTCGTTACACAAAAATTTATAGTGGTACATATCCAGTGTATTTTATTTCCTAGAATGTAACAAACCGTTTTACTTCTTTAAAAACTTATAAAACAGATGAAACTAAAGTTGAAATGTTTCGAAAGGTTATCTAAATTTATCTTTATAATATTAGTATAATAAACAATATTACAATATGACATTTTCTTACACAATAATAGTCAACATCAAAGCTATAACGAAATCTTAATTTTGCAGGGACGCCCACATGTATACAGATTCATTATAACTTTGTTCAGCTCAGAAATTTCTGTTGAAATTTTTCGCTACAGTAAGATTACGTAACGTCCTACTTATAAAGCCTTGAGCTTATTATAAACGCAAAAAGCTTATCTGAATTGAACGATCTATTATTATAAACACTGTTCTGTCTCCTAGCTTGCGATGCACTCGTCCAAGTCAAAGTCAAGTCAAGTCAAATCATTTATTTCAATTAGACCACCTTAAATGGCACTTTTGTACGTCAAATAAAATATAAAGATGATTCTAGTTGCCCCTTCTAATAGGCTTCGTGTGGAGAAGAATGGGCAAGAAAGTCCACAACCACAACTCCTGCCCGTTTGCCTCCTGTAACATTATTTTTAAAGTCTTCTGAGCCTGACGCACCATCCATTTTTGAGTTTTAAACGTGTTGCTGCCACGATGTTTGCCGATAGAATGGGCAAGTATTAAATGGGGATACAGAATTCCATATCCACATCGAAAAGAGGTACTTCTCGCTAATGCTATGCTGTTTATATTTATATAAAGATGGCGTTTGTAGAACACATCTTACGGAAATGTTTACAAGAGTAATAAAGAATTCATGTGTAATGTGTATAAACCAAATAACCAACTTGGTATTTCCGAACCAATTCGACTTAGGGTCCTTCAAGAAAAGAGCGTACCAATTCTTAAAAGGCCGGCACCGCGCTTGCGAGCCATCTGGCAGTGCGAGTGTCCGTGGGCGGCGGTATCACTTAAAATCAGGTGAGACTCCTGCCCGTGTACCTCCTGTATCATAAAAAAAAACACCTTATTATTAGTAACGACTAAAAACATTAATTGAAACTATTTTATCGCTAAACATTCAACATAAAAACTTCGGTAAGTTAGTAAACTTCTTACTTAGTAATACAAAAACCGTCTCATTAATCCTTTTGGTAATGTAATTTCAATTTATTCTCAAAAGGCGAATCGGAAACGTAAAAGGCTCAAATAAAATCTCCTCGACGCACAATAATTATGAATAACGCGGTCTAGAGATTTGAATAAGAGTTTCATTAAAATTATTCTTCTATTTTTGTTTACATTATTCTCATAGTTAATTAATCTAATAGTATTTTTTATATTTCTTCTGAAAACAAAGTGTACTTATAAATATGTATATCAGCGATAAAAATATTAATAACCTATTCCAATCCCGAGCCAAACTAACTTTATAGATTGAAAGGAACATTCATTCACAGTTAGGCAGGACAATAAATTAAAATGCTTTAGACTGCATATACTCGTACCTTATTATATTATATTCATCAGTATATTTAAGCAGTGTTGGCCTAGTGGCTTCAGCGTGCGACTCTCATACCTGAGGTCGTAGTATTCCCGGCTGTGCACCAATGTATTTTTGTTCTATGCGCATTTAACATTTGCTCAAAATTAAATTGCAGAAAACATCGTGAGGAAATCATCATGTCTTAGACACCAAAAAGACAACGGCGTGTGTCAGGCACTGGAGGCTGATGATCTACTTGCCTTTTAGATTTAAACGTGATTTTTAAAATTGCGTGGATAAACAAAAAACATACATTCCGATTAGTGCCTTCGTTTTTTGTAAAGTTGATGAAAAGAATGCCTAAAGTCGTAACCTTAACCTCTTATGATTTTCTGAACTCTGAACAGAACTGTACAGAAATTATAAATATTACCAAAAAAAATGGTGTGCAAATAAGTCCATACCACATTTAAGTGTAGTACTATTTTTAAATAGTCTGCCACAGCCTTATTTAAAATATATATCAAGTTAATATATCAAATATACGTTACGATACTTTGCACATACCTAAGATTAACTGTGTCCAGTTTGTGTTTCCACCATACCAAATTCTTTCTATTTAAGATCATGTATATAATAAATAATTAAATTAATGGTTGAAGCCGCGTTGAAGGGGGCTACACGGTGCCACGTTAAATTTTAAGATACATATCTTAAAATATTAATAAATAATTATGTTCTCTTATACACACTTAGAATCTGAATAGGAAAAAACTGACAGAATTCAAACATTAGCATAGCACATTTCTAATATTGCGTCAATTCAGGAGAAATATATTTTTTTCACAATTCCCGAATTCGTCTTAAGTATTGTTATATAGTAGTACATAAAAAAACACACGTTACTTTAAGTAGAACACAGTAATTTCCCTCATTCGATTGTTATTGACGGCGGAGGCCAGTGCGTAGGCGTCCTACCTACGTGAAATTAATTCCGCCCAGCGCCTCTTGTTGCGCAACGAACGGCTTCATTTTACACGGGACGTGGCTGAGAATATACTAAGTATTTATATAGTATACTGATTTAGAAACAAGGACATCTTCCTTCCATACAAAGTATCATATTGGCTACCTGCCCTGCGATTCTGTAACTCACTTTTCGAACTCACACAGCGGTTTTCGCATCGGCGGTCGCTCTCAAATCAGTCGTGAAGCAGTCATTTTATGATTTGGCATTCTGAAAAGGTGGGAAATTGTAGTTTATTGTTTATCAGAATGCCAAATCATAAAATGACTGCTTCACGACTGATTTGAGAGCGACCGCCGATGCGAAAACCGCTGTGTGAGTTCGAAAAGTGAGTTACAGAATCGCAGGGCTGACATCATTTTTATCGTAAGGATTGTCTGAAAGAAACTGACTTTAATAATATTTTTTTAAATAATTTTATTGGAGTTACCGTTTAAAATTGTATGATCGTCAACTGCTTTAGTGAGCATCGGAATTGAATATTTTTTTACGGTAAACAAACTCTAAAATATGTAGAGAACAACTAAATTGGCCCAATTAATTTGTTTTTAATTGAATAATAAATAGTTTTTGGAATGAATTTAGTTGACGAAAGGTGAGAAAAGAAGAATGTAGGAGAAATATTTCTTTAAACGATATAATTTTAAACTCATTGTTCTACTTAAGAAATTAGGCGACCGATCGCTTGCGATTGTTTCGGAGACTTTCGGTTGCTAACACATACAAACATATTTTGTATACCATATTATAATAAAATGTGTCCCCACGTACTTTGAATAAATTTTGAAACACCTTTTTTTCATTACCGTTAAAACAACCGTAAATGTCTAAATACAAAAGAATGTAACAGTGTTTTTGTCCTTGTTTTAACATAATAGGGTCTCTATGTTTCTTTATTTCTAATTATCACGAAAGCCTGTAATTTTCATCAAAACCAACTGAAAAGAAATGAGAAAGAAACTAAAATAAATTGTAGGTATACAATATACATATGTCCGAGGAAAAAGTGTTTCTACTGTTCATATTTATTAATTATATTTGTTAAGGTTTCAATTGTCAGGGTAAGCATACTTACTAATTAAAGAATAATATTATTAAATAAAAACTAATTCAGTAACATTATGACATAAATAGAGAGTAAATATATACCAAACCAGATTATTAACATAAATCTAACTAAAAATCTATTAAAAAACAAAACAAAATATAAGCTTTATTGCATATTAATAATTATTTCGTAGCAAATCGAATCATGTGTCTACTCCATGTTAATTAAAAACTATTCTTCAAGCAATCATTGAATCATGAAATGACAGCTGATATATGAAATAAATTTTAATGCCTATATTCTAAAATAAAAATGTATAAGATATTAAATATCTATTATATTATATATATGTATAAAATTCTCGTGTCACAGTTTTCGTTGCCATACTCCTCCAAAACGGCTCGACCGATTCTCATGAAATTTTGTGTGCATATTGGGTATGTCTGAGAATCGGACAACATCTATTTTTCATTCCCCTAAATGTTAAGGGTAGTCCACCCCTAAATATTTTTTTTTTATTTTTAGACATTTTTTTATGATACAGCATTAAAAAATACATACAAACCCCTAACTTTCACCCCTCTACGATCAACCCCTATTTTTTTTATTATAAATGATATATATGGCAAAACGACGTTTGCCCGGTCAGCTAGTAATATTTTTACTACACAATGTATGAGGTAAAACAAATTTTATTTTCCTAGAAACTTTATTATTGTAATCAAGAATGTTTTAAACGAGTAATTAACAATTAAGCTTCTGGGGTTTTATTTTAGAATCCTAGGCTTCAGTTTTAATTAAAATTTCGAGTTTCTTGGTCCGTGATATTTTCCTAAGATACTTTTTTGTGATCGATAAATTAATTACATCGTTGACTAAATTTTTTTCAACGCTAGTGCGATTTCTAATATCGTCATTCAAATGCTGTTATGATTTTAATGACTATGGTTTAAAAAAAAGGCACAGGAGGCTGACCTATTAGTTTTTCAAATGTTCAAAAAACTGATACATAAATCTGAGGCCCTGACCTAAAAAGGTTGTAGTGCCACTGATTTTTTTAGAAAAAAGGTAAAGGAACACATCGTAAGTTAGCCAGAATGTGCTAGGCAGAATGCCGATTTTTTAAAAAACTTTTTATGTAAGTACCTACTTGTAGTGGTAGAACCACGGTCAGACCTTTTTTTACATATATACTAGCTGACCCGAAAAACGTTGTTTTGCTATGTATATTATTTCTAAGAAACATTGTTTAAGTTCAATAAAAATAACTAACTGCTATAATAAAAAATAAGGGTTGTATATATTTTTGTATGTTGTATCATAAAAACACACACACTCATTTGACAAAAATTTGTCAAAAAATTCAAAAAATAAATTTGGGGTGGACACACCCTATCACATAGGGGTTTGAAAGATAGATAGTAGCCGATTCTCAAACTTACTGAATATGCATAAAAAATTTCATAAGAATCGGTCTAGCCGTTTCGGACGAGTATAGGAACGAACATTGTGACACGAGAATTTTATATATTAGACTAGCTGATCCGGCAAACGTCATTTTGCCATGTATATCATTTATAATAAAAAATAGGGGTTGATCATGTTGATGTTTTTTTTAATGCTGTATCATAAAAAAATAAAAAATAAGTAATTTATCTAAAAATTAAAAAAAATAATTTAAGGGTGGACTACCCTTAACATTTAGGGGGATGAAAAATAGATGTTGTCCGATTCTCAGACATACCCAATAAGCATACAAAATTTCATAAGAATCGGTCAAGCCGTTTTGGAGGAGTATGGCAACGAAAACTGTGACACGAGAATTTTATATATTAGATGTACTTACCTTTCGTCCAATGATTACCTCATTTTGACGTTTCCTCTATCAAAATATACATTATTTTAGTTTCATTTAACGTGGGATAAATCATAATCCTTGCAAAGATTGTAATAATCGTTGAACTTTTAAGGGATTATGTTACAAATACCGATAAAACTTGGATAAAACACGTGTGTAGGATTTGTGACAGCTGTGACATTATTCAACACGTGTAGAATATGAAAAGCTAGTGCAACAACGTGATCTGACCTTGGATTTGAGAAACTTTTGTGGTTGTGTCAGCCTCGCCAATCTGTAGTAGGATTAATACTGATTAGATTTTTACACCCATGAATATAAAGAAAGTTTTTTGTGTAATTGCCTAATCTTATATTCTTATAGACTCACAATGTTCGTTCCCATACACCTCCGAAACGGCTCGACCGATTCTTATGAAATATTTTTGCATATTCAGTAAGTAGCGAATCGGCTACTATCTATCTTTCAAACCCCTAAGTGATAAGGGATGTCTACACAATTTATTTTTTTATGATATAACGTATTAAAATACATACAACCTCTAATTTTCATCTACCCTCTACGATCAACCCCTATTTTTTATTTGTAAATAAACATGGTACTAGGCGCAACCCCGACTGGACTGCGAGTATTTTTTAATATTTATTCCTTGAACTCTGAGGATAATAAATTGAAAAAAAAATTTAAAAATTTAGCTTTTTTATTCCGGAAAAGTGTCAGGGAAATGGGGCATAGAAAAATGGCATATTAAGGCAAAACAAAGTTCGCAGGGGCAGCTAGTAGTTATACATATATATAATTTAACATTATTGTATTTATAATTATTTTGAGAAATTGTATTTTTTTTATTATACCTGCGAAAATCTATTAATTCAACTACAAAAATACATGTAAAAGTAAAGTTTGACGACGCTTTATAAGTATTTTAAATAAAACTGACTTTGTTAAAAGCGAAGTAATTAATGGTCTTTATTAATAATAATACTAATATTGGTCTTCACTACTAATAATGAGATATTTATCATATAAATATATCATCTATTTATTATATAATTTGATATTATATTATAATACGTCACGTACCTGCCATAATATGTTTGGTACTTCATAATTTATGCTAAGATATGAGTTAAAATAATATGAAATAAAAACAGCACAATAATATTATGACTAAGAAATGTAATAAGGCTTTTTATTTTTACTGGACATTATAAAGCTCTAGATAGTGCAATCTTATAAACCTATTAAGTGGGAAAAGAAGCAATTTCCGCCTCCAACCACTTTCCACTTTATGTGCAGAGAGCTTTCAAGAGCTACGCCGTAGCATCGTAGCATGTCGTAGCAATCAAGTAGCTAAGACCCGCAATATGCTACTGTTTAAATTTATACTATATGCCCTTTAAAACACGTTTAAAAAATGTGTACCATACTTAATCATATATATTAATATGTAATATCTGTGTATAGTAGTCTAATGAAATATCAAAACGTTTAAGGAAAAAGTTTTGTTATATATAATATATATACGTAATCACGGCAGATTTTTTTTTTGTAGCCATAAAACACTAGTCACATGCAAAAATACATACATTTATACATTTTCTCTTTCCGTTATAGGATTATGAAATTTGATCTAATACACATTTGTTGCTTTGCAAAAGAAAAAGTTCTATTTCTATTTTCACAACCAATTATATTCTTCGCTTATCAAGAGACTTTATCAAACTGAAGTATATTTCGGCTTCAAAATATTATTATAAAAGTAATCAGACGCTCTTAACGTTGTTATAATTTCCAATACTTATAAATAATTCATACGTGCGGGGCGATGTCATACCTTATTAAGTAGAATATTGTTAGTCGAGTGTTTTCTTATAAATAACGTTGAATTTCTAATACCGTCTGGATATATAAGTGAAGGAGTATGGCAATTGATTATATATTTCAGTTAGTATATGTTCATATATTATAACTAAGAGAACAAGTGCTTACCATGATAGGAACGAAATTACAAAACGATTTATTTTATTTTATTCAGATAGATTGGTTATGATTTGAGGATGGAAAAAATACCAGCTAGTATTACAAGTAATTTTGGAAAAGTATGGTATTCACTATCGATGAGTATAGATAACACATCTTACTGAACTTTCCCAGAAACTGCATAAATTTATGTTTATTGCGCTAACTATACATACTATGATAAATCTAAACGATAAAAGTAATATAAAATGTATTTGTTTAAATTCCCAAACAAAAAACTTTTTACGATTTTACATCTTAATATATATATTTCTTGTGTGCGTGTGTATGTGACTGAACTTCTCTCAAACGACTGGACCGATTTTGATGAAATTTTTTGTGTGTGTTCAAGGGGATCTGGGAATGGTTTAGATTCACAAATCAGCCCGGCAGATGGCACTGCAGTCGGTACTTTCATACTTTGCTTAATATCCTAATCGCTTTAAATATCATGCAGGACAACGTCTGTGGGGTCCACTAGTATACTATAAATATTGAGTTATAAATAAAGTAAAAAAAATACCAATTACCAATATAAAATAATATTTAAATTTGACCTTTGACTATAATAAGCTTGACTTGATCAATTATAAAAAAGGTTCTTCATTAGTTAGTCGTTAAAAAATTTAATTGCTTAGTCGTGCCAACACTTTGTCAATTTAAATTCATTATTCCTGTGCAAGCTGTAGAAAGTTAAGAGTATGAATAAAGAAATCTTTGTTTAAGAATACTTTTATTGGTTTTAAGCACACTTATAAGCTTAATGCTGTGAAAGTTTATTTTTTAAATGCTCGAATGTAGAACATAGAAAAGTGGCCCAAAATAATATTAAGATATTGTTATCAGTATTCATAGTAATGAACATAATGTTAAGCTTATTTAGAATTGGAGCAGTAATTACTAATCTATACAAATGATTTATGCTTATAAGAAGCATGCTAAAATCGACCAACTTTCATGCTCCGCGGTTACTTTTGGCATGATAATGAATACAAATTATGCTATTTCAACAAACCTACAACTAATACTACTACTACTACTAGGCGCACGATTGTTTCTTTAGTCTCACGTTCGAGTCTCGTCCCTGAACCTATAGATTTTTAAATCTACAGTTTAGTACATGCGTAATCATCTAAAACATATAAGTATGATCACTTACTTGCCTATAAATAACAAACTAACTAAGAAATAGATGGAGAAGTCTGAGGCAATGACCAAGGGTCATAGCGGCATTTCTTTCGGGCTGGTTGGAGTAAAATAAAATACGGCAAAAATATCTAAGTATATTCACCTAATAACACAAGGTGACAGATGGGCGAGTATTTCTCTAATAACATGTCACATGGCTTTTAGGCTTACGAAGGATATAGATTATGGTGTCGACTTTAATGTTTGCGTGGGCTGATAGCGATACGATAACAGATTTTGAAGGACAAATAATAATAAACTTTATCATCACAAAATATGGTTGTGACAAAATTAATTTATTATATTCCCCACACTAGGGGTTGTGGATGTCGGTGACTAGATTACAGCTCCTCCATGGTACATGGTGCTTGTTTAAAACAAAAGGAATATAAGTGATAAATAAAAAGTTTTGTAGGTCCTTATGTATGCGTGAGTGTACCTGATATATATCTGTAGTATTTGAAGGTGTGGCTGATAAATATGTGTAGTATTTGAAGGTGTGGCTGATAAATATGTGTAGTATTTGAGAGTGTGGCTGATATATGAGGATAATTTTATATAATACAAACTTTTACAGTCTTTATTCTGATCCCGCCATGATCCATCACGCTGTCTGACTGGCACGAGGATATATACGACGTAAATTTTAGTTTATAATGGTTTATGTACTCAATTTTCAATTTTAATTTTGCTACGAGATATATTTCTATATATTTCTATATTTATAACGTATAGGAAAATTGGATTGACATGATTCTTACTCTAAGCATATTTGTCTGAAAGTAACAGATTGACTTACCCTTTTTTGGAAAGATTAATAAAAAGATGTATTTTGAAATGAGATTAAGTCAGTATAATATATTTATTCATACTGACAAGATACTGATAACCTTACGATGTTTTCTTTAGGCATATTAACAAATAAAAACACATATAAAAATACATTGCACAGCTGAGAGACACGACCTTTCGGTTAGGCATCGCAAACTTTAGGGCGAGTCCAACACAGCTTATTTTAACTTTCTGCTTGTCCTAATAAATTAATTACACCAAACTATATTTGTCCAACTGATAATTCTGTTAGAGCAAAAGATCCTAAGATCCTAACTTTGATAGCATCGTTCAAAGTTTACAAAGACGGGAGCAACTTTCTTTATACGTAAAATACCGGTTTGTCCAAACTAAATTATAATTACGAAATATTTATTCTATTTTTAGCGAGTTCAACGACTTCCATTGTAAATGGTTGATGAATCTGAGCGTGGGCGGATTCAAATATACAAAATTAAATACGATTCGCTTCGCAGTAAAGCCACGCTTTCGTTATTTAAATATGTTTCTCGTCTATATTAGTTCAGATCTCCAAAATTCTAAGAATTGAGATCAAAGATAACGAATATATGATATTATGCATAGCAATAAGAATACGGTGGCTTCTACGTATAATGCCGGCCTTTGCCAGCCGGGTTCAAATTTCAATTCATTTAATAAATTAACATGACTATATGTTTTCCTTTTCAATAACCAATGCTTACACCACTTTCTTCGCTTGTTTTTCGCATATTTTTTCTTCAAAATTAAAGCAAGACCTAGCAACGCCAGCGTGTCATCGTCCACATTCGATGCCATCGCAAAGAGAACTGAAAACCGCTCCGATACACCGGAACGTCCCCATACACGCTACCGTTGTTCGGTCTACCTGCGCAGGCATACCTGCACAGGTGGACCTCTCCGGTAGACCGTAGTGTGTATGGCCGGCATTACGGCACATTTCGTTGTCAATTGAAAAGTTGTATGAGTCGAGTTGATTGGACTAGAGACGCTTTTGACAGAAGAAGTCAAACGAATAACCTATGATAAATAATTTAAGTCAATGGCCTAGGCGATATATGGGATTTGATTCATAAGAGGCATCCTCTCTGGACGGGCAATAAAAAGTACGCCTTGGGTGCACCTGAGATTCCCGGAGTCGCTTTCTTGTTCTACCAGGACCACATTCTCACTTTAAACGCATTAAAGCAGCTTCTTAATTGTCAGTCTCATCAACAAATGCACGTAGGCTTCTAATATAGTCTTAGGTCAACGATAACTTTAATCTAATATAAACTAACTACGCCTACATGCAAAAAAGACCCTAGAATGGAAATGCTCAGGAAATTTATTGTTTTTGGATTTACATAGTTACTTAAACAAATACATATAAAAAACATAGCTTTGGAATAGATCAATATCAATTTAATAAGTTTTTATAGACGATTTCGCTTGAATAATACAATTTCTTTTGTTTCAGATGCAAGTGAGGAAAAATCCGTGAGTATTTTCTTACTGTGATTGTTGACTGTTGTCGAGTGAGTCAATTTTAATGATAGAATAATAGTATGGATATTGGAAGACTTTCATAACTTTATACTAAACATCAACCAAGTTTTTTTATGTTTAAAATAAAAGTACTTACCGTGTTTATTGTATGATGATAAAAATTATACCGAAACTTAAATATTATTATTATTTGCTACCTCGAACTAAGGTTTAGTCTAGCTATTCAAAGGGGAACGCTGCCAGTATCTACGGAACTTTGCCTAAAGGGACTCCTTTTAATAATATATTTTAGTTATTGTATTATATTTTTGAAGGTTATTAAGTTTTACTTTAAATCCATAATAAAAAATATAAAAGCAAGTTAAAATGCGTGCGATAACACAAAATTGTTCAAAAAACTTCTTAATATTCCAAACGTGTACTGGGTTGTAAATATGCAAACGACTTACTTTCATGTAAGCATCCATCAACATTTTACATATGAAAAAGTATTAAAAATACCCTTATAAAATCCAGAAACTAATTTATAATTCAGCTTTTAATAAAGTAGCAATGAAATGCTTACTCCTGAAAAGATTTCGCAGCTAATACGGTCTTAAAGTCTTTAGAAATTCATTCAATAACGAATGAAAATTCTCTGTAATTTAAGTGCACATATTTGAAATATTATGTACGTTTTATTCGTTTCTGTATTCAATTATATTAAGGCAAAAATTAAATTTTGTGCATTTCTTTATCAAAATTGTTTGTCCCTAAAGCGACTTTGACGGCGCATTGGTCTAGTGGTTAGTACCCCTGACTGCGAATCCATGGGTCCCGGGTTCGATCCCCGGCTGAGACAAACATCGATGTGATGAGCCTTTGGTGTTGTGCTTAGGTCTTGGGTGTTTAAATATATATTTATATGTCTATCTATCTATAGTATATCCGTTGCCTAGTACCCATAACACAAGCTTCACCAGCTTAACATGGGACTAGCTCAATTGGTGTGAATTGTCCAATAAAAAAATAAAAAAAAATAAAGACTAAAGAGACTTTTATTTAACATTATCTGGCTGTCATCAGCAGCTACACCCGAGTAGATTTCGTGTATTTTAGGGGCCGAGGGTCATTATATTACAATACTCGTATGAGGATGTGTTATGTGTATCGTAAGAAAAATTAAGAGTTAAAAAAATAATAAAACAATTAAAGGAAACATATTATCAAGTAACGTTGACGTATTCTGTTTACTTTATAAAAAGAGGTCCCATACTTTAGACTCTTTACATTGACTTTATTATAACTATTACTTATATTACTATTTATAATCTATGATTAGTTGGAAAGAACTGAAAAATGTATACGCACATATATGACAATTCTCTCACGCAGTAACAAAGTTGCTTAGTTTGCAGGGCATAGAAGCCAAATAAACTTAATTATTATTGACCGTGGCATAGAAATATATCTAGGTCAGTACAATGGCAACAATTATATTTTTTTACCAACTTGAAAAAACCTAAAGTTGCTTACGATTCGATACGTTAGTTTCAACTGAAAGTTGAAAATTTCCTAGTTGGTTTTTATTCAACAATTGCGTAATAATAACTAGTAATAATTTAAAAACAATTATAATTTAAAGTAAAAGAGTAACATGGGTTGTTCTTGATATGTTTAGAAATAAGGCAATTTTATCGTAGGCACTCTTAAAGCTCAACAGTAATGGTATACAACTTGTATAATCTATTTATTTAAAAAAATCAATGGTGCTACAACAGGCAAAGACAAAATAGGCAAGTAGGTGATCAGCCTTCTGAGCCTGACGCACGTCGTTGACTTTTTGGGTCGACGTTTGGATGTGTTCCTTCACCGTTCGAGTAAATGTTAAATGCGCACATAGAAAGAAAGTGTATTGGTACACAGACGGGGATCAAACCTATGACCTCAGGGATGAGAGTCGCTTGCTGAAGCCACTAGGCCAACACTGCTGCTGCTGCTATGATCTATTTATAACCCATAATAAAAATAATTGCCAGTTTGATATTAGATTTTCTTTTATTTAGAATGTAAATGTTAATAATAGAAGTCATCAATCCGTTATTGTTTGCAGGATATTCCAGTTGAACAATTGGAAAACCTCAAAATTGGTAAGAAAATTTATTATCATTTTACGTAAGATTGTAATAAAAAACTTATTATTTCATGTTTTATTAAATTATATTACAAAATTGTAATTATTTAGTAACAATTTTAAGTATTTTATGTATCGTAATATATAACCAATAGGTATAAGAAATTATGGTTAATTAACTTTATTTAAATTTAAAAGAAACGGCGATATATTACAATTTACTGTAATAAATACATACTTATTTCGTAATCTACATATTTTTTATACATATATTAAGTTTTTTCAACGTCATACAATAACCAACAATTTGTTAAAAACTACCCGTCATGCAAGCTAATTAAAAAATATGCCAAGGCAATTCAGTACTAGCTTTTCTATACCTTTCAAAACTATATTTTTATATATATATATATTCCTTTTTTCATTGTTAATGTTGTGTAATTTTATGTAAATTAGTGTCTATCCTTTAACTCGTAGTAAGGGGTGATAAAGCTTTATCATTTGGTAAAGTTTTGATTAGTTTATACGTCAGTAGCAGTATTTCTGTACTTCGTAGCAATTATAAATTGGATATCATATAGCCAGTGTGAAGCCCTGAAGAAGTGTTTCAAAGGCCTCATTATAAGGAATTATTTTTTGTATTCTGTACTATCAATAATGCAGCTTTCTACTAGTATTTCAGTAGTTCCGATGATTACTTTAGAGCTTAGACAAACATACTCACAAACTTTTATAGTATCAATAAGTTTCATACTTGGGTAAAAGAATTTACTATTTTAATATTTTCTTTCTAAGACGTGTGAAAGTAATAAGACGAACTTTACGACTTAAGAAAATAGAAAATCTTTTTGAAGCTCATTCTTTAAAAAGCTCACGTTGTATTATGAAAGATACATTATAGCGCCGTTTTTGTTTTCTCATTTTCAATGTTATGTTTATTCAATGCATTTTAAAAGCTTTTTGAATAATAATTAGTATTTAGGTCTTGTTATATGTCAAATATGTATGTAATCATAATTCCTATTTGCCTGTTTAATGGTGATCAAGTAATAGTGCTTTTGATTAAATAAGAAATCCGCCCAAATCTAGACTCTTTCTATAAACATACAATTAAATTTTTTTACCCCTTCTTATCTCAAAAATCACTTCAAATTCTTAGGTATTTCTAACTATATGTTACGCTCTTCTAATAGATGTTTATTGGAAATTCCATCCCACACTTCGTCCTTCTTAGGCAATTCATTTACAATCTCCGCCATTAAGTTGTGGAATACGCTGCCTGACTCCGTACGATTGGCTACCTCTCTGTCATCTTTTAAAACTCTTCTGTATAATCATTTCTTAACCTTATCCTATCCTCATCAATCGTGACTTGTATAATTCTTATGATTCCTTTTACAGCACTATTCGCTGTTCATGTATTTGTAAGATTAGTTTTTAAGTTTTTAGTTTGTTATTAATATTTTTTTTTTTTGTATTACTTTAGATTAAGGATTCTGCACTTCTCGCACGCATCATGTGTCTTTTTTTTTAGTTTTTCTCTTAACTAGGATTGCCTGGAAGAGATCGCTTATTAGCGATAAGGCCGCCCGTTGCATCCCTTATAATTTTTATGTATTGTGTTTCTTATATTATTAGCAACGAAGTGTAAATAAATAAAATAAATAAATAAATGAAAACGGTTATTATCACTGTTTTTGTAACATTTTGTTAGTGTTTTCCGAACAAATAGGGATCAAAAGAAATAGAGTGGACTTCAATTCATAGATACGGGTTCAATCTTCCATATCACTACATTCGCGTTATTGAAAACCCCTTCTAAAAATAAACGTTGAGCCAATATTTGCAGAATTTTCTTTAGATCGTATCCAGTCTTTTGTTATATGATTTATTAGTATGGCTCCACACTTTATATCAGCTAGTATGTGATGTAAGCTTTCTCATATGTTTTGCCACAATTTTTAGTAAAGTATTCCACACCAGTGCCGCTACAACCGTTTTAGGTCTGGGCTTTAGATTTCTGTCGTCTGACACACGCCTTCGACTTGATCTAAGGCATGCTAGATTCTTCACGATGTCTTCTTTTACCGTTCAAGCTAGTGTTAAATTCGCACATAGAAAGTCCTTTGGTCTTTGTATGTCGCACGCTTAAGTAATGTACTATGTACGGATTTCCGTAATATATTATGGTAGGAATTTGAGCCTAGGGTAATACAGTATGTTGTCTGCTACAAGGCGTTCGAAATATATAACAAACAAATATAATGAGTAGCTCTAGTAAATTATTGACAACTCATGGAAATATACATTTAACGCGAAAAGAGAATTATGAAGATATCAACGTAATTGGTACGCGCAAAGCTATTTTTTAAATAAAAAGATCTCTTATAACGTATATAGGTATTGACCCAAACTACTCATCACTTAGAGTATATATATAATAAGACATATATAATAATATATGTCTTTTTACAGAGGATGCGTCAAAAGACAACCAGGAATTGAAGAGCGAGCATATCGAATATCACAGTCTTGGTTAGTTTTTAAATTATTAATAATATATTTAAACCAAAATTTTATCATTTAATACTAATTCAGTAATAATTCAGTTAAAATCACATAAAATCACCCCTTATTGGCTTCTTCACCGAAATTTTACATTGTTCATTAGCCTAAGAATAAAAAATTATATGATTTTAAAATATGGACAATTAGGCTCAAATGTAGAGTTGAAGTATGAAATAAACCTTGGAATAAATAATATTACGAGCAAGCCATTTCCCGAAAAATCTTGAATTCTCATCGCCGATTAATGTAATTTTTTATATTTAATTGTAATAATATTTTTTAGATACAGTACAATCCAACGGTGAGCTAGTATCGCGGCTCGAACAGCACGCAACGGCGGATTCGGCGAATGATGAAAAGCCCAAAATTCATGCTGAAACCCAAGTAGACCTACCATCTAAAAACATTCATAAAACCCTCGTGCAGGATGGAGAACATGTAAGCCTGGTTGAATCTACTTCCGCTCCAAGCGAGGAACAGACAACTAAGGTAAGACTTATTTAAAACTGTGATTTATACTTTAAATAACAATTGGGTATTCCCACGTTATTAGGAATTTTTGAGTTTTTTTAATGAAAACATTATTTAAAAAAATAACGTTACAACCTCTGATTTCGTGATATTCCTTCATGTGATATATATATAGTCTGTCTTCTAATTATTTCATAGATTAGAGTTTTTCATTTCTACTTAGCTTAAGAAATTATACGAATTCAATAAAAATTGCTGAGTAATATTGGTATAAAACGCCACGGACTGACTTTCAGCATTTAGTTATACGTACGTTGCATTATATGGGATAAGTAAAAATAGTTAAATATGCAGTAGTATTAGGTTACCATATCATATCCAAATACTGCATTATAATATCAAATACTAAATAAACTGGCATAATCTTAAAATAAGGTAGTAGAGTAATGGTAACACAAACAATTTAGGGAATACAAATAATTTTTATGTATGATGTCACAGGCTCCTATTATATAATTATGACTATATCAAAAGTCCGGGTAGGTTTCTTGTAACGATTTTGATGATAAGTTATTCTTTTATAAGTTTTTTATATGATAATGCAGGAGAAAGAATGTAATTTCAATAGTATGTTTATAAAAGCATTATGTATACACTAGATACAAAAAACTTCAAAAAGTAAATTCAGGCGAAAGAAGCCATACATGCATTATGTATACTAGACACAAGAGACATCTAATACTTTATACATAATGGTAGAACATGGTAGAACTATAGAACTCTATTTGAGATTGCATTATACAATCGTATTTTTCAAGTAAGAGCTCGAATCGCCTCACATAATACATTTGCTTTGTTTCATGTGAATACTATTTTCATATAAAATGCTTTGTTCAACAAAAGACCGAATGTATAAGTAACAATACTATTTCTCGCCACGTTATTTTTCTATTTTACTATGCAACATAATATTGTGTATGATTTAAATTGCGTTTTTTGTATACGGTTATATTTAGGACATTTAATTATTTTATTTTTAATATTTTTTTAATGCTCACATACGCGAGGCTAGAGGGCGAACGATAAACTTTGATCCTTTGAACAATTTTTATTTGTATATCTAGAATTGACTACAATATATATGTTTTAATATTGTCACGCTCGATTAAATATTTACTAAGCGTACTACTTCTGTTGTTTAAGAGCTGGGTTCAGCAAGTCGTAGGTTCGAATCCCGGCTGTGCACCAATGCACTTTCTGTCTATGTGTTTAATTAATACACGCTCTTACAGTGAAGAATAAAATCATAAGGAAACCGGCACGCCTTAGACCCAAAAAGTCAACCTACTTGGCTATTTGAAAAAAAAACAAATAATCACAAGAACAGAAATGAGGCCTTGGCTATGAAGGGTTACAGTGCCACTGGTTTTTTAAATAATATTTATATTCAGATTCAATTTGTATGGAATATTTGTATTACATAATTTACTTAACTCAACATTTGAAATGTTTTACAAAGATAACCGTTTAATGTTCATAGTAAAAGCCATTATTATAAAAAATCGTCTAATTGCATATACTATAACATTTTTCTTTTTATCATAGCGTAAACACAGTTTAACATTAGTAAAATAAGTGGATCTGATTTGGTTATATGAAGGGGATTAAAATTACCGCTATTTATTGCCGCTACGCTGGTATAATTGCGTATTTGGATTTTTATAAAACGATTTTTTTCTTCTTATTTATCCGTATATCTGGTGTTTGGTTAAACATTTTTAACAATCCTGGATAGAGATATATTCATGGCTGAAATGGAAAGTTACTTAGATGTCTTTAAAATAATTAAAAGCCAGTCTTGGTCGAGGTTTGCTGCATTTTATTGCCATTTTAATTTCCTTAATGTATTCTTTCACTCATCACTCTATTAAAAGTGTTAAAGTAAAGAACATTTTTACACGCTTTATATTAGCTTCACCTGTATGTATGTATGTATGTAACCGACTCCTTCGGACTCGATTTTGACCCACTTTTAACGTTTAGATTTAATTCAAACTTTGCGTACCTGTCAAAGATCGATGACAATGCAATAATCCGAAAAAAAATGAAAAAAATTAACAAAAAAATAAATAATAGTTTAAAAAAACTAAAAAACACGCTTTTAAAGCACATCAAACTAAAAAGTGATTGCGGTTGCTCGATAGACGAAAAATATGGCACAGAGCGCCCCACGCTTTTTCACAATAAAACCAGTATTTTTTGTTCATTACCACTTTCAGCCTAAATTAGGAATTATTTTTCACTTTTTAGTTTGATGTGCTTTAAAAGCGTGTTTTTTAGTTTTTTTTAAACTATTATTTATATTTGAGTACAACCGGGCATCAAACACTCTTCTTGGGTATTAAAATCGTACCCTAGCTAGGCAATTGCTCAGAAAGTATAATATATATATTGAAAAGTAATAACAGAGAACTTGTCTTGTCTCCAAATTGCGTGGGCATTATCGATCACGCACAAAAAGTACAGCCGGCACGTGTAACTAATTCAACGAAGTGTAACCCTGTAGTGGTATAGGTATATGTGCAATAGATTCACGTATCTTCTTGGTCTCTTTGAAGTTTTGGAAAACTATGGTTTTACATAATTTTGTATTTTATTTTGTACTACTCATTTAAATAAAAAAACTTTAAAAACGACATTATATACATATTTTATTAATGGTGCATGGTGAAATAGTTGGCCAACAACTTGGCTATTCAAATAAATTGCGGAGATTTACTTACCAGTTCTTTTCGCTAACTGTTCGCCCTTGGCAAGTACTACTCCAATGTAAATTTAGAGGGTTATATTTTTTTAATATTGACATTCATATGTGTACATATATGAATAATTGAATTTTTATTTCATTCGATTATTATAAATCATTATTTTCACTGTAGCTTCTAGACAAACTAAAGTATTAAGTTAATTTACTATTTTTCATCTCTGTATAGGTATTTCACGGAGCAGCTCGACTAATTCAACCCGGTTCAGCAACTTCGAATCCATCAAATGGTCACACTGCGGTACGTCGGGCATTCAACGCCGACATCACCAAGGAAACCAAGAATAACGTTAGTATACTACATCTTCTCTTACTACTACACATATGCATACGTATAAAAATAATGTATGTAACTATGTGTAAATGTATTTAATGTAAATAAACACGCATTTTTATCAATTATTTGCATTACTCGACGTTTTGAGAGCTTATCAGTTAACGCGGTCAGTGAAAGAGTTTAATTATACGGTAAGAAGTTGTATTTGAATGCGTACTTGCGCGAATAAATGTTACATTAAATGTAACTTTGTATAATTGAAAATAACCATTTATTTAATTCAAGAACCTAAATACCTTACCTTTTGTTCGTAGTTATTAAGTAGGTAAGATTCTAGATGCTAAACTCGTTACATGAAATTAACAAAATATCTGTCTTAAAAATCAGAAAAAGTACTGATTTAGCATATAGTTTTTTTTTAAATTTTATACATAGGACCTCAAACAGCCTATCAACCACGTAATCAGACAGGTCTATGGCTGAGAAGCTAAGCAGCAGGGGAGTGTCAAATTTCCTTTTTCCTAAAAAGGGGCTTTATTTACTCTTATATAACATTTGCAACAATAAGATTACAGTAAAGAAGGTATTGGGAGACTGGTTTCCAAACTTGGTAAGAACCTGTGATATGAATTACCAGGCTTCCATTCCACAGCAAAGTCATATTGAGTGGTAACAAAAAGAATTTTAAAATTACTTCAACTTACTTTAAGTAAATAAAGTCAACTAAACTACGAAACTAATAAAATAAATACACAAAGTAACAAGAAAACAATCGAACTGTGTTACTATGCTTTGCTTTACGTAAACTTACAAAATAAGTAATTTTGTAAATTGGCTTGGAAAGTGTCTACATAAAATCTCTGTTACTAAAATTAAAATAATGCATTCCGACTATAACGTTACGGTTTATAGCCTCACGTCTGTTACTCGTAAACCTAACGATGTCATTTTGAGTAAAGCAATCTATTCTTTTAAAGTACTGTTATAAAATTATTAACTTCAATATTAAATTGTTGTAAATTCATGTTTAGATTCGCTTTTTATTTAATGTGAGAGGTGATTCTGATACATAAAGTCAACTTATAAAGATTAAATACTAGTAGCGTACTTAAAATTACTCAAATCCCACCGAAACTATCTACGTATATTAAAATTCATAAGTTAAAATATGTCAAATTTACTTCAAAGTTACATGTACAGAATTTTATGTAAATACTAGCTGACCCGGCAAACGTTGTTTTGCCATGTATATTATTTCTAGGAAACATGTTTTTAGTTCAATAAAAATAACTATCTACTATAATAAAAATAGGGGTTAATCGTATGTAAAATTAGGAGCTGTATGTATTTTTGTATGCTGGATCAAAAAAAAAGAAATAAAAAAAATTGTCTAAAAAATAAAATTTTGGGTTGGACACCCCTTATCTCTTACGGGTTTGAAAATAGATAGTAGCCGATTCTCAGACTTACTGAATATACATACAAAATTTCATAAGAAGGAGGAGTATGGGAACGATGACACGAGAATTTTATGTATAGAGATAAAAACGCAGACTACATCCTTAAATACCTTCTAGGTCATTCCAAAGATATTGACAAAGCCGAGAAAGATTTACTAGAGCAGAACCTCGTACGTGCAGGACTGGCGCATAAGCGGATCAAACTAGTTTATATAATATGAAATACACGTCTACTATTCCCCAACGGAGCGCTCTTTCATTATATTTATATATTTAAAGCTTCAAAGCCATGCTCAAGACAACAAAAGAGCGTGCATATAAATTACCCATGTCGGAAGTGAAACTTCTTTGGCAAACTAATTTATAACTCTTGTTCATATTTATACAAATCTATAACTTGAGATTTGTGAGACTTAGAAGGAGGGAAAAAAGGAGATATGTTAGGAATTTAATGAATTTAATTTTCATTAAATGTGTCGAAAATTAATACAAATACTAAATTTATTTATTTTTATTTATTTCTTCGATAATAAAAACACGTGGCATTTTAATTTACAATTCGTCATTTGAGATTTCAATAAATTATTTTGCATGAAATATAAAATACTAATATTTCACAAATTCTTAAATTACGAAATTTTTATTTTATTTTTATTCGATTGAATGCTCTATTGTTCTTCTTCTTTTTGCTCAGTTTATAAGTATCACAATTCGGAGAGGGCCTGTCCGTATTGAGCAATACTAATATTACTATTTTGATTGGACCTTTGTTTTTAATTTAAAAAGCCGTCAGACGTCCAATTAAATATTCTATATGTATTAAACAGATGGACCACTATTCATCATACGCCGGTGTACAATATTCACCTCTGGACATGGCTGAATATGTCTTCTGGACTGGCGACGAACATGGAGTAACTAATGCAATAGAGGAATTTCTTCAAGAGGGATTGGTATGTTTCAAAAACATTTTTAAATAACAACGTTTGTTGACACAAGTACTACGTATTTATAAATACATAGACCGGGAGATAGTGACACAAAATAGTGGGTCATTTGTACCAGTATGGCGGTTCTTCAGGGGTCTTATTACGTAATGAAAAAAGAAAACTGCTGGTCATAGCACAGCGCTGGTACAGGCGGCCCAATCGCGTGGGTGTTAGTCGGTATCGTCGGATTAATTAGGGTGTCAAACGATTTGTTCCACAAAAATTCTAGTATTTTCCGATAGTGCATAAAAAAATAAGAGGCGGCAGTGTCATGGCATACTTCTCCTGTGTGACTTACAGCCCACCATATCGACGTGAATGCGTTAATTTAAAAAAAAACAATGACCAAATGACATACAAATGACCCACTATTTTGTGTCACTATCTCCCGGTCTAACAGTTTTACTCCCTATTTTTTATGTTGAATTCATAAAAGTGATATAAAAATTGTTATAAAACAAGGATTGTATGAAGGCAACCGTTTATTGTAATACTAGTTTTACTTATATATTTATTTTATTTAGTTTTCAAAAGATCTAAGTGAATACTGCTAAGTTTTGAAGAACTAAACAATGACAAACAATCGTTAACTTTTCATTGTAATTCATAAAGCCGGTCTCTGAAAGGTTAATCGGGTCATTACTTCTTTAATTGAATATTAAAAGTTGTTAAATAATTTGATACAATTATTACCAGCTCTAATGAAAATTTCCGTGATACGAACGATAACTTGCTAGTAATTGAGCGATTGTTAACATAACGTTATTAAAGTTCCTGTTAATACCAAACGTGTATATGTTTTTTTTATTTGACACTAACAACCATACTCTAAGGGTGCGTACAGACTATGTAACATATTATATAACTTGTGTTTTATAACACGTCCACATTATGTAACCTTGTTATTCAACATTATAACATAAAACAATACTGTACACATTAGAATAACAATGCAATATAACAATGTTATTTAACCATTTTAAATAACAAAAGAAAAACAAAAAAACGTAGATGCTGGGTTCGTCCTAGCATACATATCAATAACATGTTTTATAACATTCAGTGTCCACATTATCTGAAACATGTTGTATAGCAATGTTGTATAACATGTTATGTTATATAGTCTGTACGCACCGTAAGTAGTTTTTAAAATAAATTCGTGATATGTTAACAAAATATATTGAGAATGGCCTGAAAAGTATAGTAAGTGATGATGAAATAAAAACTTTTGACTTTAACCAAACTACATCAGTTACACATCCATCTAACCTATATAGGTTTGATAATATCTAAAATCATTTCTTGAATTAATATTTTTTTCACATAACGAACGGGCAGGTTAAACACCTGATGTAAAGTAACACCGCCCTCCCGTGGATACTCACATTGCCAGCTGGTTCCACATAGCGGTTACAACATTAGAATAGATTATTTTTGGTGGGCGAAGAAATAATTTGTATTTTTTTTCCATACAATTAAACAAATATGACATTAGCCAGCCAATAATTTCACCACTGGTGTACCTTACGTTGTCTACTTTGCATCACCTTAATCCAAATCCCATATGCTATTCCAAAAAGTAGATAACATAAAATAAAAGCATAGTTTCACTTAATTTTGTATTTTCATATAGATGAACAAAGAAGAGGCCATAGCGTTTCTACAAGAGATAAAATTTAACATCGACTATCTTCGGGCACATTACGCTCAAACCATTAACGCAGAAAACGCTCAGCAAGATAAACTGAGGAACGCACTTTTAGAACAAAATTCAAAGGTAAGTAGATTCTCTAATAATTCTATACTAATATTATAAAGAGGAAAGATTTGATTTTTTGTTTGTTTGAAATGAATAGGCTCCGAAACTACTGGACCGATTTCAAAAATTCTTTCACCGTTGGCAAGCTACACTATTCTCAAGTGACATAGGCTTTCATTTTCAAAAAAATTAAGGATGCTTACTAAAACTTGAATAATCTAACTCAAGGTGTAAAAAAATAAACAAAAATCTTCCTTCAATCGCGTGCGCTGCGAAAACTTAATTATTAATGATAGAATAAAATGATGTATTACAATTTTTCAGGACACATCACTATCTATAAAAAATGTCGCGACAGCATGTCTCTATCTTTTATAGTTACGTCACAATAAGCGTCCTTTTATTAATTTTTTTTTATTAAAATACCACCGCTAGAAAAGGCTCTTCATTCGTATCTAGGTATTGATCCTTATCAAAATAAATACCAACGTTTCACATAAGTTACAATTTAATCGCATAACCACCAAAAAAGCATGGTGGATTGGTGTTCTCCTGCCGTTTCTCTTGAATAGTTTACTACTATGTAATATAACAAAAATCTTAGCCACGGCAACGCTTGGCCGAGTCTACCAGTTTTGTATAAATCTGATATTTTAAAATAAAGTGAAAATAAATTGGGACGCATGAAACGGAAAAGCGAAGTTTAAAAGTGTATAGCGCAAAACGACTTAGATTTCATACGTCCACGTACACCACATGCTACAACATAAATAGCTAAATAACTAATAGTAAACTCTCTTATAACTATGACTCATTACAACTGCATGCAAAACAAATAAAAAGGTAAAAAATCTATGACAATACACAGCACTGACATTGTTTCCTCTTGACTCTTAAGGCCTGTGTTCACTTTTATTAGTGATTAGTGCAGGAGAAAACAAGTGTGGACAGCGACTGATTAGTGCAGGTGATTAGTTGGCTGCGTAGTAAAGTGATTAGAAGCGTGTTCTATTTTTTCGCGAGTGAACTGCGAGTAGTGACGTCGCGTGCGCCCTCCCTTCCATCACACTCGCAGCGTGCCTGCCAAAACACGTATGGACAGGCAGAAGGACTCTTCGGTCAACCTGAGAGCAAAGTAATATTCTGTCGTATCTTCAGCAGCCAATTCCTTATAGAGTTGGTAGCTTGCGCCATGAATGGGTCTTACATTAATCCATTTTCGAACCCATAAATTTCTTGGTCTTGCAAGTTCAGCTTCCAAAACTTCTTCGGTTTCAGATAGCACCGCGTTTAATACTTCTTTCAGTACTTCTTCCAATTGCAAACGCTCTTCTCCATGTTCGTCCAAACTTGCTGATCGACAGCTATCGACAACTGAATTTACTTAATAGAGCCACTAAACAAGAATTGGACACTACTTGCACTACACACCTGCACTAATCACTAATCAAAGTGAATACAGGCCTTTAGAGTGATGAAAAACACATTATAATCCGTTGCATAATTTACTATTTTGTAAATGGAATATAAAGTAAAGAATTTATGCTAGATAACGTTCAAATGACAGTTAAAACATACTCAGAGTCCACTACTGAAAACACGAAAACACTTTGCAAGATTTCGTAGCACCGTCGTAGCATTCTCGTAGCAAACAATACATTCATCATATAAAACGTTGAGAATCGAAAATTTCACTCGTGTATAAATAACATTTCTTTACGTTTCTGTTTGAATAGACTATCGTTTCAATGATAATATAAAAATAGAAGTTGTATTTCAGTATCATTGCCAGGTCAAACAGGTTTGTATTTATCAGAAAGTAGGTCAAACCTTGCGTCGTCTGTGACCGAAACTAATGTATAACAACACGTGGTTTAGTGCAAGACATATAAAGCAGAGATTGATCATAAAACAAGTAAGGGAGAATAAACTTTACGGCTAATATAATAACATTCAATATGCTGAATCGATTTCAAGCAAATTTGTATGATTGAGTAATTGTGAATGTTGCAATGCTCTATACAATTAACTTTCATGACTATTAAATTTGTAATTGGCTTTTTTTATATAATATATATATATATATATTTACATATAAAGATAGCTAGACAAATATCTATTGTTAGTAGACTCTTGGGCCGTGGGTTTCAATATATTAGATTAGTCAGTAAACAAAACCTTTGGACAGAGTTCCAACACTTTATAATCCTGTAAAGGTAGGTCCTGTATAGGCCTCAGAGGCTTTGTTTGATCATTTTCTTATCTCATAGCCTAGTAGATGATCAGCAATCTGTGCCTCACTAATGTCGTTGACTTTTGGGTATATGATATTTACTCATAATGTTTGCTTTCACTATAACGGCAAATGATAATTGCGCGCATAGGATTGAGATTTGAATGAGTAAGCCAATACTTTTCCTATATACCACTTATATGTAACCTTATTATATGTAAACTCTACACATTCGAAAATATTTGTATAATTGACTTGGCCTAGGATGAGCAATGGAAATTTCATCATCTTTTACTGCTTACTAAAATTGTTATTTTAATAGTATTTTTTCAAAAATTGTTAGTGAGTCAGCTGTTATATTAAGAGCTAAGAATGTGGAGAGAAATGTTATGAGATGTAGCTGAATTAATATTTATTTTTATTCATCTACAAACAATACAAACCTTCTTTCCGTAGAACACAGCCGACTTAGAATTTTGTTCCACTTGAAGTACCTTTTACAACATTATCTTTTTTATGTCTCATATTCATTTTCTCTTGACTTTTATTCCAAGAAAAATTCTCAGTGAAATAGCCACAATGCGTGTCTGTTGTCTACTCATTTCCACAGATACCTTTGTTTTGTCAAACACAATTCTGCACAATAAAATTGGCCCTCTAATTAGAAGATTGTAAACGTTAGTACTATTGTCTGTGAAATGTTATGCTTCTGACAGCAATAATATAACAATTAATTAATTTGTATTAACATAATGTTATTAACAATTAATTAATTTGTTAATAACTGTTACATATATGAATATTTTCACTAATACATTTAATATCAAATGCTAGTTTGAAGTTCTAAAACCAATTAAGAATAAGGTAATGGTTACGTCAAATGTGTCACTCAGCTGAAGTCGGTGTCGGCGTTTTCTGATTAAACAGTATTACCTATTACCATTCATACCATCCATACCATTTAGGGTAAGGACTCACGAAGTGGTTTTCAATCGCGCCGGCTGTGGTTGCGGGACCGCAGCCTTTGTAGAACACAGATATTTGTGTTGCACCCGCGCGCTCTGCGATCGGTTGGCGGGCGACCGCAGTGGAGTTCGAAAATGATTAAAGAACATTTCTTCATCCTTTTTTAACTCATTAATAAGAGTAACAAATAATCCATAACGATCTCTTTCCGCAATTAGTGGATGTACCCAGAACCTTTTAGGCCTTCTTTTTTTAATTTTTCTGTGAAGTAATTATAACGCAACAGCTCGTTTCTGGTGTGTGTCCATGGTCTGGAACTCAACTGATCGTTTAACCGCCCGTCTAGCAACCGCCCGTATTGCGATAATCAACCGCCAAGTTTGCGAGGGATAATCGCAACCGCGACGTCTGCGTAACCGCACAAAACTCCGGTCTCGAAAATTGAAAATAAATCTCCATTCCGCCACCGCGGCGGGCGCGGGTGAAAACCGCTTTATGAGTCCTTAGCCTCAGAGAGAATTTAATAATAAAACTTAAACACCTATAAAAAATACGACAACCCCTTGTATTGATTGTTCTTGGATTTCAAATTTTGGGTCTTAGGCGATTTGGTTTTTTCACAATGTTTTAAACGCACACATAGATAGATAGATAAGAAAATCTATTCGTTCATTGGAGTGCGAACTCACGACTTCAGGGTTAAGAGATACGCTATACTACTACTAATTAAATTTGGAGCAATTACATGAAATTAAGGTCAAGTGCGGTCTTAGCAAACGATAGCGAATTATGAAGTTAATGGTTCGTATTCATAATGATTAAGCTTGAATTCAACTGGGAGTAATTATTTTAGTACTCCATTTAGCTTTAGTTAATGAAGTGCGACACTCCAGGATTAAATATCAGTAATTAAATATAACATTTAGCATTTGTGTCTTAAAATATACGAATATTACCATTATATGAATTGTTAAGTATTTTCATCAATATACTTTAAAAAACAATCAATTAAAAATTGTCAAAACCTTCGTACTTCACGCAATAATAAAAAGAACAAAACATTTATTAACAATTAGAAACTTATAATAGATATAATTTTAGATCTCTGGCTCACGGCATATGATTCGAAGATTCTGAATTTGATTCAAAGATAAATAATTGTATAAGTTGACAGGTAGTATTTGCCATTAAAATAACTAAAATCGTCGTTTTATTTGGGGAATACAATCACAACTAGTGAATGCTCTTTTATTTCAGATGTACCAATACAGACCAATGCTCCAATCGTTCCCATTCGGTGGTAGCCCTGATATCGTCCGGTCAATCGCGAGCAAATCCTGGGACATGAGCAACAATTTAAACGCTGTGCCAGCCCTACCAGTCTCAACTGATCTCCGACCGGAGATTGCGAAACGTGGCTACGATCCTATGCTGCAGACGAATGTTATCAGTGAGTTTTACTAGATTTTATAAAGTAATTTCAAGGAATGATGAACTTGGGTGAGATCTCTTCAAATATAGGGAGAATCAAGATGTCTTGGGGGGGTTTTAGGAGGTACATTTATTTATATAAATACCCCGGGGTACTTCTATAATATATGTGTACCCCATACTACTATTTACTACCTTCGATACAGCTAGACTTGTTTATTTTAGTTACTTTCACAGCTTAATGACTTATGGCTTATTTAGTATGGAGTCATGTTGCTGATGTCGGAACTATTTTCATCCTGCAGAAGAGGGCTATTCGTGCAATGTATAATTTAAAATATAAGGAATAATTAATATACTTACCTTAACCTCGCAATATATTTATGAAAATATAATGTATGTATACAAAAATAGTGATAAGTTTACTAGAACAAACGCACAATGTTAATACTCGTAACAAAGGCAGGCTGCAATTTTCCCGTACTAGACTATCTAAAGTTAGTAATTCTTTTTTGGGAAAAGAGATAGTCTTCTTTAATAAAATACCAGAGGCTCTTTCATGTCTGCCTTTAAATAAATTAAAGAAATGTATTAAAGAAAAGCTGTGTAAAAAGGCTTACTATAAAGGTAACGATTATCTTGTTGATGAAAGGGCCTGGGACTAGTGCTAGCTATTTCTAATTAATTTGCGATATTTGTTTTAAAATAAGTGTTGTTTGATGATTTGATTTTTCTCTCGGCCTTACACCCTCTGTCTTTTTTGCCGATGAGTAGGGATGTCTACCGATTCAAATCCAATGACGTGGAATAAGTGATACCTGTATATGATATTCCATAATAAACATATTTTATTTTTTATTTGCTTTATTTATAGGAGAATTTTTTTATTTTCTTAAAAAAGGCGTGATTCTATACAATTTATATTAAACCAAAAACCCAACCAACAAACTAAATCATATACTTCAAGCGTAGCTATAAATATCGAAAAGCTATAATACTTCGAGATCGTAATTTTATATTTTATACAACTCGAATGTATTTTTAATGCATATTTGAAATTGCCTCTCAAACTGAGTGTACAACAAAAACTTTAGGGGTTTTTAATCGATATTTAGGGTAATTGAAAAGTTGGTCTGGGAACATTCTGTAGGAGTTGGCATCACTGATTTCAAGTCCAGTTTTCAGGTTTATCTCTCTTATCTATAAATTAATCAATTAAAAAATGTTTAAGAGTGAAATTATGGAAAACTTCAAAGTATCAGAAGTCTAAAAATATTTTTTGGAAGAATTCCTTTTAAACTGCGCAGTCAGGATTATCCTGCAATCTTATATATAATTTTTCCATTCAAGAATTAATATATTGAAAATGGAAAGGATTGGCACTCTATAGGTTATATTCGGATAAATTATCAGTAAGGAATACGGAACAATACTGTATTTAAACTATACAAGTAGCCTATGTTCAATTAAGAAAACGTTTATCTCAAATAAGTATTTGAAGTAAGTACTAAATCATTAAAACTACATGAATATCTTCTAAATCTATGGGACAACACCTGTCGTGTATCAAATTTCTTCCGCGACGCGCATTAAGAAGTCATGGGTCTTCTGGATCGATGCTTTAGCAGACCATACTACCAAAAATTTACACAAATGTTGTATTTTGTATTTAATTTTCAGTTCAAACTTTATTATGAGATATTTTAGGCACAACCGTATATTATTAGACACATCTGTAAAGTTTGGGAATACATTCAAAGAAACTTATCAAAGTTTAACATTCCATTATGTTGACTTTTTAAACATTAAGTTTCGAAAGTCATTTCTATTCAAAGTTCGCTTTACACTTGATAGTAATTTAAATTTTTACTTATAATAAAATTTGAAACCAGTTTTTGTTCTTTAGAATGAATTTACAAAAGCAAATTTGCGTACATTATTTTTGTACCATATTGCACCTAACTTCTATAATGTATGCTCCCTGCGTTGAGCAAAGTTTTTGAAAAGATAATGCTAGACCAGCTTTCTTTACATTTGAATAAAAATAAACTCTTACATAATAAACAGTATGGTTTCACTAAGGGTCGCTCCACAATCGATGCCGGTGTGAAGTTGATTTCGGACATATTTAACGCCTGGGAAGAATCATATGATGGAGTCGGCGTCTTTTGTGACCTGTCAAAGGCCTTTGACTGTGTTCATCCTGATATACTCGTTGGATAGCTTCAACACTATGGCGTTGATGGCAAAGCTTCCAGCCTGATGAATTCATATTTAAAGGGAAGGATCCAAAGAGTTCATGTCAATGGAGTCACCTCTCCGGGTTCGCAGGTATCAATGGGCGTCCCCCAAGGATCGATTCTCGGGCCTTTCTTATTTCTGATTTACATAAATGATCTCCCATTCTTTGTCAACGAAGTTCATGAGATGGTATTGTTTGCTGATGACACTTCACTTCTATTTAAAGTGAATAGGAATAACGTATTATTGGACGATGTAAACAATTCTATCTCTCGTATAGTTAACTGGTTTAATGTAAATAACTTACTGCTTAATAAGAATAAAACAAAATGTATTAGATTTACAACTACTAGCGTAAAGCGAGATATTGGTAACCTGAAAATTAAGGACAGTGAACTTAACTTTGTTGACAAAACTGCTTTTCTAGGCATAACAATAGATAGTAAACTCCAATAGGGCCCACACATAGAGACTCTTTCGAATAGGCTGAGCTCTGCAGCATATGCAGTAAAGAAAATCCGACAGTTTACTGATAAGGACACGGCTAAAATAGTGTATCATAGCTACTTCCACAGCGTTATGTCGTACGGTATTTAACTGTGGGGTGCTGCTGCAGAGGTTCAATCCATATTTGTGCTGCAGAAGCGGGCTGTTCGGGGTATTTGTTGTGTTTCTCCGAGGGAGTCGGTACGGAATAAGTTTAAGGAATTAAATATTATGACACTATCTGGTCAATATATTCTTGAAGCCTTGTTGTATGTCCAAAAAAATATAAACGATTTTAAAACAAATGGTGACTTTCACCAGTATAATACGCGAAATAGAACTAATTTGAGTGTACGACCAACCAGGCTCCAAAAGATAAACCACTCCTTATATGGAAATTGTATTCGTTTTTACAACAAACTCCCAAGCGAAATTAGAGAATTATCACTAAATAAATTCAAAGCCCTTGTTAAACGAAAATTAATCAACAAAGCCTTTTATAAATTTGAGGACTACTTAAATGATCCTAATCCTTGGGATTAAATTGCTCCAGTTCAAACAATTTGTATGACAATACTTGGCGATTAAAAAGAGTGGCGGAAAGTTTCTTGCCAGTTCTTCTTACCCGCTCTACGCCCTTGACTTGCGAACTGGTAGTAAATGTAAATTTATGATTAATTTAACTTGACGATTCAAAAGTGTACTTGGTTACCCACTTGAATAAAGATATTTTGAGTTTGAGTTTGAGTTAGGAATCCTGTGGCCCCTCAATGAGGTATGGGGCAGATACGGTTCTTCACTAAGGATGATAATAATAATAATGTAGGACAACGTCTCCACGACATATGAAATAAGCCCTGGAGCAAGCCTTTTTAGTATTTAACTTTAACAAACGAACAATTTTTTTATCGCAGGTACGTCTGACTATGACCGCGATGGAACCATTGTGAGTGAAGAAGAGTATGAAGAGATGATGGATAAACTTCGAGCTGCTGACACCCTCTACACTGAGTATACCCTGGAAGAGATAATCTACCAGCTAGCCAAGGTTAGAAAGTTTCAAATAGTTTTTCAACTTGAATCGACTTTAAATATCTGTTAATTTTAGCGATTGGCTGCTTTTAATAATTACATTTATTTATATAGGTAACGCAATGTACACTTATGAACGTCAAAAAAACTTGTATTAATTCGTAAAAACATTCTACCTTTCAGATGATGTTCTCACAGTCGCTATCCCGGGAACCTGCGAGTGCGCGTGCGTCGATGCAAAGATTCATGACCTTCCTCGAACTAGAAGCCGAAAGGGGACAGCTATCCAGGAACATTGAGAAGAAAGTTCTCGGTAGGTACTCATGTTCAAATATATACTAATCACACAAGAACGCTGTCTTTGTTCTCAAAGTTTTTTTCAAAAGTCTACACAGCAAACAATTCTCACATCCTGCACTCTGCGGAGAACAGAAAACAAACTAGTTCTTTTGGTAGAAAGAAACCTCAACTCAAACTACAATAATAGAAAAAGCATTTGATTTGGTTTGGCTATATTACCTTATTAACGAAGGATCGGAGAGTCATAATAAATGTTGTAAAAACAATTAAATGTTTTCATATTAAAAGCACCCGTGCGCTTTGTAAATGGTAAAAGTTCCGAAAAACTTACTCGTATGTTGGACGGAAGCCTCATTAAAGCACTTTTATGGTTATACATTTTGTTCAATATATCCGAAAGTTTTAAAAATTTCTTTAAATAAATCAAGTAACATATGTTAGGTAATATGAGTAATCGATTTCAAATACCTGTTAACATTTAACTATGTAGCAAACGTTGCCCTTCCCGAAATAGGGATACCTATATCTTAAAACTATTGAAACAATCTTCATGAAACGTGACAAAACTAAATTGATTCTGGTTCTCAAGAAGTTCTAATTATTTTCTCAGTTTCCCAGATATTTGTCAACAAGCACAACTTACGAAATTTACCCTAAACAAATTTGACACTGAAACTTCAACAACGTGACATAGTCTGGTTAAACGGCCTTTCTGTTGGTTAAAAATAAGTTAATTTAACCTTGTTATATTTTCAGATGTCATGATCGCAGCACTAACAGACACAATCGGCGATCACCCCGAGCTGTTGCAGTCCAGAGACGGCATTTCCGCTAATCCAGCTACAAGGTATAAATTCAGTAGTACTACAAAAGTATGAAATGTACATATCACAATGTATTTTTTCAATTTAGCTCTTTCAATATTGTGCTAGGTTTTCTGAGGTATTGTCTCTGTATATGACTCTACACTCGATCGTACGGTGAAGAAAAACATCGTGACGAAGTCAACGTGAGAAGGGGTGTGTTAGGCACAGTAGGCGGATCATCAGAAAAGAGCGTACGATTTCTTAAAAGGCCTGCAGCGCGCTTGCGAGCCTTCTGGCAGTGCGAGTGTCCATGGGCGGCGGTATCACTTAACATCAGGTGAGCCTCCTGCCCGTCTGCCTCCTATAATATAAAAAAAATCTACTTGCCTATTAAGAAAATGACCGCGAAACAGATACATAAATCTGAGTTTGACCAAGGACGCCCCAATTATTTTTTTTATTTTATAAAGATAGTTTCTTACTATTGGGAGTTACAAACTTTTCCATATAACTATTTAATATAGTATTGTCTTTTATTGACATAACTTTTAGACATAGAAAAACACTTTTTTAACGGATTTGAAGTTATGTTTTACTATAAATTTACAATTATTTTACATAATTTTAAATTTAACCGACGTTTCGCGTGCTTTACGGCGTGCGTGGTCACGTGTAAAATAATTGTAAATTTATAAAAAAACATAACTTCAAATCCGTTAAAAAAGTGTTTTTCTATAACTATTTAATATTTTCATTGATATTACAGAATTATGCGACAATTTGGCGAAAGCACACCATCCACGGCCATGAATCGGGCCATTCTTTCTGCCTACAAACACGAACTGCTAAAGGGACCTCCCCATCATTAAGCTTCATAATAACATTCTTACCGCTCAAATACCCCTATTTCGGACCAATGTTTTGTTCAATCCATTAATTTATATTCGTGTTAATTCTGATGCATTCTTAAAATTTCCAATCACTTTAGGTTGTATCTTTGACATTTACGATTTTGTATATTAATAAAAAACAAATTGAATTATAACTTTGTCTAAGTCGTTAAATTGTTATTTTTATATAAACACCGAGTTATTTTATATTTTTAATACTTTAACTATTCAGTAAGTAATAACAATTGTAAGTTTAGTATTGTCTTTTATTGACATAATATTTACACATTTAAAGAAAAAACTATTTAAACAGGATTGAAGTTATGTATTATTATAAATTTACAATTATGTATAACGAAAATAGAGGACACCGTGAGCCATTTTTTCCAAAACCCTCCATCTTTTAGTCGATACCAACTCCGGGGAAATAAATACAGATAATGCAACTTTCTCTATAGCTGTGATACTTTTTGACATCCAACACCTTTTGTCTTCAGTCACCGTGACCACGCACGCTGTAAAGCACGCACGTAGGATAAATTTAAAATTATGTTAAATAATTGTAAATTTATAATAATACATAACTTTAATCCGGTTAAAAAGTATTTTCTTCAATTGTATGTTTGTTATAATTTTCTTTGATTTTTTTTTTAATTATGCGTCAGATTTAACACCAATCCACAGTTAAACATCATTTTCTGTATTTCTAATCATACACGGTTATATTATAAATAGTTGGCTTAACAAACAAAAATTAATTATACATTTAATTAGTATTTTTTTGTCAAAAAAAAAATACTTTCTTTTTAATATAGCCAAATTATATTTAGATTGTGGAGTTCTGTCCTGCTTTGAAGCAGTGAAAGTATATATTTAAATAATTATGGAACTCTAATAAATCAAATTCTGTACTATATATTATTTAAAACAAAGAATAGCGCCCTCTATTGGCAATCTGTAAAATTGAGGATTCTTGAAACTTTTATAAACTATCAACCATACTGTTGTATTATATTTCCTCGCTCAAGCTTATATTCGCCTTTCCTACAAAACATATATTGTACCTGAAAAGAATCCCACAGAGTACCACATGACAGTAGGTGGTGACATATTCTAATAACTATTTACCCAAATATTTCTTGTGTATGTCATAGTAGATAAATTTTACGATGTATGTAGGAATATCTCAGTATCTAGATATTATAATTATAATCGCTATATCTCTTTGATATCATCAAAATATCACATAATAATGCAAAATATCGTGTTTAGAATGTTACAATTTGATCGTGAATAAACTAAACCCTTCATTAATAGAAATTATAAATATATTCTATATGATTTTAGAATAGTAAAACGCATGGTAATTTTGTCAACTATTTAAAAAAAATCTAGCAAACGTAAAAGGGTTTCGTTTGGTTGTGATTGGTTAACAGCAAAGGAGTGAAACTCCCCCTTCAATCATTCTTAAACATAGGTTCATTCGTGTTCTTCGATAGGCTCTACATACCCGACAATATCTTTTTTATAGATTAACCTTCTACTCATCCGTACTAAGAGTCGATATTTTATTAATATTTAGTCACTATAGTCATTTGTTTCTGCGAGTATGAGGTTTAAACAACCATTTACATTATTCACATAAGTCGAAGTTTCGAGTGCTTTACAGGCACAGTCCCAATCATAATTTACTGGACAACTCTTAGTACGGTATACTTTTCATACTTTTAGTTTTCCTATAACCGATATTTTGCAAATAGTCCTATATATTTAAGAAAGTCACGATCAGACATATTAAGACTTGTAAATTGTAATTTGGTATAAGCTGCATTAGTGATCTGCAAAATTTAATATATTTGTAATATTCTTTGAATTGTATTATGGATTTAGTAAAAAAGATTTGATGTCATTTGCGTTTTATTTATAAATCTTGGTAAATTTTATGCGGAAAAGTAATTTTTAGGTCCGCAAAGACTTAAGTCCCGAGACCTACCATATAATTTTAACTGTACAAAGCAGTCAACATGTTTATAGAATATGGGGCCAACACTTATAAGGCCCTATACCACAACTTAATTATTATTAACTTAAGCTAAAGGAGTATACTATATAATAATTTTATTTAAATTTATACAGTACCTATTCACTTTCTACTAATATAAACAAACATGTTCAATTTACTGTAACACTAGACTACATAATACATATACTCAGTATATAATACGTCGTAGTCAAACACCAAAGTTACGACGCCGCAAAATCCTCCTAAACACAGATATTAATATGCCCAATCAATCAAAATATCACTTAGGGTGGATTCGACCAAACAAGAGTAAATCTTAAGCTTAGTCGTTATCGTCAGTTAATCGAGAATAAATCAATTTTACGTTTTACCATCTACAAATTCTAAGAACATTGGGCCTATTCGGGAATTGATACTATACCGCCGTTTCGCACGGAATAACAGCTATTCCTAGAATAATTTAACACGTTCACTGCGGCAAGTAAAATCATAATTCTTCATCAGGTGCGGCGGCGGGCCAAAATGCGCCCCCAATGATATTTCCGCCAGTGCGTGGCAGGTCTTTCTAGACCCAACAGCACTAGGATAGATTAACTCTCAGTGGATGCACAGCAGCGTCAGTGCGTGGTAGGTCGATAAAAGCCTGCCGTTATGTTTTGATGGGGAACACCTACAATTTTGACCGCAAGATGAAATATATATTTGTCCCTGTCGAATTTTTACAAACACCTGAGATAATCGTTACGCACCAGCGAGAGGGACATAGATTTCTTCGTCCGCACCAGCTGAAATACCGCGGCAGGCCGATATCGGCCTGTTACGCAGTGAACGTGTTAAAGGCGTCAGTCAGTCCAATCATCTGATTTCTGTCATTTCACAAATATGTATCCTGTGTTTTAATTTCAAGTCAACGCAACGCACTAAATTAATAGTCTAGCAATATAACTGTCACTTGCCTATGTTCTAAGTTTAAGTTTTTGTGAGAAAAATAAATAAATAAAATTGTATAATAAAGGTCGATTTACATCAAACGAGCGAATGCTCATTCTATCCCCACTACATCAAATTCTTCTAGTATAAACAGGCGTAGAGCATTCTTTCGTTGTTCTTAGTGTGTTCGCAAAGATTCTATAGAATATTCTAAGAATGCTCGTTCGCTTGATGTAAACGGCGCAAGAGCGCGCGAACAGTTGCTTAGAGCGTTCTAGCGTGTTCGGACGTGCTCGCGCCACTGAGCGGTCTTTTCAAAGCGTTCTTGTGTTCTAGCTCTAGCTCTATGTTCGTTTGGTGTAAATCGACCTTGAAACGTCACACAATTTATACATTTATAAACGTCGATAGGATTAATTTAAAGAAAGTTAAATACTTCTAAATTTACTGACAGTTCTTAAATCAAGGGCGTAGAACCGAGAAGTACTGGAAATAAACTCTAAAACTAAAATAAACAGACTGTTAAACCACCAGTCTTTAAAATAAATGTTCGTGGGCAACGTTACATACTACGGATCAAGCCGTGTTATAAGATATGGGTGCAACATGAATAGCATCAGTTTAATATTTTGGGTTGGTACTTATTACCAATATTAAAAAAAAATTGGTATGAGTTTTACTGTTCTATCAAATCATTTATAATTCGCGTCGCAGCCGTACAAATCAAAACAACTAACAACGGACAAATATGGCAAATAACTGTCTCTAGGATTCGCACATTCCCTCCAGTTGGTATAAAATTACCACATAACATACGACTTCCAAAATGTCATAAATTGTATATTTTTAATTTTCTTTATTCATTTCATTTGACGTTCGATCAGTGTTCTTATTTCTTCATCTGTCTTCCCTTTTGTTTCCGGTAGAAGTAAGGAGAATAATATTCCAAAAACATTGCATATCCCAAATATCATCAATGTTGCTGACAGACCGAGATAAGTTTTCAATGGGATATACGAAAAGAGATGAACAGAATTCATCAGCCCAATTAACATTGCTAACACGCCCATTAATTTTGCACGTACCTATAAAATTTTAAAAATTTATTAAAATGTTTTTTACATTGTAACAGAAGGTAAAGTATATTGTTAAAATACTTCTTGTGTTATCAAATAATTGTTTATTCATTTAACGTTTCTCTTTTGTTTACGCTATGTGCAGTCGAAGGTATTGCGATTTTAAAATAAGTGTCATCCTGATTTGCTAGTGGGAAACAGCATAGCTCGTAATATTGGTACAAAACTAAAGTCAGTTAATAAACATTAAAAATCCAACGTGCAAGTATTCAAACTCTATGGTATTTGTTAAACAGATAAGAAATGGCCTAAGTCTTGAAATTGGCATTCGTCAGGTACACGAATGGGCACACTTATAAAATAATAAAAGTAAAAAGAATCTGGCTAATGAAAGAAGATAACGAAAAAGCGCGGCAAATTAAAAAAAAATTGTGGATTAAACTTACTTGATACTTGATTTTATTTTATTATTTTTGAAGTTATACTTCTTTAGGCGCGTTATGAAAAATTTTTGAGAGTGAAATTTTACGATGCGCGCGCACCTGAGACACAAAATTATCAGTGTGATTATAGCGTGCGCGAGTGAGATGGGAATAAGACAATCTACAAGTAAAAAGAAATAGAATATGCGTGAAGTTAGCAGCTATGCCAAGAATTTTGAATGATGACCTTTGTAGTATACCTTTTAAACAAATAAAGGAGTTTTAATTGTTTTTTTCAAACAAATTTAGCAATGCTTATTCACAAAGACCAATTGTTATTTAGTTAAAAGATTATGAAACAAACCTAGTTATTAAATTGAATGAATAATATAATAAAATAATAATAATTATTATTAATAATATTAATTAATAATTGAATAATATATTAAATATTATTAAATTATGAACGTTATATATTTATTATTTTAAAAAAAATAAAGAAAGCCAAAGAAGTATAACTTCTTACGCGCGTACATAAGTACACGCACCATTTTTTTATATTGATATCTAGTAACTGTATTTCTATGAAATAAAATACTATATGTATTTAGTCTGTTACTATTGATATTTGAAAATGACTAGCATTGCATGGAAAACTAAAACTATATTTATTATAAAACACAACTTTATTTGGAATAATCAAATGCTGCGAAAGAAACTAAATATTATATCAAATAAAACAAAGTTTAGGCTATTTATACCTGTTAACTATTCGGAAAAAATATATAATAGATATAAAATGAGTAATTGCATGAAGTATCAAGACAATAAATCATACTACCCTAAGAAATTCATTGACATTCTGTGTTCCAATCCGAAAGTTTTCAAACAATTCAATTATCTTCTTTCATTAGCCAGACTCTATAAAACTGTGGCGCCACTAGAATATTACTATCATCTGTTATATAAGTGTATTAATTGACTTACTCTGAAATGCAGTAATTCCGCAGCAACTATGAATGGCAAAGGCCGAATAGTGCCTGCGTACATAGCAACAATCGTGACCATGCATCCAATAGGCAGCCATCTGGGAGTGGCATAGCCATAGTCTTGTAGGAGAATAAACGTAGCCAATATTGTGAATGTTATCGCTGATATTGAGTACCCACTCGCTTGCAAAGTCTGAAAATTCATGATTGGGGAATGATAGCCGATTCGACGCTTCATGCTTTTAATATTCCCGTGCCACCGTTGTTCCTCATGAGAATAATTAACACACATGAAATATAACAAGTTCCAATTAGGCTAACATTTTTTTATTGAAAAATATTATTACTAGAGTCTGGCTAATGAAAGAAGATAACGAAAAAGCGCGGCATATTAAAAAAAAACAGCATGGTATCCCTAAAAGTTTGATATATTTTGTGGATTAAACTTACTTGATACTTGATTTTATTTTATTATTTTGTACATTGATAGGAATTACTGTATTTCTATGAAATTAAATACTATACGTATTTAGTTTTTATTATTGAAACTTAAAATGACTAGCATTGCATGGAAAACTAAAACTATGTTTATTATAAAACACAACTTTATTCTGAATAATCAAATCCTGCGAAAGAAACGAAATATTCTATCAAATAAAACAAAGTTTAGGCTATTTATACCTGTTAACTATTCGGAAAAAACATATAATAAAAATAAAAATGAGTAATTGCATGAAGTATCAAGACAATAAACCATACTAACCTAAGCAATTCAATGACATTCTGTGTTGCCATCCGAAAGTTTTCAAATAATTCAATTATCTTCTTTCATTAACCCGACTCTATATTTTTGGCCCCGGAATTCGAACCTGAGATCTTCTGATTTTTACTCGAATATACTAGCCACAGGACAGCATAGGTGGTTGTTTTAGATTACATTTCAAATTTTAAAGACTCTTTTTCATACAAGGCAATTAAAGCTATTTTTGAAGTTATACTTCTTTAGGCGCGTTATGAAAAATTTATGAGAGTGAAATTTTACGATGCGCGCGCACCGTGACATAAAATTATCAGTATGGGTGCCGAGCGTGCGCGAGCGAGATGGGAATAAGACAATCTACAAGTAAAAATAAATAGAATATGCGTGACGTTAGCAGCTATGCCAAGAATTTTGAATGACCATAATGACATTTGTAGTACCTTTTAAACAAATAAAGGAGTTTTAATTATTTTTTAAAGAAATTTAGCAATGCTTTTTCACAAAGACCTATTGTTACGAAACATACCTAGTTATTAAATTGAATTAATAATATAATAAAATAATAAATAATTATTATTATTAATATTAATTAATTCTTGAATAATATACTAAATATTAAATATTGTTAAATTATTAACGCTAAATATTTATTATTAATTATTTAATATTTAAAAAAAATAAAGAAAGCCAAAGAAGTATAACTTCTTACGCGCGTACATAAGTACACGCACCATTTTTTTTATTAAGAAAAATTATATTATAATTACCCGTCTACCGAATTTCTCAGCAATAATTGTCAACATTAATGACGCTATGATCATTACGATTGGCAAACTGATTGATTGCAATTCGGGGTTGACAGCTGGCTCGGTTCCCATAGAGGTCAAAATAACAGATGCATACGTTATTATGGCAAAGCCACCGCTCAGCGCTTGCGTCGTGAATACCATAATTAGCAGAATAAAACCACGACGAAGTGGTTTGTCTTTCACTGCAAAACATAACTTCATCACAAAATGTTTTCCTGCAAGCTATGATCAATTTCAAACGTGCACATAGAAACGGTGGACAGCCAGGGTTCGAACACACTATCTTAAGGTTGAGAGTGGCGCCTACTAGCACTAACTTTTAGACCCAAAAGCTATAGCTAAACAAAAAAAAATCATTTAACTTGTTTCATAGAAATATCGATGAATATTTTTCGTTTTCTTTGGTTTAAATACAGAATATTAGATTATCAGGAAAAAAATTGAATACTTATTGTAATTGTCAAAAAGATGATACTGCAAAGACAACTATTTACATTTACATTAAAGAACAAGTTAAAAGAACAATTTTAGAAACAAACTTACGTATGGAAAATATTCCAATTTTGGGTAAAGACTTAAATTCATCCTCTTGTTTTTGCATATATTGCACCGCTCGAACCACTCTCTCGTCATTAATCTTTAAACCTCTTAAAAAGGCAACAGTTTCATATGCTTCCTAAACAATAAGAAGGTAAAAAATTAATACGAGAATTATAGATACCGGCAAACATCTTGATCAAATTTCCTGTAAGCAATCATCGCACACTTGAAGCTAATATGAGCTAACTGTAATTTAACATTCTCGTTTCCGATAATGTCCGATAACATAAGTGTCACTTATTTACTAACTCTTCAATAAGCCAAGTTATTTTTTTGTCCTTGCCGGCCTTTTAAGAATTGGTACGCTCTTTTCTTGAAGGACCCTAAGTCGAATTGGTTCGGAAATACTACAGTGGGCAGCTGGTTCCGCGGCTGAACTTGCCTAAAGCTGTCTACACACCGCAGCCGCCGGCCCGCCGGCACGAACCCGGCGGGCAAGGCCGGCGGCCTTAGTTTTAACGATGTTGCCGGCGGCTTGCGCCCGCGCGATCTTCCCCGCGGCACGCCCCTCTCCGCTCTTCACCACCGGTTGCCCACCGGCTTTTAAGAAATAGTGACGCGTCAGTGTTTTTATCCACTAAACATTATGGAATCCGTTAATAAAGTGGAGAGAAAAATAAAAAATTTAACAAGTCACTAGCAAGCACTTGGCAATCACTAATTGTGAACACTGCATGCCGCGACTGTATGTCGTGCCGCCGGGAAAATTGTCAGGCTCGCAACTTCTAAAGCCGCCGGGTTCACCCGCCGGCATTAACCCGCCGGGTTCGTGGCGGCGGGCCGGCGGCTGCGGTGTGTAGACAGCTTTAAGAATCGCTTAGTTGTGGAACGACGGACGTCAAGGTGATACGGATGGTATTTTGTATTCTGCGTTGACGTCCGATTATGAAACTAAATAAAATACTATTGTAACTATATAAATAAATATTGATCATCACAGTCATTGTAAAAAGACAATACATAGTAATAAAATACTAAAGGTTAGAGGTATACTGTCACAGGGACCAAACTTTTTTTTATTTTTTATTATTACTATGTAGGTTAAGAAAATTGTAAATACTGTATATTTGTTTATTATTATTACTAATAAAATATATACATAAAATACTCAATTGGGGGCCTCATAGCCTAGCGGTCTTATTAAGTGGCAGCTAGGTGAACGGTACCGGGTTCGATTCCCGGTTCGAGGGCAAGTTTTAATTTAATTAAAATTTGTTCTCGACCTTTGGGAGGGTTTTCTAAAGACAAGCACGAATTATAAAAAAATCCTATACTTGACGCTGGCTAATGCACAAATCGTGCCAGAGCCATTTAAAAAAAAATATACTTACAGATATCTTCATTCGTTTCACAAGGTATGCCGGAGATTCAGGTGCCTTTATCATTAACAATAACATCGCAATCGTAATGGGTAGAAAAAAACATAATATATAAAAATAATCAAAAAATGCACCAATCAAATAAATTACTAGGATACCAATATTTTGTGAAAGCATTGTTAATGACCCAAGGGATCCTGTTATATGTTCCTGACTAATTTCTCTGATATAAACGGGTATAATGGCGAAGAAGCCTGCAGCAGAGAAGCTGCAGAATATTCTAGAGATGGTAACTGAAACCACTGTAGGACGAGCAAGCCTTATAATGATTGACACCTGGAAAAAATGTATACTCTAATAATATTGTAATATTTAGAGGATATAACTATTCGTAACAAACTCAACTATCTAGAAGCTGGACTTCAAAAATAATTTTACCACAATACACTTGAGAGAATAAATAACTTTCATAACAATTTTTAATTCCAGCCGGGACAGCCTATTAGTAACATAAGAATCTAGCGCCTATGTAAATTACATTAGCAACGCTGGAAGGACTTTAGACGGAGCGAAACTTTCAGCACTTCCATTGTAAGTCTATTCTGTAATTGATAATTGGTATTAATCAGATCTCTGAATCTGTTTCATGATCATTTTTAAATCTAATAGGCAAGTAGGTGATCAGCCGCCAGTGCCTCACGCCGTCGACTTTTTGGGTCTAAGACATGTCGTATTCCCCACGACGTTTTCCTTCACCGTTCGAGCAAATGTCAAATGCCCACATAGAAAGAAAGTCCATTGGTGCACAGCCGGGGTTTGAATCTACGACCTCAGGTATGAGAGTCGCACGTTGAAGTCACTAGGCCAACACTGCTCACTGCTGCATTACAATAACGATGCCGATATTTAATGAATAGTTCCAAGTTTGAATAAATATTTTTATGTAGCTCTGATGTCAAAAACATGGAAATATGTGATATGAAAACTCAGTATTAAATTTGAAATCGTTATTATAATGACGGGTAAAGATTGCCAAAAGTATCAATGTGGGTTTCGTTTTGAATTTCGAAACTGAAAAGTTGTATTCTAGAACATATTATTTTATTTATTTATTAACACTAGAGCAGAAACATAATTTGAGTACAATATATAAAGTAAACAAGATGTGCAAAATACATAATACATATAGCTATCTAGACAAAACTAAAATAGGAACATAAAAAACTGAAAAAGTGCACATGAATCACTATAATTTTAGATCAGTTTCACATCAGTTATTACGAAAGTTATGGATACGATGTGGACAGTTAATGTTTGTACAGTAGAGAATTACATGAAGATAGAGAAGGAGCTAAGCGAAAAGCAGAGACCTTAAAGGATTCGCCAAGAATGGAAGTAATATATGACGATGTTTAATTTATTCTCTTATAAAAAAACTTACTATTTCAGGCAAAATAACTGCCATGATAGATAGTTTCCTCCCAAAAGTGTCAGCTAAGTATGTGCATATGGGCACAACAAATGCTCCACAAAGCGGGATTATAGTTGCCCACCATGATACCACCATGTCCGAGACTGGAGCTCCCAAGGGAGAATTTTGTGACTGCAACTCTTCTATTAAGGGCGATAACCAGCCAGATTCCATACCGTATATTATAAAGCCAAGGCTCACTGAAATGGTAAGACGACTTCTTCTAGCAAGATTGTCTCATTATTACTTTTTAATATTATATTAGTATATTGATGAGATATTTTTGCAAAAATCTAGTATTATTTTACACGGGTATCGGTTTTTAATTTAACTCAAATGCGACCTTGAATACAATACAATACAATGACAATATAACTATCATAGTTATAATTCTAGCGTAACTGCAAATACAATTAGATAATTAATTTTATTTTATAAGTTTCATTTTCAAGTAATTAATAAATTATAGACAAAAGGACTTTAGATTTGTAACCATTTTTTACACCAACAATTGAATGTATCGTTAAATTTATCATATTATTATAATTAATTACGAATACTACAATTATTACCAATACACGAATATGTCCATTGCCATCGCGTGTGTCCAGTATCTTGTAGATTATATTGCGAGCTCACTACCATTTTTGCAACTGTCTTTCACAATAATAACCCTTTTTTCCAAAAACACGTGTAAAACTGTTACAACTCACATAAAAAAAATTCAAATTTACCTATTGTAATTAAAAACTTTTTTGGGTTCCGCTTTAAAAATTATTAAAATTCATTGAATCTTAAAAAGACCAAAAAAATAAAATAAAAAAAACCTTTTTATTTCTTGCAAAAGAACAAAGTAAACTTAATCATATTATATATATTATATAATATATAAGATATATATCAAAGAACAAGTTATATATTAAATATATTTAAAAAAAATTACACTATTGCATTTTCTATTTTTATATCTATTTCGTGATTATTTTGCAAGATCCCTTCCGCCAAAAAGGACAATACTCCTTAAAAGCACCTACTAAAATGAGTGGCCATGGGATACGATGACTGATTTTTGAACGTCCCGTTCGACTAATTGGGTTACAAAAGAAGAAATGCTCAGTTGCCAACCATCCAAGTGGAGTAACAGTAAAAGCATAACTGATATAATTCTTTAAAATGTGGTCTTTGTAACTAACTAACACGCCAATATAATTCTCGAGAAATAAAAATGAAGTATTATTGAGAAAAATATAATGATAGACACGATACATAAGCCAAGGGTATTCAATATGACGCATCTGTATGAACGTGGAACTGCGGAAGTCTAGTTTTAATTAAAAATAAAGTATAGTTGAACACTTTACACAGGGAAGTTAAATTTTTGTCGCTCACAATCGCTATATGGAACCAACTTCTACTGAAGTGTTTCCAAACCAATTCCTTCAAGAAAAGAACGTACCAAATCTCAAAAGACCGGCAACGCACTCGCGGGCCCTCTCCGTCGTGAATGTGATGATAATAAAAAATTATCATAAAAAACAGCCCCTTTGAACTTTAGTTGTGCATTCTTGACGATTTTGTTTATTAAAATATTTTTTTTTATCAATATTATATCTATGGTATACTCTTACTTACTCTTAGTTATCTATACCTTGGTTAGGTGATCACAGCACAAAAATTCTCATCGAAGCGAATTGGCAATTACGTTTATTTTTATTCATTTAATCACGCAATTTTGGAACACTGGGCAGACCATTAAAATAATAATCATACCTAAATTATCATCAACAAAACCAATGGCACTACGACCTTCTAGGTCTGGGCCTCTGTACCGGTTTTGTGATCATTTTCTTTGGGTTGGGACTTCCCACTCATGGACTTGGTGAGAATTGCTGATGGCCTGACATGGCATTACCTAGACAAAGACAAGTGTCCATATGTTGTTTTATGTAGTGGAACACTATTGTCAGCAGGACCCCAGCTAGTCCGCGCCATCCATAGCCTAGTTGACCTCCTAGAACCTGCTGCAGCCACGTGCCTACTACCTAGAGCTGGATCACAGCTGAGGATGCAGGGCAAAAAGTGAATATTCTGCGCCTCAAAACCAAATCCACTAATGAGGAAAGCTGTATAAAGTCGAGCTTGTTTGAAAGCTATAGGGTAGGAGGCCTAACAGTTGAGGGTTATAACCCATTACCAGACCAGCCATGCCGCCAATCCGGCTGTCCTGCAATTGTATGGCTAGTCGTGTTCGTGAGTTAGATGTAGCCACTGTAGCCGTGAAAAACCAACAAGAACCACTGTATTTGAGGATAGGGCCGGTACCCTTTATTGTAGTCTGAAAAATGGTTTACCGCTGGCCGGCCGGTTTATGTATGGTTGTGTGTACCCATCGCACACGGTTGAATGTGAAACGACAAGTCTTTTTGCTTATCGATGCGGCCGATTGTAACTAAGATATCCAACCGCTGAGCTTGTTGTTGCACACCATTCGCAATGGTTATTTCGATATGAGAAGACAGATCACACAGGCCGGTACGTGGTCTCTTTCTGCCCTACTTGGAACATCTTATATTCCCCGTCTGGTCAGAAACTTAAGGGTAGGAGGAGAGTGTGAAGATACAGGTCGGCGGACTGGAAGAAGATGCGTATTTTTATCTTTATCAACCTCAAGTGCGTTCATGTCTGGAGTACTGCAGTCAACTCTGGGCCGGTGATTCCATGTGTCATATGGGTGCCTGGGATGCTATTGACCCTTGACAGGTGACATAAGCAATTATAGACGACGATTCACTCGATGAATTTCAACGCTTAAGTCTCGACAATCGCCGTTCAGCAACTGACATCTCAGTACTATATAGATTGTATTGGAAAATGCTTATTTATCTTTATTTTTTATTTATTTATTGTAGACATAATCAGATTAAAATAGTTTACAACAGGTTGGTCTAAACATAAGATGGACACAGTTGAAACCTTGGAACTACACAACCCGAGTCCGTCATCCCCTTTCAAACTACGGCCGTCTAAAAGCAAGCTGGACTTTCACCACTTCCTTGTTGACATCTCCAAGTGCCGTACTACACGATTTGAATCGTCGTTTCTTGTGTAAACAACGAAGGAGTGGAACTCCTGGCCAACTTCATCTTTCTAAAGAGTACATCATAGGTTCATTCAAGCGTGCTCTCCAATAGACATCTTATTAGACATTAGATGGGATTGCGGGCAAACATTTGCCCTGTTCAGTATAAAAAAATAAGCTAGTAGGTGATCAGTCTTCTGTGTCTAATACACGCCGTTCGGTCTAAGGCATGGGGGATGCCTCACGATGTTTTTCTGAACGAACTAGTGTTAAATGCGGGGATCGAACCTACGACCTGTACGAAGTATAAGAATCGTAGGCTAATACTAGTAGACCAACGCTGCTCGTTTTCAGAAATAGATACTCTAGCATACTTGGGAATGTTATAATACCGCATTAAAAATATTTAACATTTCATTTTCAATTCATTTTTTTATTTTCTCAAGGCCAATTTCGTAATAAAAAACCAAATAACGTGAGCCAACGCTAAAAATTAAGTTAAGGAAATGGAACAAAAAAAAAAAATATTTCTTTGGAACTCCTTACCCTAAAATCGAGAATTATTTCGAAGTGGGTTATAAACGTAAAGAATTAGATTTTACATGCCATACTCATACTCTTAGATCCTGATTGATTATGGTTGTCAGGCACAGGCTATTGATCACCTAGTTTCCTTTAAAAAAATATCTCTCCATTAGCTGCCTTCATTGGGCTTAAAAAAACAAGCGTCTCAGTTAGCAGCAAATGTACCCAATTATAGAACTTAACGACTTCTATTGAGTTCTACTGTTGAGTTTGAGTTCTTCTGTTTCATATCCTCTATTTTGGTAGTAACTATGTTCACTATATACTAACACGTATTGTAATGAGAACGCGAGTCTTATTCCTTATTATCTCCAAACGCGTATTTTTAAACCAAATAAACAAATCGAATCGATTTTTAAGATCACACATTGCACGTTCACACCTCACCTTCAAGTACACACTTCACCACCTCAAATTATTACTCGTACATTGTCTTTGGTCGTCGTATATTTGAGTATTGTACACGTATATGCGTAATCAGTTCGTCTATATTCTTTATTTAAAATTTTTAATTAAGCTGGTTTTAAAGTATTAATAAACTGTTAAATTAAATAAAAAAAAACACAGACAAAATACTTAAAAATGTTTACTTGCAATAACAAAATTCTCCAACCACAATAGCATACACAATTTCGTTGACTTATATTTCGTTTCAGTTTTTCGGAGAATTGTGATGCATAAATATATTTCTGATATCTTCCGGGGTTCGTCCCTTAGTCTCTGGCAAAAGTAGAGAGAATATCATTCCAATCAAATTTACCACAGCATACAGAAGAAACGTTAAAGGTAGACCGATGACGTCGACAATAAAACCGTAACTGAATAGTTGTGTGGAAACCACCAGCCATCCATACGTTGTGAGTACACCCATCACTTTAGCTCGAACCTACAAGAAAGACACATGCTATGGGTAGGTATATAAACCTATTGTCAAAGATAATACTAATAAAATAGGGAGCAGTGTTGGTCTAGTGGCTTCAGCGTGCGACTCTCATACCTGAGGTCGTAGGTTCGATCCCCGGCTGTGCACAAATGGACTTTCATTCTATGAGCGCACTTGACATTTGCTCGAACGGTGAAGGAAACCGACATGTCTTAGACCCCAAAAAGTCGACGGCATATCACCTACTTGCCTATTAGATTTAAAAATGATCATGAAACAGATCTCAGAATTTGAGGCCAAGGCCTAAAGAGGTTCTAGCGCCACTGATTTATTTTAATACTAATAAAAACCAATAATGTTTTTCTAGATAGAAAGCTGTTTATACTTTTTATTATACTAAAAAAAGTATCGACGCTGCAACAATGAAACATTTAATACCTACTACATTTCGTTAAAATTTAAAAAAAATAGGTTAATTCATATAAGACCGGAAACGTCTAATCGCTGTGTTAATGAACATAGCTTATGAGCACATAATATGTATCGAGTTATTATGAAGCGACAATTTTTCATACTAATTTGCATAATATGAAAAGATATTATCATAAATAATGACGGAGCATTTGTAAAAATTAAAATCAATAGATCCAAGATAATTAACAGCTCAGTGACCAATTTTAAACAAAACAGGCTGTTTTGTTGGCTCACAGAATTGCGTATAATATACCATAATATACTATTAACATATATACAAAATTCTCGTGTCACAATGTTCGTTCCCATTCCTCCGAAATGGCTGGACAGATTCTTATGAAATTTTGTATGCATAATCAGTAAGTCAGAGAATCGGCTACTATCTATCTTTCAAACGTCTGAGTGATAAGGGGTGTCCATCCCAAAAATTTTGCCCCTAATTTTCACCCCTCTACTACTAAAACTAAAAAAATGCTAGAAATAATATAAGTACATGGCAAAATGGCAAAACAACGTTTGCCGGGTCAGCTAGTATAATATACAATAATATAATACTCGGTGTTGACTCGGCTAAGAGTTGAGTGCCGATAATTCAATTCTTAATTCAAATAGTTTAATTCTTTGTTTTTTGAATCTACTTGATTTCGCTATTCGTGTCCGTATTGTAAGGACGGCACAGCTTTTCATATATATTTTTTTATTTTATTTGTTTGTAATATCACGTGTTTGCATATTTTCTAGTTCAAATAAAAACAATGTTTTTCTTGTGGGTGATTTTTGGGTCCAAGGCATGTGAGGTAACCACAATGTTGTTCATCATTGGTGCGGGTGCGCTCATAGAAAGTAAGGTTTTGGCTTCGACTATTTAGATATACACATAACATTTATTACTAACAGAACACACACACAAAAAATAACAATAATCACAAAAATATAAACAAGAATCAAAGATAAAAAAATATATTTTAAAGGTTCAGCATCATGCTGAGGAGCGGACTGTTCCGTGGCGCTGGTCATTCTGCATTTATATTTGATGCACAGCCGTGATTGCACCACACGACCTCAGGGTTGCGGGTAATGCTTTATAAATATGATCGTTATTTTGCCGAGAATCAGATTATGCCGAGATTCAGATTGTGTTATAATACATCGTTAATACGTACTTCATTTTGAAGTCTGTCAAATTATTACATTTTTGTTTTTTTTAATTATAAACTGTGGTAATGGCATTGACAAGAGGCGAATATGTATTAATTTGTTTTGAAGATTACATTATTAAGTATTTAAGCCAAACATGTATCTCACCTTAAAACTGAACATCTCAGTTATAATTATGCTAGGCAACGGTCGGATACCTCCCGAATACATAGCAACAGTTGCCGTCATACAGAGAACATGAAGCCATTGGGGACTGTCAATGGATTGGTATATATCTTCTAGCAGCAAACTTATACCTAGCACCGTGAATGCTATAACTGTTACTATATAGGCAACCGCTTGGAGATGCTGAAATTATGTGTTAAATTGTTTTATTGTATTCAGTGTTATAACCCCGGAATGATAATCATTCATCAGATCCTAATTGGCACATCCTGGAGGGACACATATCGCTAGAAGACTGATTGTAACTTTGCTGAAAGTTTTAGTAGATAAACTCTAATTCTATAACTGAAATTGGTTCGGAAACACTTTGATGGCCACAGAGTGGTACCATGCAAGATAGCTTTAAAAAGTGTTTGTTGGTATTAGAGTCAGTTTATACATACTAAGCATTTCTTAAAAAAAATTTTTTTAAAGACAATACACACCAATTGACCTAGTCCCATGCTAAGCTGGTGAAGCTTGTGTTATGGGTACTAGGCAACGGATATACATACATATTATAGATATATATATATTTAAATACATATTTGAACACCCAAGACCTAAGCACAACACCAAATGCTCATCACATCGATGTTCGTCTCAGCCGGGGATCGAACCCGGGACCCATGGATTCGCAGTCAGGGGTACTAACCACTAGACCAATGTCGTCTACAAAAAAAAGTCTACGAAAATGTACGTAACTAGTAATAAACAGCCATCCAATTTTATATATTCTATTACCTACGGCGGGCGTTGAATTGTCTAAAGTCTCTATCATGTTGTGAATTTTCAAATTTTTTTGAATATAATTTTTGGCATTTTAGTTAACCAAAGACTAGACAAATGCTTTTTTATAATATCTTCGTATATAGTGTTACGCTACGCACCCGCCTTCCCATCTTCTCTGCTATGAATACAAAGCACAAGGACGCTGTTATCATCACGACTGGAAAGCACAAACATTGTAACTCAGGTCGAATGAAACTCAGATGGCCGTGCTCTGCACTGCGGAGTATTGTTGACGCATAAGCCACAATCACCATTGAACCGTTCCACGCATGACAAGTGAATAGAACGAAAATTAATACAAATGCTCTTCTCCACACTTTATCTTTAACTGAAAGAAGACGGGTAAGGTTTATTCTTAACCAAAAATTATATTCATATTTCTTAAGGCCCTATCCCAGCACGAATTGCGTCAGTCTCTCGGGGTGGATTGCGGTGCGCAGTGGAGTACTGGAGCTCTGACGCGCGCCGGCGCGTAATAACAATTAGTTATGTAAAACATTAAATTAATGTAATTGTATCCAATTTTTTTCTGAAATGGATTACTTGCTTTGTGATAAAATATATCGTGTAAATTTCAACATCATGTTCTATATACATTTTCGTCATAAAATGAATTCAAAATGTCAAAAATTGGCTATGTTTGGAATTTTTTCTGTCAAGCGAAGTTATTTAAATCGTATATCGATCTTTCAAAATGGATACATAAATTACTCAACTCCACCATATATTTTTTTCGTTCGCCCTACTTCAAGAGACGATGACGAAAAATGGAAAGAAACAATGTGCTTTTTTGGAGTTTGGCGACCAGATAGGTCGTTACGAGATCTAACTGTTACAGAGGCTAGATTGCAAAATTCGGTTTACGCAAGACGCAAAATTCTGTAGGCTTTAGAAACCAATTTATTTCTGATACAATAATCCAATTATGGTGTCGTGTTAATTATACAGGGTGGATCAAACGCAAATAGGGGATAGATGTGGTCATCAGCTGCAAAAAATTGTTCTACAGGAGGTCTCTAAGTTCAACCCCTGCAGAGTTATAATTTATCTTGTGTTTTATAATAAAATTGACTTTTTTTACTAATTCTTGTTAAAATTCGAAGCCGCTGAAGACCTCATCTATCCCCTATTTGCGTTTGATCAACGACTTTTTAGCCACCATGTATATATTTTAATCATTAATCCAATAAAATATAAATATATATCCATATACCACGGATAATTTCGGTTGATTGATACTTACAGATAAGGTAAAAGTTAGTTTTAGGCAAATGTGCAAATTGATCTTCTAACCGCTTAAGGAATTCAACATCCGCTTTAACTCTTTCGTCATTCGGTTTCAAACCTCTCAGGAACGCCACAGTATCATGAGCTTTCTGTAAATCTATGAAATACTACACACCAATTCCAATCATATTATTTTAAAGTATATTTTGTGTTACTGGATAGAATTTGTTTGTCTAGCACAAGCTTCTTTTAAATGGTGACTTGTAATAACAGGTTTTCCCAACCTTTTTCAAGCACCAGTCTCTCAATATTAAATAGCATTAAGTTTATTGTCAAAAAAGAAAGATGGTGAAATACCTGTATTATAAACTCGTACAATGCCATATTAGATTAGATCAAATTAATTATAAATGTTTACTAACCGCACTTTGTACCTAACACTAAAATTGTAGCCCAATTATCATGCCTTGATTGAATTTTAAAAGTAATTAAGTCAAATCATTTTGTTTTTAAGTATTAGAATGTCAACGCTTTGTTGGATGGACGGTAACCAATTTATGTTCCACCGTCACGTAAATTTCTGTATTTTTACATAATAATAAACGAGCTGTGACCAGATATTGTGGTGAAGGCATAAATTATACATGTCCCCTTCCGAAATGCGTGGATTCTTCAGTCAGTATAAACGACTTTATAATTTGAATAATCTGTTCCTGATCATAAGTGCGTTCAACAAAATAAAAAAACTGATAAAGCTGAAGAATATAAAATTAAATTTAAATTAATTAAAAATTAAAGCTTAATTAATTGTATTAACATTTTATGAACACAAGAACCGACATTTCCATATGGATATGTGTTGGCATATGCAAAGCTTTATTTTAAGTGATATTTGAAGGCATGTGGCCTTGTTTGATTACTCAAAAAAATCGTTAGTCGTCCTAGTTTATTTTATGTTTTTTCGATTAATTGTAGACAAAACGAAATCAAAATACCTCTTTCTTTGTTTGCTTTTGCGTTTTCGTTGTATATAGTTCGCTTTTATAATAGTTATATTACTATTACTCATTTTTTTTAAATAGTAAATAATTAGAATATGTACATTCAACAATACCGCGCGATAATAGTGGTTTTACGAACACATAGTGCCGCTAGATGGCGCTCGAGTGATAAACAACTATCAGGTATAATTATATAGGGGAAGATCGTTACCCTGCATACGCGGGGCACATTCATACAGTCAAAATAAAACTTGAACGAAACAAAGTACAGTCTTGTTTTTGTATGTGTGGATGAGTCGAGGTACCAACTATACATCACCGAAGTTTAGCGAAATTCGCACCGATGAGAGTGAAGTTACAGGCATGGTCGTGTTTTCGCGCTCGGTAAGTAATTTTTTGATCAATGTTTTTGTCTCTTGTTACCGTAGATAAAATAAGTTTTCGTGTAGAGTATTCTATCAGTAACTAGCAAAATATACTTAAGATACGTCTCCAATACTTAATTTATGACGTTTTCCTATTAATATTGTTACGAAGACGGGTCGACTGCAATGTTTTTAGATTTTTCCACTACTTAGAGAACTTTTCAGCAGGCTGAAATGTGATTTCTGACCGTTTCAGGGGAGGGTCAATCACATATTAGAAAATCGCAATTTACATAATGTTACCCTAGTTTTCAGGAGCCTGAAACATTTTTTCAGGTCGTTTCAGAACACGTGTAGTCGAATGGTACACTTTTCAGGAAACCCGTTTTCAGGCGTTTTCAGGCCTGGTTATACCCCTTTGACGAAGGAATGTTCTAGAACGAATTTTCTAGGTGTGGAACGATACGCGAGAGAGAAGGAAGATCGGAACCTTCTCGAAGCTAGACCGAGCACTCTAGAACGCCGTACGACAAGGACGGAGCAATGTGCGAAAGAGATAGCTAGTACGCACGTTCTAGAATTGTGCGATCGCTACTCAGTTGCACTGCCGCCTAGAGAGTTCTCGAACATCGCTCCCAGGGATATATAAGCGAGCCGAAACGCGACCGATTAGTTCAGTTTTGAATGCGATACCAAGCGATAAACACCGGAGTGACAAAGTGCGAATATAGTGAAGAAAAGTGAATACAAGTACTGTGTGAAGTGCGTGTTATTAGAGTAATTAGTAACAGTATTTTGTGTGTTTATTTAGTGAATTTTTGTGCGTGATTTCCAGTTTTTTTAGTGTTAACAAATTCCTCGTAGATTTAATTGAAAATAAACCCTTGAAGAAATCTACGGCGTTTCTATCCGATCCCCTAGCTCGTAACATTTTGGTGTCAGAAGTGGGATAGAAAAATGCCAATTACTCCGAGGGAGAATCAAGAGGAGTTTGTGGCCGAGTCTCCAGCTGCGGAGGGAGTGCAGACAAGGGCACAATCAGCACGTGACGCCGCCCGGCGACAAAGTTTCGATGCGAACCGCGGGATGGGCGAAAGCAACGATAGCAACATCCTCCTTGCCCTGCGCCAAATGATGGAAGAACAGGCTCAGACACGTCGTATGATGGATGAACAGGCACGTCGTCAAGAGGAACAGGCACGACAAATGATGGAAGAACAGGCACGACGTCAAGAGGAACAGGCCCGTCATCAGGAGGAACAGGTTCGGCGATTGATGGAGGAACAGGCTCGCCGTCAAGAGGAACAGGCACGCCAAATCGTGGAAGAGCAGGCTCAGACACGTCGTTTGATGGAGGAACAGGCTTGCCGTATCGGAGAAAGATTAGGAGACCTAAAACAAGAAGTAGATAAAAAAATCGAGAACTTGGAATCTGATATGGACTGCAAATTTTCGAAACAGGACAAACGTATTCTCGGATTAGAACAAGAGATGCAGTGCCTGAAGACCAAAGGTGTCGTAACGACTGTAGCACCATCTGGAAATCTGAAAGTACCTCCCTTTGACGGTACATCTTCCTGGGGCGCGTACAAAATACAGTTTGAGACTGTGGCAGAGTCAAACGGGTGGAATGACGATCAGGCTGTAACCGCCCTTATTATGGGACTGCGAGATGAAGCCCTCACCATATTAGATACCAAGACAGGTAAAGTGACGTTGAAGCAACTGCTGGATGCCCTAGAATCACGGTACGGAGACGCACATTTAGAGCACGTCTATAGGGCTCAATTAAAGGATAGAATACAACAGACAAATGAAAGTTTGCAAAAATGGGGATGTGAAATAGAGAAGCTGGTTAGGAAAGCCTATGCATCCTCACCAGACGTTGCAGACAAGATGTTGGTTCAAGCCTTCGTCGACGGTATTCGAGACCGTGAAATTCGAATGGCTGTGAACCTAGGTCACCATAAGGACCTCAAGAATGCTCTCGCTCATGCGTTGGAAGTGGAAGCATTTTGCAAGGATTCTCGACCTAACCGCATTAGGGCTGTCTCGGAAAAACGTAGTTCCCAACGTGGACCCACCTGTTACCTCTGCGGGGAAGTAGGGCATATGAGGTTTTCATGCCCTAAGAGAGATCTCCGAGGTGAAATGAAGACAAGACGTGGGGAGCCCGATGACGTGGATGTGACTGCCGCTGAACAGCGGCAGGGAAACGAATAGAAGCCAGGACCACGGGGCGGGTGCTGGCCGGTTCTGTAAGGAAGGCCCCAAAAGTTATGATCTCTCAAACTCAGGATGGGAATACCATTGTCATCGACGGAGAAGTTAACGGCACTAGGTGTGAGTTAACCCTTGATACTGGAGCTTCCCGGACAGTAATCAGATACCAACTTCTGAAGTCATTTTACAAGAGCCTTTCTGGTGGAAATGTACAGCTCCTTACAGCTACTGGTCAGCACATAACCGTTCGAGGAGAAGGTATCGCCTTAAGATTGGTAACCTTCAAGATTGGTGGAAGACATGAGGTGGTTATTGCTGACATCGTGGATGACTGTATTATCGGTTTAGACTTCATGAAGCATTACAACTGTAAGATTGACCTGAAGAACGGCACATTAAAGTGTAGAGATGAAGTAGTTTCCCTAAAAGATAACACATTGAAGAACGGGTACGACGTGTATAGAGCTATCATTGAAGATGGTACAGTTAGTAAACAACGAGATATAGTTAAAGCAATACTTGAGGACTGTAAGGAAACCTTGACGAGAGAAGAAATGTCGAAAGCAAAGGGACTATTAAAAACATTTTCTGACATGTTTGCTACACACGATGGAGATCTAGGAAGGACAGGTGTAGTTAAACATCGAATTGAGACTGGAACCGAAGCACCTATACGTTTAAGACCGCGACGAGTACCTGTCGCATATGAAAAGAATATAGACAAGATGATTGCAGAAATGTCAAACCATAATGTTATTGAAGCATCTTCCAGCCCTTGGTGCTCTCCAGTAGTTTTAGTCAAGAAAAAGGATAACAGTTTAAGGTTCTGCATCGACTACCGTCGTCTTAACGATATCACGAAGAAGGACAGTTATCCGTTACCTAGAATAGATGACACCTTGGATACCTTAAGTGGGGCAAAATGGTTTACAACTTTAGACTTGAAAAGTGGGTACTGGCAAGTGGAAATAGACTCAAGTCATAAAGAGAAAACAGCGTTCTCAACTGGTAAAGGACTATGGCAGTTTAAAGTTATGCCGTTTGGGCTTTGCAATGCACCTGCCACCTTTGAAAGACTTATGGAAAAAGTACTGTCAGGACTGATAGGAGAAGCCTGCTTAGTGTACTTGGATGATGTAGTCATCATTGGGAAGGATTTTGATGATCACATACGAAATCTGCAACGGGTGCTCTCCAGACTGCATAAAGCCAACTTGAAACTAAGTGCAAAGAAATGTTTATTTTTCAAGAGAGCAGTGAGCTACTTGGGGCACATTATATCAGAGGATGGAGTTCGAACAGACCCTGAGAAGATAGTTGCGGTGAAGGATTGGCCAGTACCTAAAGATAAAACTGAAGTCCGCGCTTTCTTAGGCTTATGTTCTTACTACCGAAGATTTGTGAGAAATTTCGCGGATATTGCAAAACCACTTCACAGACTCACCGAACAGAAGAGGAAATTCACATGGGATGGAGAGTGTAAAGATGCGTTTAATGAGCTCAAGAACCGACTGTGTGAGACTCCAATACTAGGCTACCCGGATCAAGATGGTGAATATGTGGTAGATACAGATGCCAGTGGAATTGGCATTGGAGGTGTACTATCACAAGTAAAAGGTGAGCACGAGCAAGTAATAGCCTACTTCAGCAAGTCATTGTCGAAACCAGAACGGAACTACTGTGTCACTCGGAGGGAACTACTGGCTGTTGTGAAGACGCTGCAGCACTTCAGTAAATACTTGCTAGGTCGCAAGTTCCGTCTTAGGACAGAACATGCTGCATTAAAATGGCTACTTCAGTTCAAGAATCCGGAAGGACAAGTGGCTCGATGGATCGAACAACTGCAAGAGTATGACTTTGCTACTGAACATCGCAAGGGCAGAGCCCACGGGAACGCAGATGCATTGTCTCGAAGGCCATGTGAGGAGGATTGCAAACATTGTACAAGACACGAAGGTAGAGAGGTAGCCCATGTAAGGATACTAAGGACAGACACCATTAGTCCCGATTGGTGTGGGAAATTAATTCAGGAAGAGCAACAACAAGATTCTGACATTAAACCAATTCTGGACTGGATGAAATCTTCAGCTATCAAGCCGCGGTGGAATGATGTTGCATCTACTAGCACCACGACCAAGAGTTACTGGGCTCAATGGGATAGCTTAGTTCTTCATAATGGAGTGTTATGTCGCAAATGGGAAAACACTCGAGGGGATGCTTCTCATCTACAGTTAGTTGTGCCAAGATCCAAGGTTCGCAACATCTTGGAGATGTTTCATGATGGCTCATCGGGCGGACACTTAGGCGTAAAAAGGACTCTTCTGAAAATTAAAGAGAGATTTTATTGGATACATTGCCGTGAAGATGTGGAAGACTGGATTCGGAAATGTAAGGCTTGTGCAGCAGTCAAAGGCCCACAGACGAGAACTAGAGCTGGTATGAAGCAATACAATGTCTTAGCTCCATGGGAGAGGATAGCCGTTGACATAGCTGGACCATTTCCGTTAACAGAAAAAGGAAATAAGTACATCATGGTTGTTATGGATTACTTTACGAAGTGGCCCGAAGTGTTCGCTATTCCCAATCAAGAGGCAGTTACAGTAGCTGAGATACTTGTAAATGACGTATTCTCTAGATTCGAGTACCCTTGGAGATTCACAGTGATCAGGGAAGAAATTTTGAGTCTTTATTGTTTCAAGAAGTATGCCGACTAATGGGAATTCATAAGACGCGGACTACTCCATATCACCCACAGTCAGATGGAATGGTGGAACGCTTTAATCAAACCTTGGAAAGGCACTTGGCAAAACTGGTGGACAGCCATCAAAAAGACTGGGACAAGTATATTCCATTATTTTTAATGTCATACCGGTCTGCGGTTCATGAAACCACGAATGTTACACCTGCTTTAGCCATGTTTGGGAGACAACTTAGATTACCAGCAGACATTGTAACGGGACGACCACCTGACACCCCGGAGAGTGTTACAGAATATGCTGCGGATTTGCGTAATAAACTGCATGAAATCCATGAACACGTACGAGCATCACTTTAAGCATACAATTTAAAGAAGGCTCGCAAGTATGGCTCCATAATCCAACAAAACGCAAAGGCAAATCACCAAAGCTTCAAGCTGACTGGGATGGTCCATACACGATAATCACGAAGATTAATGACGTTACTTACCGGATAAAGAAAATGAGTGGTTTAAGAAGCAAACCGAAAGTCGTTCACATAAATCGATTGGCTCCCTATAAAGGAAGTAATGATGCTCGAGACGAGCATGTCTAAGGAGGGGTAGTGTTACGAAGACGGGTCGACTGCAATGTTTTTAGATTTTTCCACTACTTAGAGAACTTTTCAGCAGGCTGAAATGTGATTTCTGACCGTTTCAGGGGAGGGTCAATCACATATTAGAAAATCGCAATTTACATAATGTTACCCTAGTTTTCAGGAGCCTGAAACATTTTTTCAGGTCGTTTCAGAACACGTGTAGTCGAATGGTACACTTTTCAGGAAACCCGTATTCAGGCGTTTTCAGGCCTGGTTATACCCCTTTGACGAAGGAATGTTCTAGAACGAATTTTCTAGGTGTGGAACGATACGCGAGAGAGAAGGAAGATCGGAACCTTCTCGAAGCTAGACCGAGCACTCTAGAACGCCGTACGACAAGGACGGAGCAATGTGCGAAAGAGATAGCTAGTACGCACGTTCTAGAATTGTGCGATCGCTACTCAGTTGCACTGCCGCCTAGAGAGTTCTCGAACATCGCTCCCAGGGATATATAAGCGAGCCGAAACGCGACCGATTAGTTCAGTTTTGAATGCGATACCAAGCGATAAACACCGGAGTGACAAAGTGCGAATATAGTGAAGAAAAGTGAATACAAGTACTGTGTGAAGTGCGTGTTATTAGAGTAATTAGTAACAGTATTTTGTGTGTTTATTTAGTGAATTTTTGTGCGTAATTTCCAGTTTTTTTAGTGTTAACAAATTCCTCGTAGATTTAATTGAAAATAAACCCTTGAAGAAATCTACGGCGTTTCTATCCGATCCCCTAGCTCGTAACAATATTAAAATAAGTTATATTTTGTTGTTATTCAGTTAGTGGGGTACTTTCGGACAGCACTAGATGGGGCAGATTTGAACGAATTGTACAACTAAATTTGTATGAAAATATTTTGTCGACACGAACTGTCATTTTCATACAAATTAAGTTATTGACTTGCTACATACACTACTGTTAAGGCATCTTGACTAAACCCTCTGGTAGGTAGGAAAGATTGTGTTAGTGTGCTAATTGCTAATATTTGCATTAACTTTGTCCTGTGTTGCTATTCATATATCATTGCTATCGTCGATGTAAATATATATTAATACCTATTTTTATTATCTTTATTAAAGTTGCTTCAGGTTCAGGTACAGATGCTTTGAATAATTTACCAATCCATCAAATAGTAGTTTCTTCGAAGTCAGTTTTGACACCAGAAGCGTTTCGACCCATGATGTAAAAAGTAATAAAACAAACAAAATGACGACGACGGCCAGGACAACCACGAATTTATACTGCCGCACCCGAAAATAATAAGTGCTAATCCGCACCAAAGATTAAAAAATGTGATTCTAAATTTAAAAATTTTGTTTTACTTAAGAAAAGCTATGTAATTTTTGTTCACTATAAGAAAAGTATTCTATTTTTGTTCAATAGTTAAAGTTAAATCTTTATTTTTGTGTTTAATTTCATTGCTAATAAATGAATTTTGATTTATATGTGTCGTTTTAATCGTACGTACGGAACTACCCCACAGCGTACGAAGGTACCCCCAACACTGTACGAAGGTGCCCCGTTGATGGGGCAGATACGTACGTATTCCAGATTTAGTTTAAACTTTAAATCATAATTATGGTTGAAACATGAGATGAAGTCATTTGTCATTTTTTAATATGAATTTCAGATAGTTAGACTATAAATTTAAGCTATCAGATGATAGATTCATGGAAAAATAAAAAAATAAAATGTGAAAACCGTACGAAGGGCCCGACCTTCCCCTACTTAATTTGTTGTTTGAATGGTTTCATCTTCAATTAAAAATGAAAACAACACAGTTTGAAAAATATTGTTCAATCGGTCTTCTGCAAAAGCAAACATTTTTTATGTCTATTTTTTTTTGTTTAATTTCGATTAAAGACTCGTGTTATTAATTATCTTGCCTCCTAAATGTTGTCATACAAAAAATATCACTAAATCCAATACGATCATATTTGCAACTCTTTGTGAGATTCCTTGGTGTTCTTTATTCTTAAGGCTTTATAGAAGACTTAATATATCAGTCCGCCAACTCGAATCATTAAATCTTTCATATAGTTACCCATTTAACCACTAATTTGTTCCTATAAACACTTACATCCATTAATCCTTCCTTAACAAGAAATTCTGGTGATTCTGGAATTTGCCACAGCAAAATTATCATTGACACGGGAAATACCAGCATTATCCATAGTACAGTGAAATAATCGAGATACGCGCCAATCAAATATATTAGAAATACTCCTGTATTCTGCATCAAAACTGGTAAAGATCCCAAGGCAGCTATTATGTCATGCTGACTTATTTCACGTAAGTACACTGTCACTATAACAAACACTCCACTGGCAGAGATTCCAGATAAAGCACGCGCAATGGAGAGGATAATTATATTCGGAAAAAATATTCTTAGGAGAACAGACGCCTGAAAGCAAAAGTACGACTACAGAATGTGTGTAAAATAAAGTCGTAATTAATAGTCATAAATTACAATTTATGAATATTTACCATATCTAAATACTAGACATAAAGACGTAAAAATTTAATTTAAAACTCGTTCTCGAGAACTTCAGTTTTAAAGTAGCAGTGTAATATAGTTAATATAATATTACTAGAAAAAACTTACCATCTGTGGTAAAGTAGCGAATAATAGGACCCATTTCCTTCCATAATCATCTGTTAAGTGTGCGAATATTGGCACACTAAAAGCGGCTACAAAGGCAACTATACTTGCTAGCCAAGATATTGCCGAATTTGACAGAGGATAGCCGACAGGCGAATTTTCTGACGTGAATATTATGGACATTGGAGACATCCAGCCAGCCTCAAGGCCATATAAAATAAACGATGAACTAACTAAAAAAATACATATTATTTATTATGTCGAATGGAAATAAAACTTATTTATTGGACTTCAAGTGATATGAAAGCATAGATGGAGCACTCCCTAAAATATACTATTTATATTTGTGCCTTGTAGAAAATGATTACGTCTTTGAAAAATTATTTACCTAATACTTTCATCAGGCACTTAAAAATCGGTGCTCTTTAGATAATATCACGACTCGAAACAAGAACCGCTTATTTAGAGGCTAAAAGAGTTTGTAAAAAATTTGCGCGTTTTCCGCTAAAAATACACCCTTTGTCGCTACTCCTCTTTTCGAAAACACTCTTCTTAAAGCCACAGCCAGCATTGGAATACTTGGCGTTGACACATCGAACGACGTTCAGTTTCGCGGTCACTTGGAGGGAAAGGCTAAATTAGCCTCCAAAAAGCTTGGTGTGCTCAGCAAGGCGAGGCGGTACTTCACTCCGGGCCACCGCATGCAACTATATAAAGCGCAAATTCGGCTCCACTCCACATGGAGTACTGCTCTCACCTCTGGGCGGGGGCTCCCCAGTACCAGCTCCTTCCACTTGACCGTATACAACGCAGAGCGGTTCGAATCGTCGACGACCAATCCCTCTCCGAGCGGCTTGATCCTTTGGCGTTGCGTAGAGATGTGGGGTCACTTTGCATCTTCTACCGCATTTACCATGGAGAGTGTTCAGAGGAGTTGTTCAGATTAATACCTGCAGCTGAGTTTCATCATCGGACGTCGAGACAGAATACGAAATTCCACCCGTATCACCTCGACGTCCGCCGTTCCACAACTGAGCGTTTTTCAAGGCAGTTTTTGCCACCACTATGTGGAATCAGCTGCCCACTGAAGTATTTCCGAACCAATTCGAATTCGGGTCCTTCAAGAAAAGAGCGTACCAATTCTTAAAAGGCCGGCAACGCACTCGCGAGCCCTCTGGCATTGAGAGTGTCCATGGGCGGCGGTATCACTTAACATCAGGTGAGCCTCCTGCCCGTTTGCCCCCCGTTCTAAAAAAATAAATAAATAAAAAAAAAAGACAAAAAGTCTTGTCTTTTTACAGGAATATACTAATAATTTAATGTTCACACACCTATAATCCCAAATATCCATTGCCAATGTGAAGTGCCTGGTGGTAAGTTTGATAAAAGTTGTGGAGCTGCCGCGGTTTCGGGTGTCATTTCTAAGCTACCTTTTGACTGTAGCCATGTTTTAAAGAATTCAGAGGTACGCAATCTTTTAAAACCAATGCGAACAAAGCTAAAGTACAATAATTGTAATTATGAAATAGTTTATAAATACGGAATCGTCTCTTGACTAGTAAATAATAAATATGACAGAATAATTTAGACTTCAAAAAAGCTTCAAAAGTTACAGATTAGAAAGGTACAATAATAATTCTTCATCTCTGTCAATAATCACAGTGAAATGGCAATCATTCTCAGTTTATATTGTCTACCTGTTGTGTTAAACTGTTAATATCATAATATGTAATATGCTTTCTGATGTACACATGTCTTTAATTAAATTAATTTTTTATGTTTTAAATTTAATTAAGGTGAATTATTAAAAAACAAGACATAAGTAAAAAAATTATTTAATACAAACTGGACAATGGCGGAAACGCATTTTGCTTACTAACAACAACTTTTTTATGTTGATACGAAATGTACCCTTTAATTTTTCCATCATATATCAAATTGGCGACAATACACTGTGTCTCATCCGAGTCAACATCGACTTGACCCATAATCTGTAAAGCAGCTTGAAAACTCACTATATCAATTTGATGTGTATTCTCAGCCAAATAGACTTTTCTAAATAAATTTCTGTATGCAGTAATTTTTAACTTCTCCACAATTAAATAAATCCCAGCCCTTATGAAGAAACTTTCATGTTCTTCCATAACATGATCAATTCCACGTAGATCACCATTCTTTACAGTGGTAACTAGATCCCAAAACTGTAATAAGTCATACTTGTGCAACAAACGCTTTGCTGGCATAAACCCTAAAAGCATTTTAACTGGGATCAAATATGTTAATATAAGCCTCTTATTTTTTATGCTTTGATGATGGCAATTTTGGAAAGCGAATGATAAATATTCATCAGCAGATCTGTAGTCCGAGTCAAACATTGCTTTTCTGCCAACGAAATATCTATATGTGATTTGTTGCGCTAGAGGAAATTGATCTTTAAATGGTGAAGAATCTATTGCCCTTATAAGAGGTTTGCACAAGTGCAGTTTGTTTATTCGAAAATATACTTTAAGTAATTGATTAACAAGGTTGAGCATTCCAAGTCTCTTCGTATCTTCATCTGCTGTTCTGTTATCTGCAGCACAAACACGGAAACATGCTAACAAACTTTCTGCAGCCTTTTCAAGTATTTTTCCATTGCTTTGTGCTGAAAACAGAAAAGAACAGGCTTTTTTATTCAAACCTCATCATTCAACTCGTATCAACATTATGTTTCTCTCGGATACCAAGACATAGGTCTTGTATTTTTAGTATATATCTATAGAGATGTAAATTGATAAAAACATGCAACTGTAGACACAATTATTGAGTTATAAGCAGTTTGGCAATACATTGATAATAAGCTCAACATATCTATATATATTTTGGACCTCAGCACCAAATGCTTTCTAAGTAAATCAACTATGTGACCAACTTAGCCAATAGATAAAAAAAAACAAGATTAGTTTACCAATAATTATACCATCACATAATTCTGCTTTCTGAGCGACGAGGCGTAAGTCCAAACAAACTGTATACATGAGAGAAAGACTCCAATTTTCTTCCTTCTGAGCTTGTAGTAACCTAACTACAGCAGCGACACACTGGCTTTGATGATGATATGCCTCTATAAAGTCTTTGACAGATAAAGCCTGAAAAATTTCGCATAACCATCTAAATTTTAGGCTTATTTAGACTGTTTATTAAAAGTAAGAAAAATCGTTTACCTGAACACAACATAAATGGTAAATTATAATCTCATCCAACGGTGCGACACAGTTCCCTTCTACGAGTGTGGCTATGTCACTTGACCTAAGATTTTTATTATTTATATGGTCGTCTCTCAATGAAAGAAGTCTGGCTAAGTTTTCTCCATTAGCAGTTCTAAACATACGCTCTACATATTGAATGTATTGATTCAAAGTACCTGTTGCCATCATGATTGGTGTATCGTATTTACCAAATAAATTTAATAATATTTAAGGATTTTATACTTTATATTTTCTTGATGACACAGGCATGATACGCAAACGATATAAAAGAATTATTTATTTAATTGTACTCAGCTAACGACTACTATAAACATGCAAACGAATATATGTACATATTTCGAAATTCGAAGTTTGTACTTTATAATCGCCTGACGTGAGACGTCAATACATCTGACATTTACGAACTACTTGCATTTCGTTGTCTGTAATTAGTTGTTAAAATAAAAAAATTTGACGATTGATATTTTTTATATTGTCATTTCCAATTTCAGACCTCTCACCTAGGGATGTGACATTCTGCATAAAAAATCGATTTTTTATTAATCGATTATTTTTGTAGCATGAATAATCGATTGATAAATAATCGATTTGTCTTAAAAAAATAATCGATTTTTTTTATTAATCGATTTTTTCCTAATTTTTGAATAATTTCAAAATAAACACCCTAAATATTTTATTTTTCATAGTTTTTTAAATTAAAAATAAACAATAGAAATTATAAACACAAATTAACGTTTGAGAATAATCAAAATCAAAATTAACTTAATCTCGTTTTGATAGATTTTGATAAATGCTGAGTGTATTCCTTTTCAGTAGCACATTGCAGTATTTTTGTTGTCTTTTTAATTGTATGTAGTCTTGTGCTGCTGAATAAATTTATTTTACTTTTAAATTATAGTGATCCATTCAATCTATAGTTTTTGTAAAATTAACTGCTTTTATCATCCTTTTGATGTTTTACAAAAAAAATCAATGTATCGAGTATATCAATACATCTTCAATGAATCGGATTCAATGTATCGCATTGTAAACATCGTTGTGTATCGAATATCCCTAATAGTTCAAGGTCCGGGTTATAAAAGACCAGACAAATGATTATGACTGATTTTCAATTATAAAAATAATCGATTATTAATCGATTATTTTAAATATAAAAATCGCGTAAAAAAATCGATTTTTTTAATAATCGATTATTTTTTCACATCCCTACTCTCACCTCAGTGATCAGTCAGTAAAATGTTTACATTACTTCTTAATGTTTTCAAACTCTTTAGAATTTAAGTTATGTTAAAATATTCATTTTAATTATGCAAATTAGTATAATAAGATTAACAAATAGTTTATTAGTTTCTAAAGCAAAAGTTATGGCTGTGCGACAGTCAAGTGATTTGGCAAAATTCAAAGAATGCTTAAAGCAAGCTAAAGATGTTGTGATACTTTCTGGTGCCGGTATAAGTGCCGAATCTGGTATACCAACATTTCGAGGAGCTGGTGGTTTCTGGAGAAAATACCAGGCATCCTCATTGGCGACTCCAGAAGCCTTTCAAACTAGTCCAAGTTTGGTTTGGGAATTTTACCACTACAGGCGAGAAGTCGCTGCGAAAGCTCAACCTAACGCTGTGTGTGTTGTACTCGTTGCTAATTTAATATTAAATTAATAATTGATCATTGTATAGTCTTGAATTACCTGAAATCAAAGTTTTACGTTTTTTAAGGTGATCTAAACAAAACTGTAGCATTATTTGAATTTTCTAGATTTACACCTTGTTATTACAGACGTTACTATATATCTATACTATCCAGAGACGTTACACTACTTTGAATATTTGATATTCATGCAGAAAGCATGTGTAAACTTAATATATATACACATGTTTTTCCCAAATAGAATATTGTCTACTGCATTAATATAATGGAAAATTCTTTGCAGGGTCATATGGCAATTGCTAAGTATGAATCAAACCATAGTTCAGATAAAAATGTTACCATTATTACACAAAATGTTGATGGTTTGCATGCAAGAGCTGGCACAAAAAATCTTATAGAGTTACATGGTAACCTGTATAAAACCCGCTGTACTAAATGTAAAGAAGTTCTTGTGAACTTTGACAGCCCTATTTGTGAGGTAAGTTCTAAAGAACCGTTATTATTAATATCACAAAAAATCAATATAAAAATAAAACTATGATAATAAAATAAAATGTTTCTTTTATTCAGTAGGAGGCAAACGGGCAGGAGGCTCACCTAATGTTAAGTGATAACCGCCACCCATGTATGCTCATATTTCCAGAAAACTCGCAAGAGTGGTTGCCGGCCTCTTAAGAAAATTGTTAAATAGTTAGTACGTTATTTTCATGAAGGACCCTAAGTTGACTTGGTTCCAAAATACTTCATTGGGCAGCTGGTTCCACATAGCCATATTTCTTTAAAGTATTGGGTTATCATTTTTCACAACTTTTCTCAATAAAACCACCCATTGTAATAAAAAAATACATTTTTATGTGTATCTTATAGAATATAGAGTATTAGTTAAAAACATGTAATTTTATATATTTGACAGGTATTAGCTGGTCGTGGAGCTCCAGATACCAATGTAGTGGGTTCTGATATACCTGTTAAATCATTACCACATTGCAAGAAAAGTAACTGTGGAGGTCTACTTAGACCTCACATTGTGTGGTTTGGTGAAGGCCTGGAATCTGCTGTGCTAAAGAAAGCTGGTAATTTTACTTTATAAGACTTTCTGATCTTAATTTTAGATACAATCAAATTTATTGAATTTGCTTTAAGTGCTCTATGCCTTAGAAATTATTTACATGTGTAAAGAATAATTATTATAACTCATGCCTATTTATAAGAGTTGATTTTAAATAAAAAAAGTTGCCATATTTCTAAAATTATCAAATTATTTGATTTATTCAGTTCAATCAATATTATATACAGGTTAAGCCGAACACTTGTGTAAAAATAATGTCTCAGGCCCATTACTTAAACATGTGTTTTTAAGTATTGCTTATATGCTTTTCAGAACAAGCTATGGACAGATGTGATGTCTGTCTTGTTGTTGGCACATCATCGGTTGTATACCCAGCAGCTATGTTTGCCCCACAAGCAGCAGCCAGAGGTGCCGTAGTAGCTGAATTTAATATAGAAACAACTCCAGCCACACCCGATTTTCATTATTACTTTGAGGGACCCTGCGGAACAACTCTGCCTAAAGCTTTAGAGGATTGATTGTTTCTATGTTTTTATTTAACATTATTTATTTCTCAGAGAAAAAATTGGTGATAGTTAATTAGGTCTGTCTATATTGTATATATGTATAGATAAGTATAAATAATTTAATAAATGTTTTGTTAAATATGTTTTTATTGAAGTAACAAATTACTAGGTATCTAAGAATAGAGGGTTGAGCATAGAACATAATAAGTTGGTAAGAAACGATAATTTCGTTAAAATCTTTATAAAAAGGCAGATAATATTTTAAACGCGATTTTTGGTCATGTAAGTTTGTAATCATAGTTGGGGCTGTATATAGGCAAAAACTAATTAGTACAATATATCTACTGTTATTATAAATACGAGTATATACTAGCTGACCCGGCAAACGTTGTTTTGCCATGTATATTATTTCTAGGAAACATTTTTTAGTTCAATAAAAATAACTATCTACTATAATAAAAATAGAGGTTGATCGTAGAGGGGTGAAATTTAGGGGTTGTATGTATTTTTGTATGCATCATAAAAAATAAAACAAAAATATTTTTTTGGGGTGGACAGCCCTTATCACTTAGGGGTTTGAAAGATAGATAGTAGCCGATTCTCAGACTTCTGAATATGCATAAAAAATTTGATAAGAATCGGTAGAGCCGTTTCGGAGGAGTATGGGAACGAACATTGTGACACGTGAATTTTATATATACCTATATAATGCCTTGTTTGATCCTGAGGAAATTATATTACTGATATAAAAATTATAGCAATCCTTCCTTAAATCTATATATGTATACAAGAGAAAGTCGTGTTAGTTACACTATTATAACTCAAAAACGGCTGAACCTATTTGGCTGAAAATTGGTGGGGAGGTAGCTTAGAACCCAGAGACGGACTTAGGATACTTTTATCCTGTGGGACGTGATATAAAACGAAAAATGGTTAAGTATGATTGAAAATTTAACAATTTGTAGTTGATCGGTTGATGTGTTTATTTCGAGTTTTTATTATCTTATCGTGCCTATATTATCAGTAACAATGTCGCTACCAAGACGATCAAATGTTTCACGGCAAAGCCGTAATGAAACTAGGATTCGAAACATTACGAACGAAAAGAATGAAGAAGAACAAGAAATTGCACGTGAAGAGCGCCGTGTTAGTATGGCTCGACTTCGTGTTTCTTAATCACAAGAGGAAAGAGAGACAGCTCGCGTAACGGCTCAGTTGGCGAAGCAAAATCGTCGAGCAAACCTCAGAAATCCTGTTGATAGTTTTCGACGCACAAGAGAAAATTTATCACGTACTGATTTGAATCGAGCAGCGTTTCGACTGCAGGACTGATTCTGCTTACTAGCGTTCGCATTGGGCCAATAAACGTTGTTTGCGAATATTGTGGCGCATTGAAGTTTCCCGGATCTTATCGTGCTGCATGTGAATAACTCAATTTACTAGAAAACGATACCCATTGTTTTACGACAATCGTCAATTATTTCTGCATCTCCAGGTCAGATACGCGCATTATTTGCTATTATCATTTCGACATGCTTTCCATCGAGCCAATCTTACCTGTGGCACAAATACAAGGATAATATCTCAAAAGATGTTTCACATCAAATTCATGTCAGTTCAAGAAATCCCTATCTTGAGATGAATGAGACATTATCGGGCTTTTGCTCTTGATCGTAGACATGTGTTAGCAATGTGTTGTTGTTTTATTTAATAGGAGGCAAACGGGCAGGTAGCTCACCTGATGTTACGTGATACCGCCGCCCATGGACACTCACATTGGCTCGCAAGTGCGTTGCGGGCCTTATAAGAATTGGCACGCTCTTTGCGGTAGTTTATTAGTCAGGTTAGGCCTGCGCCTGTTTGTATAATGTATATTGTATAATGAATGACGCATTTAGAGAGCATTGGAACGGGAACGTGAATATGATCACCAGGAATTAGTAGTTCAAAGGAATGTAGGTACTCCTGTTAAATCCCCAACCAATGTAAGTTTATGGTACATTAATGAAGACAATTGGAACATGGTAATGGTGGATTATATATCCTGGATGCCTCTGCTGGAACAGGTAAGACATTCCTCATGTCACTAGTTTTAGCCACTTCGTGTAAGATCGAACATTGTGGTTTCAGTTGCTTCTTCTGGACACATCGTTAGAAGGATGCCGTACGGCTCATTCAGCATTAAAGTTGCCATTCAATCTTCAAGCAATTAAACCAATATGTAGGTAATATTGTAAAACACTCCGCAATGGCCAAAGTTTTTATCAGCGTCGATTATCATCATCTGTGACGAATGCACAATGGCGCATAAACGTGCATTGAAAGCACTTAACAGGACATTGAAAGATCTACACAATGGCTCGCGCATTGACTTTACTGTCTGGCGATTTCCGCCAAACACTGCCAGCAATTCGAATATCGACAGCTGCCGACGGAATATACGCTTGCCTCAAATCATCGAATTTATGTGAAGAAACTTCAGCTGACAATAAACATGAGAGTTTCAATGCTGAACAATTGCTAATTTCTCTGAGCAATTGCTGACTATCGGTAAAGGTCGGCGAATCGAACGGATTGATTTCATTTCAAGGAATCAAAAATACTCTTACACCTGATTATCGAATTGAGAAGAAACATTCCATAGGATTAGAGCAGAACCTGAACAACGATTGCAAGAGAAATATCACTTTAATCCTATAAATAGATACTAGATATATTATACTTTCAGCTACACTCTCAAATACATGCGCTTACACACCCATTCACTCATTCTTAATTTGTAACACTAAATTTATTATTATTGTTTTTTTTAACTGTTTTAAGCATGTAACCACGTAATAATTGTTTTCTAGTTACCCACAACACAGGGCCTCCCTAGTGTGGGGACTAGCGATATATGAATTCTGTCACAACCCTTTTGTCGTAACTAAAGTTCTTTTTTATTATTATATATACCTACTTATACGACTTAACCATAAATGAAAATATACTTAACGTAAAAGTTATTATCAACAAAAACTGGTATTGTATACGAAAAGTTCGTCAAAAACTTTTATACAATTTATTCATCTTAGAAACCTACACAGTATTGGAGGAAGGATTAACACGATAAAACACATAAGTATTAGAAGCAAAAGTGGAACATCTACTTTTACTCTCACCGTCTGAATAAGTGCCTGAAATGTGTGCGGAAGTAATAATAAAGAAGTAAAAAGTGTTTAATGTGACTGCTTAATTTTATTGGTACATTCCAAGCAGTAAGCGCGTCTGTTGTGTTTCAGACGCACATCGTAAACACTTCATTAGAAGTTACAATCATTTACAAGATAAATCAATGACACATAATATGTTTGTCTATTATTAATTGAATCAAATATTTTTAATATATTATGAAAAGGGTAAAACACGCTGAAAATTCTGAGTCATAACCAATATTGTGACATCTTGATGCGGCTTACATACAGCCCAGCGAGCGGCCCCGTTTTCCTACCGTTCGAGCAAATATTATATTAATTTATTTAATGCACTCATGGAAATATAAAATTCTATTGAACTTGTGCTTCCCTACCTATCTCTTAATTACCAAATGTCAGATATATCCTGCCATTACCAACATCGGGATCAATTTACGGTTAACGCAAATTATAACTTGGGACAACAAAGTCGGTAATTGCCCTTCAGCCTGGGTAAGGTAGCAAGACTCTTCGTTTACAAAGGACAGGATTAAAACTATTTTGTGTTATACGTATACTCTATTTAGATAGTTTACTGTACTTACGATAATACAATGGATGATTTTCTCAACGAGTGGAAATTTTTCAATAGGCTCGTCTTGGCCTTAGATATATTTGTTACATTGATAATTTATTTTCATAAAAAAGTATGTGATAAAGGTTCCTGCCAAAAATCGCCGATTGTTGGGTCTATGGTAATTATTATTGTATATGACCTTTCATCACGATGTTTTTCTACAGCGAAGCAATGGTAGGTAATTATTAATGGTAAGGGACAAAGTTGTTTCTGAAGTTGAGATTGAGAAAGATTTTATATTCTAACTAGTGGACCCCACAGACGTTGTCCTGCATGATATTTAAAGCGATTAGGATATTAAGAAAAGTATGAAAGTACCGACTGCAGTGCCATCTGCCGGGCTGATTTGTGAATCTAAACCATTCCCAGATCCCCTTGAACACACACAAAAAATTTCATCAAAATCGGTCCAGTCGTTTCAGAGAAGTTCAGTGACATACACACTCACAGAAGAATTATATATATAAAGATTTATCGTAAAAAAATCTCCTAATTAGGCCAATAATAACACCATCAGTCAGGTTAAAATTAATAAATGACTCTTTTTATATAAGATTGAAAATTTTTAGTTTTTTTTTAAACTCATATAAACACAACTAATACTAATATTAAGGAATGCAAACTAACCAATTATTGTATGGATTAATAAAGCTTTAATAATAATATAAGATTGCAGCAACAGTACAGGCAATATCGCAGTTGTAGTAGTAGGCCTTAACAAGAGCCTCTAAAGACCCCGAAAGGAGCTGTAGAATATCGTCATTAAACATTTAAATGCAAAGCATGTACCAATATCCAGCAAGTAAAAAATACGAAGCGCTCTCTTTAACTTTCTTAATACATTGCGCTTTATATGTTGTTCAAATGGATTAAATAGGTAAAAGGAGCATTGTATAATACATCATTTTATCATCTCGTTGTGACGAAAGCAAAACATTTTACTGTTTAATGCAGAAGTCATTCGTATTTTGTCGCAGACAGTCGTTAGTTCGCGTTTGGTTTATTTTAAAATGTATTCCCTTCGCGTAATAAACTAAAATAGTGTTTGTGATTTGTATGCTATATTCTGTGAGTATTTTTCTGTTACTAATATTGGGTGATTGTTACTTAATGTTAAAAGTTGACATTTGAACTTTGATGACCTGATAACAAAAATTTTAAACATTCTGGAAGTGAAAACAGTAGATAAGCGTTTATAATGAGAGACAGTTAAATTGGTAGTTTTCGACGAATTTATAAAGTTTATTATAGATTATATCATACTTGTAATTGAACATAAATATATGCCAAAAATTATTATTACATTTTTATCTATATGCTAGCTGCCCCCGTGAACTTCGTTTCACCTTAATATGATGTTTGTACCTTAATATTATGTTGTTTTGACCTTTTAGGTAGTAACATTTTGCTAAGAGACTTTTGCTTTTCCTTAATAAAAACCTAAGTACTAAATAAAACTAAATTTTCATTTTTGAATATTTTTCTTTCGAGAAAATTCTTCCTTATCGTTTAAGAAATAATAAAACAAATAGTGGAATCGGTCCAGCCGTCTTACAAACACAATTTTGTGTCTGTTTCTTGAATTCTTCATTAAATACAGGTGATTGACCTTTCAACACGAATACAGTGTGATCCATGATAACATAATAAATGAATAAAGAGGCCATGACGATAAACCCCTATTTACGCGATTTTCGGGATCATTTTATTATTTTATTATACGCGTTTTAACTCTTTTAATGTGTTATTTAACTGCAATTAGAGAAAAATAAACTAGTACTATTTATGTTACTTGTTAAGTCAATATTGATTTAGATAAAAATGTTTATTGAAAATGACAAAATACGTTATACGCGGTTTTTTTTAAAGGAACCTGATCCTTACATATTATAAATGGCAGTCTCCCTGCCGTGTTTGTCTTAATGTATGAACGCGATTAACTCATACCTACCGAATGGATTTTGGTACTGTCACCAATATGGTGTGATTCTAAATATTTACTTAAATATGAAAAATTTTGTTAAAGAGTTCGCATTTTTTTTGCCGAAATACATTAATTCAACACGAGTGTTGCTGCGGGCGGAATTGAGTATCTAATAAAATATTCCTGCCTTTATTACAAAGAAGAAAAAAGGAAAATCCTTGAACCTTTAGGTACAGACTTGACGTAAACAGAAACAAGGACATAAGACACTTAAAACGCATTTACAAAAACAGCATGTGACAGCTTCGGCATATTGTTCGCATCATAATAGATTAGAAGTTAGCAGTTTGTTACAAAAGAGGACATAATTTAGTTTGTAATAGTCGTTTCCTATACAGTCCGTATAGGAACTGACTATGACTGAGGGAGCGTTCAAGTATTACGTCACGCAATTTTAGGAGATTATTGACCCCCCTCCCGCCGTGTAACGCGCCGTAACGTTTTTCTGTACCCAAGTACAGTACTACCACCTAGTGACTCTTTATACCTAAAAGTTACAATTATGTGGTGTAACGTACTGGAAAGTCGAATAATATTAACAATAACGCGTAATTCAATCCCCGCCCCGCATCGTAACGTTTTACAAAAGGACCCCCCCTCCAAAATTCGTTACGTAATACTTGAACGCTCCCTGACTACACACTGCAGAATAATATCAAAAAAGTCAAAAGTCAAAATCATTTATTAATTTAGGTAAAACACAATGTACACTTATAAACGTCAATAAAGAAATACATAATAAATGCTAAATGCTTCTAATTTTACAAATTGTAGTCATCGAAAAGCATGGAGTTCGCAAAAATTTCGCCATATACTTGTTCACATTTATTATATTTAAAAAAACTGAATCCGAATTAATATACCTCCGGTGCTAGGACACCGAATAATCCAACAGTCTCTCCGAACCTTCTCAGCCCGTGATACTTCTGCTACATCCATCACCAATCGAGGCTAATACACATTTGAGTCACAGAACCGGTGTATCAAAGGATAATTCCTTCGATTGTATATTAAATGCATTTTAATTACTGTATTTTTGTTATATCATTTGTTCTTATCATCAACGCGTAGGTTTACGCTATTTCGTTTTACCAACTCACCTAAGTATCTAAGAGTAACGGGAAAATTGGTACCTGACTCTACTCGCGCGAAGAGTCGCAGAAACCATGTTGTACAGTGTACACGTTGTTATGTAAACAACTAAACATATACTGTTTATATAGAACAATATAAGCGATATAGGTAATATTATCTCAATGGAGTCATACTTTCTTAAAAGGCCGGCAACGCACTTGTGAGCCTTCTGACAATGTGAGTCAGTCCATGGGCGGCGATATCACTTAACATCAAATGAGCCTCCTGCTTGTTTGCCTCCTGTTACATAAAAAAAACCTCGTACGCTTCAGAAAAAGTTGAAGTCGATAAATATGGGATTTATTATCTTACAAGAATTAACACTTGAAATATTTTCTAGTGTTAGAAATTTGTCTGTCCCATGCTCCGTCGGTCGTACCGAGCTTTATATCTTTTAGCTTTATGGCGTACTGCGTACACCTAAATAAATTGATACCTATAATGTTTAAAGTGTTAAAACCTAATACCAGGCTATATTTTTAGCAATTTTTTACTAGTGTACTGTTACAGATATATTTCTTAATATTCTTATAGATGGCAAGAGAAAAATATGTTTCAAATGAACAAGAGTTAAAAATGACATGCGTTTAAATAAACACGAGGTGTAATAAAAATTAAAAATCAAAATTCGTGATTTATTATTTCTATATTATTATGTATTAACAAATTTTTATGTCGAAAAGAATTTTATTTATTTATTTATAAAAGCTTGCCAAAGCTCGGCACACTGATAGATTGAAAAAGAAATATAAAAAAAATAAAAATAAAATACAATTTTTAATGTGACAAGCACTTATAGGCAAACAGCATATAAGAAATAATAAAAATAAATTAAGCAAAACAATAATATTATTTAAATAAAACTTAAACGAAAATCGATCTTAAAGTGTGAGGGGAGCAACTATGGTTATCCAGACCCAGCTCGTTTAACAGAATGTTCAATCTGGACATCGGTGAATTTAAAAAAGAAATCCGTAATCTTTTTTTGACTTAGCGCCTTTAGTCTATCATTGTCCAAAGAATAAAAAAAACACAATTTAAAGGTCGGTGCATGATAAACACTTATTATATAGAGTAGGGAAGCCCGGATTACAGTTTATCGCATTTTTGCGAGCAAGATACTGTTCCGTTAACTTAAAAGTACCGAGATGGGGGCCTCAAAGCCTAGCGGTCTTATTAAGTGGCAGCTAGGTGAGGGGTACCGGGTTCGATTCCCGGTTCGAGGGCAAGTTTTAATTTAATTCAAATTTGTTCTCGGCCTTTGGGAGGGTTGTGCGGTACCGGGCGAGTGCTTAAACCGTACATGGAGGACACGGTCGAATTTCTAAAGACAAAGCACGAATTATAAAAAAATTCTATACTTGACGATGGCTAATGCACAAATTGTGCCAGAGCCATTAATAAAAATAAAAAAAGTACCGAGAGGACCAATTTACATTGATTTAATTCAATTTATCGTGTATTTTGTAGTGACCGGAAAAAAATATAAATAATTGAGAGATTCAAATTAACGAGTGTCAAATTATCGAGAGTCGATTGTATGTATACATAATCGTATCGGTCGCATACTCAAATGTAAAAGTTTGTTTTGTTGTCTGACGCCTAATGACCTTACTTGTTCAGGTTTCCACTCAAATTAAAATATCATATTTAATAAATTCTTAATGTAAATAAAAACAGATCAAGTCTTGTTATTTCTATATCGCTACTGGTGATACCCAGAGAAATATAAATCAAAACCATTCATATGAGTGCAGCCTAGTAAATGCAAAGCATATACTTTATGCATATTATTACAAGCTTCTTGTTCCTTAAGTAGGCTTATATAATATTTATTTATTTACACTTCGTTACATTACATTTATAGAAAACCAAATACCATAATACATAAAAATTATAAGGGTTGAAACAGGCGGGCTCATCGCTAACAAGCGATCTCTTCCAGGCAACCCTATTTAGGAATAAAACAAAAACAAGAAATATGATGGGTAAAGTGCAAGAACCAAAGCAAAAGAATAACCAAATCTTATAAAAACCAACCTCAATCTCAACAGTTAATCTCACGGATTCATGAATTGCGATATTTCTTATATATTTTAGATATATCTTAGTTATTAGGTTGCGGGTTGTAGTACCGTTTTTCTTGAACTGAGCATATTCTTTAAATTCATGCGATTGCAATAGAACACTTATCAGGAAGAAAATAACGGTTTTTTGTTCTACTTGATGTAATAAGAATAAATTTAATATTTTTCCGCAGGTTCATCAAAAATCATACCTCAATTCGTTTTGAGTTTTATCCAGTAAAATACATTAAATACGTATATATTTATAGTAAGTAACCATGAAAGCTGGAACAAGCTAGCTCGCACTCACTTCGTAAGAGTTATAGGTTTTCCCACTACACTTGTGGCCCTGAAACCTTCTTAACTTTTGTTTCACTTAAGACTCTATCCTATAATAAATTGACCGCAAATTCGCATTTAATAACGTAGAAGTACAAATATTAGTAATTATCCTGATAGCCTGAAGCTTTGTTCTACGAGAAATTTTGAAATCGGCCCAGTAGTTTTTAATTTTATAATATTAGTATAGATGATTTTGTTTATTAGTTATCATAATAATCAAATATACAGTATTTACAATTTTCTTAACCTACATAGTAATAATAAAATAATTAAAAATTAATAAACATACAATTAAAACAAATTTTAAATGTTTGGTTCATGTGGCAGTGTACCTTTAACACTGGCAGCATTTCCTAGCTGTGCGATACTTATTCGTTGAGCGAGGAATGCACCAGCTCTGGGGTCACCGGTACTATCTACCAGGCGCCAATTTCACTCTTTAATTAGCGCCTGTGCACTTGAACCCCACGGCCCAAGAGTCTCTACTCCAAAGGAAACAAAATCTAAGTTGGAGGAAAGACTTATATTTGAGCCGTTTATTAATTTCCTTCTCTACGGCCGTCCCAGCCTTTCCGCTTGTCCGGGGCAAACGTGTCCACACAAGTAGCATCCCATACCAAAGCCCGTCCCATCTTGCAAGGGATCAACGGCATCCCATCGGGCCGTTGCCATCGTCTCTTGCGACGTCTGTTGGCTCCAAAATGGCTGGAACATTGACGGAGGCAAGAGAGCGGCGCCCATATAATGTCAACCAAAAAACGACCTGCACTCTTTTGGCAATGGCCATGGTCTCCAAGGCTACTTACTTACTTATTAGTATAGATTGTATTTGTAGATTAGATTAACTGATATAAAACTCTTCGACTTCTCTAAAGTCTCTTTTAAACACAATGCAAACACTAAAACTATAAAATAATTCAGTAAAACAGGGTAATTAATGGTTGAGTTTATATGTAAATCGGGTATAGTTAAAATAAATATAATAACAACTGAACTAACCATTTACTATTAAGTAGTACGGGGTTATTTATAACCAAAATATTTGGTAACAAAATTAACCAGTGTCAGTTTAGTTCAGAATTATATTTATCATTGAAATAGCCAAGCATTGCTCGCACATTAAGAGCTATTGTGATTCAATTGCAATTGATAAAACTGAACCACGATAAGACGTGATAAAGTTCGTACTATTTGGCGAATGGCCAGGTACAAAAATACAAAAGCTGTCTCGTCCCGCCGGGACATTGCGAATGCTACTATTGATATTAGGTCACGCATTTAGCTAAATGCCATACGTAAGGTGAACAGTCTGGAATTTGATTTAGCTGCAACCTTGACAAGTTTTGTTGTATTTTGTATTATATGGTTTGTTCTGAGCTGTCTGCGTGTATGTGGAAGAATAGCTACACCGACCGTGGACCGAAGTGTCTAATGATTCGATTCGCAGCGAATAGGTAACATTTTATAATTTTGCAGTCCGTTCAATTTTTTTAAAGCATGTATTAATAAAAACTAGTTAAAAAAATAATACTGTAGCGCTACAACTCATGGGTCTTGCAGATTGGATCCATTTATGTAATCATTTTTAGTTTTTATAGACAAGTAGGGGATCAGCCTTCTATGACTGATATCGTATATTTTTGGATTTGAGACACTCCGGATTCCTCGCAATGTTTGGCTTCACAGAAGCAGGTGTTAATTTCGCGGATATCATTAAAATCCATGTGATTCGAATGCTAAAATGTAAAACTACTCGGTGTTAGAAACAACAGTAAAACATTTTCTTCATTATGGGATATAAGACATAAATTAAAAGATATTTTAAGACAACTTTTAAACAAGAAGCATAAGGTCGTTAAGTAACAGTTTTTATGTTGGAATTAGTAAGATTTAAATCAAAGAGTATTGTGCATTTTCACTAGTGCAAACTGGTATATGAAAGGAAGGTTGTAGCTATGTTTGAGTACAAAAGCACAACGACCTTAACCTTTAGATTTGCGATCGATAATCAGATAATATCCCTAATACAATTAATTCAGTAAAGGTATGGGATTCCATATATTTTGATTTTTATGAAAGCCTATACCGAAACTGTGCCTATATTGAGCAGTGTAGACCAAGTGGCTTGAGCTTGCGACTTTGAGGTAGTAGGTTCGATCCCCGGCTGTGCACCAATGGAATTTCTTTCTATGTGCGCATTTAACATTCGCTCGAACGGTGAAGGAAAACATCGCCTTAGACCCAAAAAGTTGACGGCATGTGTCAGGCACAGAAGGCTCCTACTCTTCTATTAGATTGACAAATGATCAGATACAGAAATCTGAGGCCCAGACCTAAAAATGTTGTAGCGCCACTGATTTATTTTCATTTTATATCGAAACATTTTATGCAAATAAGCAATACAATTGTTGTTTTGTTTGCGTGCTGGGTTAAGCCATCTGTTATAAATACGTATAATTTTTTTCCAACATTGTCTTACATGAATGAAGGCATGTCGACTGTCCCATGCCCTAAGCAAGACTACAAAAACTGTATGTATATCTATTTTTTCAGGTACAGCATTAACAATGTTTCGAAGTGAGGAGATGGTGCTGTGTCAGCTCTTCGTGCAGCCGGAAGCTGCTTACGTATCTATGTATGAGCTGGGGGAAGCTGGCATCGCTCAGTTCAGAGATGTAAGTTTATAATTGCGTAGAAATATAAATTTATTACTTATATGTTTTACATAAAAAGTACCATAATTGTTTGGAAGCTTGTTTATCACGTTTATAACAATTTAAATAATAAAATTACCTGCACAGCTTAAAACCAGTGTATCGTGAGTTCCCCGATGTAATTTTGAGAAAATTTGAAGAAAAAAAGACTCATCACTGACTCACATTTTATTAATGCTTTCTAAAAATTATATTTATTTATTTTATTAATTAAGACTTCGTTGCATTACAATATAAAAATTTAACATAATTAAATGAAAAGGAGGGCAACTGGCGGCCTTATCGCTTTCGAGCGATCTCTTCCAGGCAACCTCTGTGAGAAAAGAAAAAATTTACTAAATTAGATAAGGTAGCCAAGAAGTGCAAAAATACATATTACATTTGTTATTAAGAAAAAAACTTCTATACTATATGTATGTTATATTTTATATATATTAATTCTTCTGTGAGTGTGTATGTCACTGAACTTCTCTCAAACGACTGGGCCGATTTTGATGAAATTTTTTGTGTGTCTTCAAGGTGATCTGGGAATGGTTTAGATTCACAAATCAGCCCGGCAGATGGCACTGCAGTCGGTACTTTCATACTTTGCTTAATATCCTAATCGCTTTAAATATCATGCAGGACAACGTCTGTGGGGTCCACTATATATAATATATATTTATTCCTTTGTACTGAATAATATATTAGCACCTGTCACTAAGAATAATTGCATATTGTTCTTGGAAAGAAAATATTATGAAGATACAGGTAAATTAGCTTGGAGAAATTTTTGCGTTTGTAGTAGTGTATGGTCAGCAAATAAAAAAAAAAACAACATTTTATTTTTAGTTTTTATTTTTTTAAAGGTAATATACGTTTGTGGCTGGAGCACACCAAATGCGTACACGTCTACGCATACGCACTACGTACTAATACGGACGTGAAAATGTGTATCCACTGCATTGTAATCTATGGAACTGTATGAGGCAGATAAGCCAGTTCCAAATATTACAAGCAGTGAATGCCGGTTTTCACTTCAGTGAAGACGTGTATGAATTAGGTGTTCTCCGGCCATAAATGTTTTATTCTAATAATTCATCAACCCCAGGCATATCACAATCATCCCCATCCTCGCTTTCATCAGATGAATTATTTAAATTAATTATGATTCGTTCTGATATTGTGTCTAAAGCTGCGTCTCTACCCTGATATTTGTTTTCCTCCTCAATAGCATGCAGACAAACTTTTCTCCATTCCTCTACAGTTATGGCGTTCATTTTTTCTTCAGCTAATGACATTATAACCTTCATATTCATTGCGACATTCTTTTTTGCGACATATGTTTTCACTATCCCCCATATATTTTCTATAGGATTAAACTCCGGATGGTATGGTGGTAAACGCAGCACAGTATGACCGTGCTGTCGTAATATTTCGTCTATCTTGTACTCTACAAATCTCGCCTTGTTTTGCAGAATCAGTTCATATAATTGAGGCTTAAGCAACGTGGATGAATGCTCAATGTTTCGCAATGTCAGCCAGTCAATCATTTGCTGTTTTCTAGAATTACTATTCGGTGCAGGATTTTGTATTGAGTTATGATATGGTGCGTTGTCAACAACAACAACACTATTTGGTTGTAAGTTGGGTATTAATTGAGTTTGAATCCACCTTGAATAGTTGTCATAGTTCATATTGTCGTGGTAATCTCCACTTTTTTGGTTGGCTTTAAACATAAGCAATGCATTTGGTATAAAGCCATCCATACCACCGGCATGAACAATGATTAAGCGGTTGCCTTTCGATATATGTTGCTTCAAACCTGAAGTGCTTCCATCTGACCAAGATTTCGAGAGGGTATGTGATGTATGTATATATGTTTCGTCGGTGTAAACAATTGGTCGGCGTTGTTCACGATATTCAGCAATTTTCATCAAATAATTAATTCGCAAGTATCTAATTTCGTGTTTTTCCATAAGAAGTTTCCGGTTATCTTCTGTTTGCTTCCAATTAAAACCTAATGACATGACGTGTTTTCGTAACGTGCTGACACAACCTTTATAATCGATATCTTCTTTTAATTTTGCGTGCAAAGTTTTCAAAGTGGGAATTTCTTTATTTGTGATGTGGAAGTCATGAATTGTTCTTCTGATAACTTGCTGATCAAAGTTATCGATTACTATTGTAGGTTTACGATTCGGTTTCTTTTTAGGAGATTTAAATGTTACTTCCTGATCTGAAGGTCGACATTTGCTTTCTGATACTACCTTTCTGACGGATGCTATTGAAATTCCCGTTGATTTAGCAACTAATTGAGTGGGAGTCATAATACTGCTCGGGTTGTTATTACACTCATTTTCGAAATATTTGTACAAACAGTACAAAACTTCTTTAGTTTGAGAAGTCAAAGGCTTGCCTCGACCATGTTTTAACACTGGAGCCATTTTTAATTAACAATATAAAGTTGCAACACTTACACACAAATTAAACACTTCAACAAATATTATAACAATAATAACAAACAATAACAACAATCAACAAATACAAAATTTAACAATTAACGTAATAATTATAATTTTTGAATGAAATGTGTGCTTTATGTTCTAACAGTACCAAGCGACTGACGCCGGACTGCACGTGGCACCTGCGGACAGCGTAAACTGGTTTATTCTGGTTTTGTGCGTGTTTCCACTTTCCACTATCAAGTGACGATTTTTTGCTTTAGATTGAAATATCTCGGAAACGGTGCGTCCTAGGCCAAAAATAAATTTTGACCCCCCGTAGACCCCCCGGAGTTTTAAAAACCTAGATGAAAGGAAAAAAAATATATATCGGTCTCTCCTCTTTGAAGTTTCACTTCTATCGTGTGTGAATCGCGCACACACCTTTTTTTATAAAGTCAAAACCTTTTTTTTAAATAAAAACTTGTTTTTATTGATAACAAAAATCAGAGTGTTGCTAGGGATAAGTATAATATTAAATAGTAATGTTAGGATATCGAAACATTTTTGTATAGGCCAGAACGATATAGTGGAAACGCGCTCTAAGATCTGAGTAATATACACACCACTACATATGCAAAAATTTCTCGAGACTAATTTCACTGTACATCCTTACGTAAGCAGTTACGTAAAAAAAACTAGTGTAAATATCATTATCAAAGACCTAAAATAACTATTCTAGATTTCTATTTTATATTAATACCACACAATTATTAAACTATTTTAATTTTTAAATTGCTTATCAAAAGAGTAGTTATAATCACTTCGTTTCGCCTAATAATGCATGACTGTCATTATAGTATAAGCGATGTGTTTTTAAGGTTTTATACATGTCAAACTCAAGGGAGACATTGACATTGACGTTGACATTAACGTTGACATTAGCTTTGTCACGTGACTTAAAATAATGTTCAGCAGTTATTAGGTTACAGCCGTCGCTAAAGTCTTTTTGTGAATCCTGGACAAGAAAAACATAAAAAATGCAGGCGATTCTTATTATTAGGCGTTTGATATGTTAACTAAGAGACTACGTAAAATCCGAAATCGTACATCAAAAGTATTCAGGGAACATTATCTTGCTAGTTATTTTTAAACTGATCTGCTCACTTAAAAGATGTATCTTGATAATATTGTAACAGCGCTGTTTTTTTATTATAAATTACTTAATATCCCCGATTCTTGTGGTGTGGTTTCCTAATATATATACATTTCTATTCCTATTACTCTATATTCATATGCGAGTAGGGGCCGTCTTGAATTTTTGACGCAAAATTATGAATTAATATACTTCTATTAGCTTACAGACGTATTTTCATTTTAAATATCCTAGAATAAATGTAAATACTGAAAACAATAAACATTTATTTAAGTGTTAAAAAGGTTAAACGAGGTGTTTTTCCAAAGATAATATATTTTATTGTCTTCCTACTCGCTACGCCATTAATCAAAGTGCCTATATATTGACACTGCAATTGACAATCGATAATACTTACATATTATGATGAACATACTCTAGCCAACGGCTACGGAATAAAAAGAGTGACGGAGAGTTTATTGACAGTTCTTTTCTTCCGTTCTACACCGTTCTAAGAACTGGCAGTAAATGTAAAATTAGAAGCATTTAATGTATTTTTTTTTGACGTTCATAAGTGTACATTGTGTTACCTATATGAATAAATGATTTTGATTTTTTTTTATATTCAAATGTTACCTATTTATAATATTATATAAATATAACATTTAGTGGAGTAACGACGAATACACTATTATATATTCTAATTCTTCAAAAACAATACATTATGATCTCGTGAAATTGACCAATAAATTGTTGATCGGGCGCATCACTTGATTGATGCTAATACTCTTGGACAACAGCCAAATTACTTCAAAGGGTTTGTGTTCCGGTATTTCAATTATTTTGATTTCCATGCTTCAACTTCCTTATATAAGATTCATAGATGTAACAAACAATCCCGCCCTTTATTTTAAATGTATCACATATTACAGGCCATCCTAATGTGGTCGTTAGCATGTAAGATGTGTATCGGATAGTAAGAGTCGAGAAAAATAGGTCCCAATTAAATATTATATCTTTTGCTATGAACACTTTTCTTTATAGACAAGGAATTGATTTAATTTTTTGTTCCTGACTCACGCCGTCTATGTAAGCTCCCAGATGTATAGGATTCCTCTCGTCACTTCACCGTATGATTTATTGCCCAGGACAAATATACCCTAGGATTTGGTCATATTAATTTAAAGAGATTATACAAAATAGAGATAATACGAGATAGATAGATAGCGCCTGGTAGATCGTACCGGTGACCCCAGAGCTGGTGCTTTCCCCGCTCAACGAATAAGTATCGCAATACAGCGAGTAAATGCTGCCAGCGTTTAAGGTACGCAGTGTACCTTTAATACCAAACTTTTATAATTTGTTTTAATTTTCTATTCATTAATTTTTAAATAAATAAATAAATCCTTTATTTGCCAAGATAATTAATTATTATTATGATTACTATGTAGGTTAAGTTAACATTGTAAATATTGGGAAACAAAGGAACATAAAAGTATTTTTTTTTGCAGTTATACTTCTTTAGGCGCGGTATGAAAAATTGATGAGAGTGAAATTTTACGATGCGCGCGCACCGTGACACAAAATTAACAGAATGAAGTTGCCCAATAACGAATTCTTTTTAAAACAGCTGGGCGCCGAGCGTGCGCGAGCGAGATGAGAATAAGACAATCTACAAGTAAAAATAAATAGAATATGCGTGAAGTTAGCAGCTATGCCAAGAATTGAATGACCATAATGACCTTTGTAGTGCCTTTTAAACAAATAAAGGAGTTTAAATTATTTTTTCAAGAAATTTAGCAATGCTTTTTCACAAAGACCTATTGTTACTTAGTTAAAAGGTTATGAAACATACCTAGTTATTAAATTGAATGAATAATATAATAAATAATAATAATTATTATTATTAATATTAATTAATAATTGAATAAAATACTAAATATTATTAAATTATTAACGTTAAATATTTATTATTAATTATTTAATATTTGAAAAAAATAAAGAAAGCCAAAGAAGTATAACTTCTTACGCGCGTACATAAATACACGCACCCTTTTTTTTTTAATCCAGTGGAATGTTGCAAATATCAACTTCCAGGCAATTGAATTATTACGACCATATTTCAATTAAAATCGTAAAAAAAATTAGTCATTCGTTGACTATGGCGGTAAATAATGTAACATTCGTGTTATATTCATGAAATAATTTTTTATTGAAAAGGTTTAATCTGATTTCGATTATAACACTCACAGCCTATATTTAACTAAGGTAGGCCCATAGTGGCATATTTTCCTTATTTTTAGATTAATAATATAAGTCAAATTAAAGTTTATTTAAGTAACACAATATACACCTATGAACAAAGAAATAAATATTAAATGCTAAATAGGGTTTAGTCCTTTAATGACAAAACATAATAAATCGTTTTCGTGTGACTTTAGTATCCGCTTACAAATATGATAAGCTGACCTCAGTATATATAATATTACTTAACCTAAATAACCTGTCAGATGGGTCGTTGCGAACCCGATTTTGCGTGCCATTCTAGGAGTGGCGTTCGTGACCACACTATCGATTTAACATCTTGGCTTTTCGTTAAAATATGTCAAAAACGTAATAAAATACCGTTGCCGTACCATTAAATGGTAATAAATAAGGTAATAAAAGTTACAATAACTAATTATTTTGCAGACTAATGGAATGAAAGTTGCCTATTTTCTAGTGGAAAGGAATAATTGCGCTTATTACCGATATTGGTTTATAATGTATGTTTTCAATTAACGTATATTCTATTCTGGAAGAAAAAAAGGCTAAATAAATAAAAGTTCAGTACTATTAAGAAGTGTACAGCTCAAATTGATAATCTCCATTTTTGTAATCGATTTAAAAGATTTCGGAAAATTAGGGGGCGTCATAGCCTAGCGGTCTTATTAAGTGGCAGCTAGGTGAGGGGTACCGGGTTCGATTCCCGGTTCGAGGGCAAGTTTTAATTTAATTGAAATTTGTTCTCGGCCTTTGGGAGGGTTGTGCGGTACCGGGCGAGTGCTTAAACCGTACATGGAGGGCACGGTCGAATTTCTAAAGACAAGCACGAATTATAAAAAATCCTACACTTGACGCTAGCTAATGCACAAATCGTGCCAGAGCCATTTAAAAAAAATAAGATTTCGGAAGAGCATTAATGGTGTTTTATAGCGCATTTCAAAAATGTGACACACAAATTCACAAAAACACAAATCTTTTAATAAGAAGATAGCGACTAAACTATCCTTCATCTACATGATTTTCGTCAGATAAGGTAGAATTTTAATATTATCAGAGACCCTATTTGCACGAAATAACAGGACGTTGTTGATGGGTTATTGCTAATAGCACAGGTGTCTGACCAGACGACAAATTGGAATAAAAGCGAGCAGGTAGCATGCAACAGATAACTAATGCAAAACTGTCTATGTGGGATTAGCGCGCAAGAAGCAAATAAAACAATTGAAAATCTGTGAATGTTGTGTGTGAATTCTTAATAAAGGCTTTGGACAAATGCATGAGCTAGGTCGTAAATAAAATTTACTGCTACCTGGCCTAACTGACAACATAATGGTATGATTGCGAGACTATAATATACCACAGATAAAAGGTATGGAGAGGACTGTCTAAGTCGCAAAAGGTAGATAAAACAATTGAAAATCGGTGATTTTATGGGTTTCTAAACAATTTGAAGCGGGCAGTGTTGGCCTAGTGTCTTCACCGTGCGACTCTCATCCCTGATGTCGTAGGTTTGATCCCTGGCTGTGCACCAATGGACTATCTTTCTATGTGCGCATTTAACATTCGCTCGAATGGTGAAGGAAAACATCGTGAGGAAACCAGCTTGCCTTAGACCCAAAAAGTCGACGGCGTGTGTCAGGCACTGGAGGCTGATTACCTACTTGCCTATTAAAAATGATCATGAAACAGATACAGAAATCTGAGGCCCAGACCTAAAAAGGTGTTAGCGCCACTGATTTTAAATAATTTGAATACTGCACTAAGTTTCATTATTTTAGTAAATATTTTTTTGATTTTCATAAGTCTCGTCTTATAAAGACAATTCCATATTTTAGATTAAAACTCAGTACGTTTTATAAATAATCCCTTTGCATAGTATTACACGCTTAATCTGTTGTATACACCATTGTTAGAAACAAGTTACAACTTCCTCGATATTGAGACGCCATAATAAGAACAGGCTATAATTTTCAAAGGTGTTTATTTTATCGTTATCACATTTATAAAGATCTTGTAAGAACAGTAATCCATTTGCGGTACCTCGGTTTTGACCTGACTACATCTCGTTAAAATAAATAAAAAAAAAAGGGTCCGTGTACTTATGTACGCGCGTAAGAAGTTATACTTCTTTGGCAATATTAAAAATAGTTTGGCTTTGTTCCACCTCCAGTTTTTGATGTTTCACAGCGATAAGATGAAAACTCTTTTTTTGTATTCAATTTAGTGCAGTTACACTGATTCATCAATTGTTGTTTGTCTCTTCTCCTTATATTTGCTAGATAAAATCAGAAAAATTACATGTTTTGATTAAACAATGTGGTTAATTTTTTAATCAAAACATTACTCGATAATAATAATTATACATACGGATAGTTAACCTCAATTGTATTGAAGCACTTAGGAAGGTTGATGAGCACAGTTTTTTCACAAATATTAATTAGTATTGGTTTAAATATTCAATTTAAATCACTTCTGATTATAATTCAAAAAACATCGCTAAATTTCTTTGAAAAAATAATTAAAACTCCTTTATTTGTTTAAAAGGTAAATGACAAATGTCATTATGGTCATTCAAAATTGTTGGCATACGAACTTCACGCATATTCTATTTCTTTTTACTTGTAGATTGTCTTATTCCTATCTCGCTCGCGCACGCTATAATCACACTCCTAATTTTGTGTCACGGGTGCGCGCGCATTGTAAAATTTCACTCTCATAAATTTTTCATAACGCGCCTAAAGAAGTATAACTTCAATAAAAAATGTTTATTATGGATAATACAGGTATCACTTATTCCACGTCATTAAATTTGAACCAGTTGACATCCCTACTCATTCGTTCATTATTCTTTTAGGCAAATATCTGTCGATTTCCGATTATCCTACGATATCTTCCTTCACCGTAGATAAATGCTATTTACAAATGAACATGACAAATATCCACAGTGCACAGCCATCACTGCTCTTAATAGAAAAGTAATACTTCTATAATTGTCAGTTTGTATTCAACGAAGAGCGATTCGAATCGTCAACGACCAGTCACTTACAGTGCGGCTTGATCTTCGAGTTGCGTATCGATGTGGGATCTCTGTGCATCTTCTACCGCATTTACTATGGAGAGTGTTCAGAGGAGTTTTTCGGACTAATACCAGCAGCTGAATTTCATCACCGGATGTCAAGGCAGCATACAAAATACCATCCGTATCACCTCGACGTTCGTTCCACAACTGCGCGTTTCTTAAGTTTCTGCCGCACACCACCACTATGAACCAGCTGACCACTGAACTATTTCCGAACCAATTTAACTTGGGCTTCAAGAAAAGAGCGCCAAGTCTTAAAAGGCGGGTAATGCCATAGCGAGCCTTCTTATACTTCTTTGGCATTATTAAAAATAGTTTTTGAATTCATGCAAATAATTAATTACAATTAAATAATCAAAGACTGGAAAAGGAGTCATTATAGTCAATAAAGTTCAGTTTACATTTGAAAAATTAAATAAATAAATTGTATTATTATTCGAATGTTGTTTTTAAATTATGTCCAATGCCGTAGCATCTTCCGTGGGCAACTTCATTCTGTTAATTTTGTGTAACGGTGCGCACGCATCGTAAAATTTCACTCTCATCCATTTTTCATAACGCGCCTAAAGAAGTATAACTTCAAAAATATAATACATAAGTCTTTAACCATTTAAATATCGTAGTGCTTTAGTGTATGTATATGCTCATGTGTTCCCATGCTACACCTACTCAATAATAGCCCGCTACAAGTAGACTAATTGAGTTTAATTGAAACGGCAATGAATATAAGTAGATATTGTATCACGTAATGCGAGAAAAAATTGTAATCTTCTTTCGCTTTAGGTTTTTCCATGACTATTATTTCGATAATTCCTATTAAAAATGTATAATAGTTCGTAGAATAACATAGAAAAAATCTTTTTTGTGATAGAATTTGATTTAATTATTTTAAGCGATACAACATAAAGATAGTTCGATACCATTTGTATAGTACGATTTGTCTTTAACCTCAAAATAAGCTTCAGTTACGGCGATTAGCTCTTGATCAGCGTAAATCTGTCCAGTGAGCATTCTCTTGAGGTCTGAGATCAAGCCAAGTCGCTGGGGCTCAAATATGGAAAGTACGGTGGATGCGGAAGCAATTTGAAGCCCAATTCATGGAATTTTGCTATCGTTTTCATTGATTTGTGACATGGTTAGAGTTGTAGTTACTACGTTTTTTGTTACTGTGGCAGTTTTGTTGTGTGGGAGTTCATAAACACTTTAATTATCACAACTTTGCGGTTCCAAGTTGTAGAAGTTTTACTTTACTCCACTGTTATGACACGTTCTCAGCATTTGAAAATACAATGTTATATTTTCTCTTTAATATTCGCCTATTTCAGTTGACTTTATTATGCAAGTTACCCACGATACAAAATAATTATTTTTTTCTGTTAAATCTTTATCATTAATATCGATTAATTAACACTTATTACTTTCAGACTTATTGTCGCTATTCTATTTCATAACCCTTCTTCATACAAAACAATGTAAACCCAACTATTTCAAATTCCTCGGTCTAATACAAACTATTTACAGATTTTAACAGAAATTACCAGCAAATAGATATATTGAATATAACTATAAAATGCTCAAAAAACTCTGGTATGCTTTATTAGACATAATGGGTTTGTTATTCTTCTTTTATCTCGTAAATAAATTATAATGATCTTACAATTTATTATATATATATTTTTTTTTTGTTTAAGTAGGTAACAATTGCTATCTGTATTTTATGTTTATGTTTGAATATGTATTCCGTTTTTGGCTTTTATGTATAATGTAATTGTTTAGATAATGTATAATAAGCAGCTGTAGGAATACTGATAAGCAAATAAATAAATAAATTACCTTTAAGATAACAATGAACAGCTGATAGTCCGTGGTAAATTATATGTCAATTAGTACAATTTTTATTAACAAAAGCTTGCCAATGTTCGGCAATATAGATATAATGTGACCAAAAAATGTTTCAAGGTATATGATAAAGCTCAGTTGTAATTAAAATCATTTAATAATATTAACCTAAGCTATACAATAATAATTAAACTTAAACAAAAAAAAATCATGATGGGGAAGGCTAGGCATTTTCACAAAACAGACAAATGTGTATTTCTTACAGATCTTCATCGTCCACGCTAGTACAAGCGCTGTGAGCCCAACGCCCACAGGGCTTGCAACCTAACCAAGGTTCATCATACCCCACACCCAATACCCCATCTTGCCTCATAAGGTCACTCTGAATAAAAAAAAGTTTGGTCCCTGCGGCAGTGTACCCTTAATACTGCATTTCCTTGCTGTATTGCGATATTCATTTAAGCGAGGAACCATAAGATAAATACAATACAAAGTTATAGGAATTCATATACATGTAGTAGTTTACGGTGCGTTATAACAGTAGTAATGTATGACAATCATAAAATAGGTTAGCCACAGAAGCGTAAATTAAGCAATAAAATCTTCGGATGAGCTCGGATGTTGCGAATGACCAATTGGGGAGCTATTTCTGGCGTAAGGTGCGGTCTCGTGACGCTAGGATTGTCACTAGCCATTTATTCACTAGCTACTAGCTAATCCGGCAAATATTAATTTGACGACATTTCAAGTACAGATGGCTGTCACGCGCTTATAAATTATGAAAACTTATGCAGAAGATAGTAGCACTCAAAACACACTTAGAGAACATATAAAATAAGAAGCCTTTAAATGCTGTTTAAATTATATTCTTCGCGATTTTAACGTATTGAACGGTGCTTATCCGGAGCTGGATATATTCGGTAGTGGGCTGATCGGTTTTAGAGAACGCATTGTTGGGTGCCGATCTCGAACCTAATTCGCTGTTTTGCTGATGATTTTTTTTTCTGATTTACCAAAAATTTCTGGTAACTTCACTGTATGCTTATTTTATCTTGTATATATTTTACATTTTAGATAAAACAGTAACATATGCCGTAGATTTAGTACTATATATGATGTGGTAAACTATAATAAATAAATATATGCTAAATATAAAGTGAATACCGAATATGCCTAAAGTAATATAATATTTAGTCCCTATATACTTATATATTTACAGCTTGTCCTTCGATAATGGCTTCCTTTGAATTTTTCCAATCTTAACGTTCTCTAGCGGTTCGAATCCAAATTGGACTCCGCCACCTTTTGATATCGTCCTCACAAATAGAGATACCATATTTCAATGTTGTCAAAACAGCATTAGGCTTCTAGTCTAAGTATTACTCGGGCGAAGGATACTACAAATTCAGGCGCAGCGATTTCTGTACGAGTAAAAGCGGTTGATTTAGTGATTGATTTTATTTTAAAAGACATTTTGTTGACATACATGATTCGCTTTTGCATGCTCGCATGATATATGGGAGGATTATGTTTCTTATGTATCACTTTCGGGAAAGACTATAACTTTTATAATATATTATAACATGACTGATTAAAACAATCAGTTGCAATATATCTTAATACACGGTTGTGACAACCCTAACAAATAGTGAATGTTCCATTCAATATGTTGTTCAGTAACTTCTCGTAATATTTATGAGGGAATATTATTAGGGTACTCAAGTATTTATGTATTTTTTTAAAATTTACGGATGATGCATGATATATATTATGTTGTACCCATGTGTATAAATTTTTAATTTTTTTATATAGAACAGGGGGCGGGATGCTCACCTAATGTTTAGTGGACACTCTCAATGCCAAAGGCTCGCGAGTGCGTTGCCAGCCTTTTAATAGTACGCTCTTGAGTGACCCTAAATGGTTCGGAAATGATTCAGTGGGCAGCTGGTTCCACATAGTAGTGGTGCGCGGCTAAAACTGACTTAAAAAACGCTCATTTGTGGATCGACGGACGTCGAGGTTATACGGATGGTATTGTGTATTCTGCCTCGACGTCCGATGATGAATATATTTAATATTATTTCTTATGCCGTTGAGCTATAATTTCCACTCAGTATCCGTTTATATTTGAAAGATTGAACGCATGTTTTTTCCATTAATTTGTATAGTTTATACTACACGAATTCTATTCGAACTATACACGTTCGTGACGCCGTTTACTTCATAATACGACCACGGAGCGCTACTCAAGTGTTTCATACATAATTAATTTTTTATTACTATGTAATATTGCATGTTATTTATGTTAAATGACCTACGCTTTGAAAAGGCGTATCCAGGAAATACATTTACTGGTATACCCACGCTTAAACTAGATTATGTCCGCACTTAGAAGGATTGGGTTGTTAGAATTCCTGTGACCTGTCCTACATTTTACATTAACACTGGTAGAACAAGGTTTTAATAAGGAGGGCTCTCTGTAAAAAAAATATAACAGGCTAAATGCTGGTGGTCCTTGCTCTATGCATATAGAGGTCCACCAGGCGCTTGCTAATTCCTCATTAGCGTCTGAACATTCCTGTACGATGAGACAACTCCAGACAATATCCAATAATCTACACTACCATATATTGTCATGGGCTAATGTGTCTTAATAATTTATTACTAATAACACAGTATAACTGTATCACACCCATGGTTAAATGGTTCATATGCCGTATAACCCGGATCTGCTAGGTGGAACTAATAATTGTTTTGGGTGGGTAAGTGTTGACCAAGTGGCTTCAGGGTGCGACTCGCATAACTGAGGTCGTAGGTTCGATTCCCGGCTGTGCACCAATGGAATTTATTATTATGCGCATTTAACATTTGATCAAACGATGAAGGAAAACATCGTGAGGAAACCGGCATGTCTTAGACCCAAAAAGTGTGTGTCAGGCACGGGAGGCTGATCACCTACTTGCAAACATCTGAGTCCCAGACCTGAAAAGGTTGTTGTGCCACTGATTTAATTTTTATAAAGTTCAGAATGCTTTTCCCCAACTTTACTTTAAAAGTCGATAAAACTGACGAAACCGTTGTTTAAGAAGAGAATATGGAATTGCTGTCGATTGCCTGATTAGAGGTTACAATTTATTAATATCGAAATGTTTCACAGCTAAACCCCCACATGAATGATTTCCATCGTCGCTATGTAACGGAAGTACGTCGTTGTAGCGAGATGGAACGGAAACTGCGATGGGTCAGCGGCGAGTTGGCAGAACCGCCGCCCCCGCCCAAACCCGCGCCCAGGATTATGAGCCCTCGAGAGATTAACATATTGGAGGTAACATAAGTGTAAATAACGTCGAATAGACATTTATAGCCCAAATTACAATTATTTGTATCGTTCGAAATTTAAAAATCTAATTACGAAAAACGAACGCCAAAGCGGAACGATAGAATGAAGAACTTTGTATTAAAACCCATTAATATTATTATTATTAAAATTACATATTTTATTAACTTGTATTTGCATAGTGGTATACATTACACATTACATTACATTATATAACTGGTAAGCTATTGATTAAAAAACCAACAAAAATATAACAAAAAAAAATTATCAAAAAAATCGTACATTTTCTAATCATCTTGGTTTTTCCTTTTTCGTAATAGACCTCCTGAACAGAAGTTTAAAATTGTTTGTCTCATTCTAGTCTATCTTAACAAAAATTTTGTCTAACTTATTGATTAGATATTGTTATTGTTCTATAAAATCTTTTTCTCCAGGAAAGAATTGACTTCATAGAATCAGAGATACAAGAAATAACAAGAAACGCACAGAACCTTAAAACGGACTATCTATCCTTGATCGAACTGAAAATCCTTATCGAGAAAACTCAAACATTTTTCCAAGACCACAGCGCTCATAGAAAAATTTCTGCCTCAGTACAAGTATACAATAACGAGGGCGTGGGGGGACATTTGGGGTTCATAGCTGGTGTCGTGGCGACACCGAGAGTTGCATCCTTTGAGAGAATGCTCTGGAGGATTTCACATGGCAACATTTTCTTTAAGCAAGCGCAAATTGACGAGCCGTTAAAGGACCCTGTGACGGTGAGTTCTATAGTAAACTAAGTAGCAACAGAATTCTCAGCAGGTATGAGAACAATATTGTCTAAACGAGTTATGAGAAAACTCGTTTAGACAATATTATTGGCAGATTCGATGGCACGCTAGATAATATTTATAAGTTTTTTTATGTAATAGGAGGCAAACGGGCAGGAGGCTAAACTGATGTTAAGTGATACCGCCCGCCGCCCATGGACACTCACATTGCCAAAAGGCTCGCAAGTGCGTGGCTGGCCTTTTAAGAATTGGTACGCTCTTTTCTTGAAGGATCGTAAGTCGAATTGGTTCGGAAATACTTCAGTTGGTATCTGGTTCCACATAGGCGTGCGCGACAAAAACTTAAGAAACTTTCAAATGACCGCGAAACTGAGAAAAATTATTGTAACAAATACCTGCGTATTCATATAAACTAAAATATTGCATTTTTGAAGTTATACTTCTTTTGGCGCGTTAGAGAAAAATCGCGTCACAAAAAAACCGACACCCTGAAGTTAGCACATGTTAAAATAAAAATAAACTATTTTATTAATTATGTAGAAATAATATTTTGTGAAATTTAAATAAACTTTATTTAATTAGATAATGCGTTATAATAAAAATTTCAATGTATCAAATACCTTTTTTCTATTGTTAGTGTCGTTTTTTCTACAGTTCAGTATAACTTCTAACGCGTGTACTTAAGTACACACACATGTTTTCTTAAACTTAAGTACTCTAGATATCAAATTGTGTCTATGTTGTAGTAAAAAGAGACTGTAAAAACGGCGAATTTACATATTTATTTTTTATGGTTGGGGGAATTAATTTCTATCATAGCGTTCAAGTCAATTTACCTAGGTCCTGCGATTATTTTTAATTTGAATAATAAACTTAATACAGTGCTGAGATAATAAACAGTCGTAACGATCACCCCTTCTGCATAATATATTAAATATCTGCGCAGTTGCAGCCTCGAATAGTACATCAAACTGAAGATTAATGTACTAATTAACCAACTAGTAAGCACATAAGCTTAGTCATGTGAAAATTAATTGGAGAGTCATTAAATTATTCCATTGCAGTCCAGTCAGAGAATATGAACGTAAATCGAATAATTCTTTTCTTCCTGCTATCTTTTTATTGTTGTATTGTAAAATCTTTACGGATGAAACGCAATAATATTAATATTAGCGTCACGAAGATGTGCAGCGTTTTTGTCGGGAGAGAGCGATTGAAACCGGTTGAGAGGGAGTGAGAAAGGCGAATTACCTTAAGGAAATTTCTAAAATTAAAATTTAAAAGAGTATTTATGAAATATTGGTATATTAGTATTTATATTTTAAACAAAATAATTAATTGAATTCTTAAATGACGAATTGTAAATTAAAATTCCACATGTTTTTACTATCGAAGAAATTAATTTAAAAAAATATATATATATAATTTGTATGAATTTTCGACACTTTTAATATTTTAATGACAATTAATTTCATTGAATCTCTTTTCATAATAGCGTAAACAAATTTGATAGAAAAAAGAGGTAAGAGAGTTAGTAAACTAAATTGTTTAGCGCAAATGGACTGGTTTTTTAAAAGGTTGTTGTATGTTGTGTCTTGACACTACGGGCCTAGTGAGAAGACTGAAGAGGACAAAACCATTTGAACTAGTGAATTAGTGTTAGTGCACGTTAGTCATGTGCTAAACAGTGGTAAGTGAAATAATAGAACACAAGGACATAGTGTGTTCCGTTTAATAGAGACGTAAGTAGTGAGTAAGTAGTGTTTAGTACACTTTCTTATGTTAAATATCCTTTTTAGCGAATTAGATTAAATTCAAATTCAATTACTTGCCCTAAAGTTAGACTAGATCGTAATGTTTCATGATGTCTTCGTAGAGAAACATGTATTTACAAAAAATGTTGAATGCATATTGAAAATGTTTGTTCCATGTAAGATAATTCGTTAAGACAACATGACATGCATAAAACTATGTTGATAGGTAATATGTTTTGACACCAATTTTGCATGAGCAATTTGATTAGGGATTTTATCGTTTGTACATTTAGCTTATTTTGTGAGCCCATAATATGACTATCGTAACAGTTACAAAAAGTGTAGTTTAATTGTGAATTTAAAGGTCAGTAGTCAGGGAGCTACTCCCTCAAATTTTGTGGTAATAATAAAACAATATTAAATTATGTAGCAGTGTCTAGTACCAAGGTCTACCTACCCTAAGGTCTTTAGGTCCCATATGGATACTTTGACCGCTGGGGCAGCGACTGTTATAAAGAAATGCATTAAAAATGTTGAGGTATATTATACAGTTACACCGTAAAGTAATATATGTAGAATTATAAAACTATACAGCTGTTTAAATATAAAAATATCTGCAATACAGTACACGCGTGCTGCGGTGAGGTCATTGTCCTTTATTGATTTTCCAGTTAACATAAGAGCTTTTATAAAAACTATTAGGGTGAAAAATTTGAGTCACGTCACTTGTCATGTGAACAAAGACTAATTAAAATATGATTTTCCTGTTAACATTTTTGAATACAAAATACCGTATATATTGTTTATTATTAATTTGAAGATTCAGAAATTTAATAAAGGACTACAAGAAACTTAGATTAGATCAGATGAGCTTAGATTAGATAGATTTGATTACCTACGCATAACACGATCCTTTAGTGGTTGCCGTTGGGACTAGGGCGGCTTCTGGTTAAGCTTGAGGTTTAAAAATATGGACCTCGACAGACGAAAATAAAGTAATTCAGTCTTCCGAAAGTTTTCCGATATTATGTATACGGTTCCTTAGTTTTAGTTTCCTCTATCTCTTTATTAACCATCGCGTACAACAATAGAATATAAGCTAAATAATTAAATGTTAATTGCTATGACGTAACAAATGAATGCAATGTAACAGTTGAAGGGAGTACTAACGTGTGGCTATACTCTCGGGGCGTAACTCCCATGATTGAGTTAATTTCTATGAAACGAATGAATGCAATGTTGAAGAGAGTGCCTGCGTTTGGCTATACACTCGGGTGGTAACTCCGACGATTTAGGAAACCAAGCAAGGCTGAGTGAGCAAAATGTACAGCCTTGGCTCGTACAATGGAATACAAATTATTAGTTAGAAGTTACAGGACTCGTGTTATTTTAGTAAAAGTTATTTATTTAGTTATTAAGCTTACGACATCACACACAGTACTAAATCTACTAATTATGTTACAAAATATTACATCTAAAATGTGTGACAATTAAAGTAAACATAAGTTTCACACAAAAAAATAAAAATAAAAAATACAATTAAAACATATACAAGATAATAAAAGCACGCAATAAAATAAAATTATAGAAATTTGTTGGCACTTAAAGCAGAAAAAAAAGAAAAATCATCAGCAGAACAGCGAATTAGGTTCGAGAAAGGCACCCCACAATGCTTTCTCTAAAACCGATCAGCCCACTACCAAATATATCCAGCTCCGGATAAGCTGTGTTCAATGTGTAATAATCTTTGTTATATGTCTAAATAATAACTACGCTGGCCATGGGTTAGTTGATGACACACGTTGATTATTCATTGCTTGGTTCCTTGTTCAAGCAGTGTAGGCCTCGTAGCTCCAGCGTGCGACTCTCATCCCTGAGAGTCGTAGGTTCGATCCCGGCTGTGCAGCAACGGACTTTCTTTCTATGTGCACATTTAACATTCACTCGAACGGTGAAGGAAAACATCGTGAGGAAACCGGCTTGCTTTTACCCAAAAAGTCAACAGCGTCAGGTACAGGAGGCTGATCACCTACTTGCCTATTAGATTGACAAATGATCATTAAACAGATATAAAAATCTGAGGCCCAGACCTAGAAAGGTTGTAGCGCCACTGATTTTTTTTTGGTCCTTGTTGCTCATTTGAGCAAGTGCTTCTTGCGTACCAATAATTATTAATCTAACACGTAAAAAATATTTAATAGCTAGTTTCTTCCAGGGTCACGAACTACAAAAGACAGTTTTTGTAGTATTCTTCCATGGAGAGCAAATAAAGTTCCGAGTTAAGAAAGTGTGTACGGGATTTCAAGCTACTCTCTACCCATGTCCGGCTACTTATAAGGACCAACAGGACATGTTAGGTGGAGTCGAAAGCAGAATTAAGGATTTGGAAATGGTATGGAATTTAAATAATCTATGTAAAATATACGCTTAAAAAATTAACACGTATTTATGTACGTATTACATAATATATAATATATGATTATATTATATCATTTGACATTTCCGATTTGGAAACTTTTTGTATTGTTTTTTTAATTTAACAAAGAAGAGAAGGAAAAGCGCAGTGTTAGCCTAGTGGTTTCAGCGTGCACTCTCATTCCTGAGGTCGTAGGTTCTATAGCTAGCTGTGCACCAATGGACTTCCTATGTGCGCATTTATCATTTGCTCGAACGGTGAAGGAATAATCGTGAGGAAACCGGCTTGCCTTAAACCCAGAAAATCGATGGCGTGTGTCAGGATTAGATTCAATAATTAGCGTAGATCATGAAACAGATTCAGAAATTTGAGGCCTAGATCCAATTAGCGTTGTAGCGCCACTGATTTTTTTTTATTTCTCAAATTTATTGTGTTTTATAAATAAAAAAAGATAAGTTTTTAAAAATAATATGGGGGAGGTTCTATCGAGGTATTAATTCGACGTGTTTATCTTTAACGCCAAATCACCAATACAATTTCAGTACCAAGACTAACTTGTGTGTTTTTGTTTGTCTGAACTGTTAACCAGTAGAAATGTCGTTAAGTCACATTGCAGTCAATAAATGGGTGATTATTTAGTTAATTGACGAAAGATAAGAATCGTATGCTTTATGCAGTATGCATTAATGTTGCATATGTGCGAAATTAAATGGCCATTGAACCATGCCATTTTTTTTTGAATATGTATTTATTTATTAGTAATCTTACAGCTAACATACATATTATAAAACAAAACACTTAGACAATATAAAAAGCCAAAACAGATTACATAGTTAAACAATATACGTATATATGAAACAGAAAACAAGTAAGTACATTAATAGACATAAATATAAAACAAAAAACTAAAGAAAACTGAAATTTAACATTTTAAACATCAAATATTACTAAATATTTCAAAGAAAAAACTAGTGTTAAAAAAAACAAAGTCTTCCCGCCTCTTCACATTCTCTTTGGTAAGGTGGAAAATATCAATATACTCATAATTAGTGTTATAGTTAGATAAAACCCCTAAACATTGGCGAATTATGCAGGTAATTATTAGAATATACAATAAATATAATTATTACCGAGACGATCCCTATATTGCGTTTTTGTACCGCCCGACCCCGAGGTTGCGTTTACAGTGCCTGTGAATGTGTGTATTGAAATTACAAATCGGCACTACTAATACGTTACCTTAGATAAAGATAAGGTTAAAATCCAGCTTAGCTAATACATAATCGTATTAAATACTGCTTCGTATTGATAGTAACAGGGCTGTGTTATTCAATTATACGTGTAATTGTACATTGTATTAGATTATGTAAGTGATAATCTTACAGTTCACGGTACTGGCCGCAATATCAAGAAATTGTGTCAAGATGCCAAGAAATACACGTTAAAATTAAATTAACTCAGAGATTGTTTTCTCATAGGATAAATTATACTGTACGAAAATGTTTAATTTAAAATTCAATCTTAATATTAATGAAGCCGAATATGGTGGTGTAAAATTTATTGTATTTGATTTTAAAGTTTCATTACATTTTATGGTTTATCTCGGACCTGTCAGAAAAAGATTGTTATTTTGACAAATGTCAATTCTCAGTTTGTTAGCGACGTTCAGTATTTAGTTTAACAATCTTTTGAAGTTATATAAATAATGGTTGCGTTATTATCTTAATAACGTAGTTAACATAATATTAATAATTAAAAATTAAAAGAAGAACATTAAAACAAATTTTAAAATTTTGGTCCCTGTGGCAGTGTACCTTTAATGCTGGCAGCATTTCCTCGCAGTATTGCGATACTTATTCGTTGAGCGAGGAAAGCACCAGCTCTGGGGTCACTGATACTATATACCAGGCCCCCACTTGAACCCCACGGCCCAAGAGTCTCTACTCCAAAGGAAAATAATTCATATTATTCGATGCGTTTGAAGCGAAATTTTGATTAAAATATTAAAAAGTTAAAGACAATAGAGTTATATATTATTGCCTATGTTCTGTGCCCGTACCAGAGTTCTTTGCCATAGACACACATTTTCCATAGATATTTCCGTCATGACAGTACAATTCAAAATTTAGTTTTGTCTGCTTAAGTGGTGTTAAAAATATCAACGGTTGTAACAACTGTTATTAATTCGAGTTAAATGCGTTTTATTGTCGTTTAATGACAATACTCTGAAAACCTGATGATAAACGATCGGCCCTAACAAATATTGCGTTTAGTTTACTTCCTTGATTAATAGTAATGTATGTTTAGTTATTTCTTATAAATATCCGCCTTAAAAATGCGAGCAAATCTGTATAACAATAACGTTATATTATATAGCTTTAACGCTACTTTAACTAGCATTGCCGTAATCGAAAGTGGCTAAAGTAAAAACCTAAACAGCATAGAAATTTTATCGGAGATATTAAAAAGGCACTATAACGCGGCAGTTGTATTGAGTAGTATTGGTAAATTGAAAATTACAAAATGCATATTTAGTAACAAGTTCGGCAGTTAAAACTTAGCAGTAAAGTAAACAAAAATGAGTCGTAAAAAATTATAAAATAGTTCATATAATAAATACTGAGCAGTGAAATAGCTAAATGGGCTGGTACGAGTGGGGCATCCTAAACCTAACCTAACCTAAAAAAATTTTTTTTACTTTATTGCATTGAACTTCCCGGGGGTCGCACTAGGCATTTCAACTCAGGGACACACAAGCACGTAGAATGTTGAATCGCCAACCACTTGCAATTACCATCCTCGGCTCAGGATATGTACTGTTACGTATACCCTAAACTTCACAGTCTCTTTTATAGGTAGCAAACTCACTGCTTGTGCTGTGTGCTTTTTTAAGCACTCGCCCGTTATCGCACAACCCTCCCAAAAGCCGAGAACAAATTTAAATTAAATTAAAACTTGCACTCGAACCGGGTATCGAACCTGGTACCTCTCACCTAGCAGCCATTTAATAAGACCGTTAGGCTTTAAGGCCCTTTAAACCATTTTTTTAACGTCAGGAAATGCTTTTACGCATATCCCTGCTGCATATTACTCCTGCAGGGAATATATGGGACTCAGACTTAATGTTTACAACCCTACTCACTAAAACCTGACGGATGCCTTCAGCTCGCCAAAGGGCGGAGGCAGGTAACAGGCCCTTTTAACCTAACCTAACCTAAAACTGCCGAAGTATTTATCGAATTTTTTGTTTCATTATAATATAATAATTTAACATAAATAACATGTAAAGGAAAGGCAACTGGCGGTCTTATCGCTTTCGAGCGATCTCTTCCAGGCAACCACTGTAAGAAAAGAAAAAAAATGTATTAAATTAGATAAGATTTTATATTTACTTACTAGTCTGTTTACGTATTTTTAGTACTGACGTTAAAAGTGATTGTAAGATGAAATAAGTGGCCTATTGTTTTTTTATTACTGTCTATGTTTTATTGTCGCACAAATTTCGCAAAAACTTCTCATATATTTAAATAACAGTTCAAGCAGTTCCCGATTAATAACGGTCAACAAATCAAACAAAAAGTATTTAATTCTGTAAGGTTTTTTTCATCGCGTTCTAAAAAGGCTCAAAATAATTTCAGATCCTCGAACAGACTGAACAGCATAGAAAACTGGTGCTAGCCAACATAGCCAGAGACCTCAGTACCTGGATGGTAGCGGTGAGGAAAGAGAAGGCAATATACCACACCTTAAATATGTTTAGTATGGATATTATCAAGAAGTGCCTAATAGCTGAATGCTGGGTTCCGATGCAGGATTTACCACTCTTGCAGAAGGCTTTGGATGATGGCGCGGTGAGCAGATTGCTTTTTTTTATAAAGAACAAGATTAATAATATCTGCGCTAAAGAGCGTACCAATTCTTTCTTAAAAGGCTGGCAACGCACTCGCGAACCCTCTGGCATAGAGTGTCCATGGGTGGCGGTATCACTTAACATCGGGTGAGCCTCCTGCCCGTTTGCCCCCTGTTCTATAAAAAAATCTAATAAGCAGTATTGTCCTAGTACTCTCTGAGGTCGTTTCTATTCCCGGCTGTGCGCCAATGGAGTGTTTACCTATGTATGTAAACTCTCTCGTACTATGAAGGAAAACATCGTGAGGAAACCGGCATGTCTCAAATACAAAAATCGACGACATGACTGACCTGATGTAGGCTGATGACCTACGCTATGAAATAATTGTTATCAAAGAAATACATAATTATGTTATGCATTCTGAGACCATCTATATATACTGCTCAAAACAATTAGCGGAACAAGATTTTTCTCCTTTCTATTGCTTAAACTAAAATTAGATTTAAATTAACTTGTACGCTATTTTTTACCTTGTTAATTTGTTAATTACTACAATTAATAAAAAAAATCAATTTGTATTTTTTTTATTAAAAAAAAATTAAAATGTGCATTGTAGACGAAAAACTAATTGGTGATAAAAAAGGTCCATCAAAGAAATATTCTTATATCGTTTGAATATTCGTCTTTAGTGACTTTCAGTAACGTGTGTGGCCTCCATGAGCCCTAATCACGGCTTGACAACGACGCGGCATGCTTCGTATGATCCTCCGAATATCTTCTTGTGGAATTCGCTCCCATTCTTCAATCAACGCTTCAGTGAGCTGCTGCAGTGTTTGAGGTGCAATCGGACGCTTCCGGATGCGCCTGTCAAGCAAGTCCCAAATGTGTTCAATTGGATTTAGGTCAGGGCTCATGGAAGGCCACTCCATTACACGGATTTCCTGCTGTCGTAAGTAATCTGACGTGATGGCTGCAGTATGTGGCCTGGCATTATCTTGCATTAAAAGAAAATCTGGGCCCATACCATATGCTGCGGGCCAAACATGATCTTCGAGCACATTTTCAATGTAAGTTTGAGCACACAAGCGCCCGGGAACAACGACGAGATCTGTGCGCTCGTCCAAACTAACTTCGCCCCAAACCATCACAGTGCCACATCCAAATTTGTCATATTCCTGGACTGCTGCTGTACTGTATCGCTCGCATGGGCGTCTGTAAACACGGAGACGACCATCGCAACGTGTTAGACGGAATCGTGATTCGTCAGTAAAAAGCACTGGCCTCCAATGTCGAAGTTGCCAATTAGCGTGATTTTGCGCGAACTGTCGGCGAGCTTGTCTATGTTGAATTGTTAGACGCACAGCCCGAACTGGTCGGCGTGATCTCAAATTGGCTTCCAACAACCTATTTCTTACCGTCTGGTCGGAAATTTCTACACCAGTAGCCGTCCTTAGTGTATTTTGTAGATCTCTTGCAGTTGTGGTGCGGTTACGTAAAGCACAGTTGACGATGTAGCGATCTTGCAAACGTGTAGTTTTTCACTTTCGACCTTGACCACGCCTTCGTGAGTATTCTCCCGTCTCACGGTATCACTTCCTACATAACGCATAGTTCGACCCTCTTCAAGCAAAGTGATAGCTCGGGAGACATGCAATTCAGTCAGATCTGGCATTATGACCTAAACTCACTCGCTTCAATGAATAACAATACTCAAAAGGCTCACTTCAATTTCTATTAATACTCAAAAGATTGAAAAAAACTACTTAAAATGTGTTTTCTGTGATTAGAAAGTAATGAAAATTCAAAGACATCACTTTGTTTTTCGTCTACAATGCACATTTTAATTTTTTTTTAATACAAAAATTACAAATTGATTTTTTTTTATTAATTGTAGTAATTAACAAATTAACAAGGTAAAAAATAGCGTACAAGTTAATTTAAATCTAATTTTAGTTTAAGCAATAGAAAGGAGAAAAATCTTGTTCCGCTAATTGTTTTGAGCAGTATATTTGGCATTCTAGCACCAATGGATTAGATTATTAAATTTATATTGATCATTTTTAAGACAACAGGTTTAATGGTGTTAAGAAATTGGACTTCTTGCAATTCGAACTAATTATTAGATTAATAAGAATAAGAATCGAATCCAGGATCAAAAGTAAAATTGATAGTGAATCAAACTTAACATGTTTGATTCATTTAAAAGAATTTTTGCCTATTTTAGAGCATTCTTAAATTGTATAATATGTGTTTTAGAGAAAGCATTGTGGGGTGCCTTTCTCGAACCTAATTTCGCTGTTTTGCTGATGATTTTTCTTTTTTTTCTGCTCTAAGTGCCAACAAATTTCTGTAATTTTATTTTATTTTAATGTGTGCTTGTATATGTTTTAATTGTGTTTTTTTAATTTTAATTTATTTATTTTTTTTGAGAAACTTATGCTTACATTAATTGTCACACATTTTAGATGTAAGATTTTGTAAAATAATTATACGTAGTAGATTTAGGACTGTGTGATGTCGTAAGCTTAATATCTAAATAAATAAATAAATATAAAATTTATTTTTTCGTAAACCTTTAATAACAATGGGAACCTGAAACATGGGCATGTTCTGAAACAATCAGTAAACTAAGACTTTGACTTGGATTTCAGAAAGTAAGCGGTAGTCCAATTCCGTCGATTTTGAACCGAGTACGCAGTCTCGAAACCCCGCCCACTTTTAACAGGACTAATAAATTCACGCGCGGATTTCAGAACCTCATTGATTCCTATGGAATTGCTAGCTATAGAGAAGTTAATCCAGGTAAAAAATCCTTATTAAAACTAATATACTTATTACTTATATAGAATCCCGAAACAGCTTAGCATGGGTGATCATTCGCACACGCCTCCGTACGATTTGTTCTTTCAACTCTCCTAGCAAGTTTTAATCGTTCTCATCAGAATTCCAATGCTACAGGGTTGGGTATTTTATTTCTTTTTTATTAATTGCGTACTTAAATTATACATACATATATATACAGCCAAATATATGTATAGCCAAAAATGGTATTAATAAGAAACTTAAAAAGGAAATAAACAGTAAAATTCTTAAAGACATTTAGGTATTACTTAAGTAATACCGGCTATATAATTCGGCTGTGTTGTGTGGTGTGAAAGTGAGGGTGTGTATGTGGGATGTGCTCTTGACTTGCATTATTTAGCGCTATGGATATTCATAATACCCCTTTTAAACATATCCAATAGCTTTAACAAATTGAACTGCGCGGTAGAAAACTGAGTATTTTGCATAGTTAGTGTTGATGTGAGGAACGTTAAACAAAGCACGAGTCAGAGAGAGGAATACATGGAATACAGAGGAACATGAAAGTGCAATCAGACAATTAATTGAATCTGAGTTGATGTCATGTAGCATTATATCGTACAAAGAAAATATGCGACCAATATTGTTTATATTTAAAATATCTATGGTATGTTGGGAATTTTTTTCCAATATTTAGATAGGTGATTCGCTGTGCAATCGTTATCAGCGAAAGAAATTCAAATTCCCTGACATAGACAAAGGGTTATCCTTATTTTTATTTTAGACAAAGAGTATCTTAAATCGATTAAATTTAATATTTTCTGAAGACTACAAAATGCTTATTTTTTCAGCTTTATACACAATTATAACATTCCCATTTCTCTTCGCTGTGATGTTCGGCGATATGGGACACGGCCTAATCATGACAATTTTTGCCGCAATTATAATTATCTTCGAAAAATCCTTATCAAAAAAAAAGTCAGATAACGAAATATGGAACATTTTCTTTGGCGGGAGATACATTATATTGTTAATGGGAATATTCTCAATGTATACGGGGTTGATATATAACGATATTTTCTCGAAATCCCTAAATATATTTGGGAGTAGTTGGATGAACGTGTACGATAATCAGACTTTGGTTAAGCATAAGATGTTGGATCTGGACCCAGCTGTTGCATACACGCAGACACCATATCCTTTGGGGATCGATCCAGCTTGGCAGGTACAATTTCTGTTAAAAAATTACATAAAACATCCTTAACGGCCAATAATAATTATCACGATTATTTTTTTGAATTCAGAATCATCTTTATATATATAATTCTACTGTACATGTGTATGTCACTGATTTTTTTGTATGCGTTTGGGTGGCGCCCTGGATGGTTAGATTCACAAATCAGCCAGATGGCGCTGCAGTCGGTACTTTCATACCATAACATACTACATTATTTATAGATAAATATAGTGTTGTTATTCGATATGTTTTCATAGAAAATAATTTTGTTCTACAATTGTTTTCCACTCTTGTAAACCATTGATGCATATGGACACTACGGGTCGTCACATAGTATACAAAGTGTCATAAAGTTATTACGTTTATAACGAAAAAATTCTCAAATAACAAGTGTAAAGCTCAATACGAGTAATATATTTACTATTAATTGTAATTATGGAATTATTTGACGACTCATTGGTCTAGTGGTTAGTACCCCTGACTGCGAAACCATGGGTCCCGGGTTCGATCCCCGGCTGAGACGAACATCGATGTGATGAGCATTTGATGTTTTGCTTAGGTCTTGGGTGTTTAAATATGTATTTATATGTCTATCTATGTATAATATGTATGTATATCCGTTGCCTAGTACCCATAACACAAGCTTCACCAGCTTAGCATGGGACTAGGTCAATTGGTGTGAATTGTCTTTAAAAAAAAAAAATTCTACAAAAATCGGACTTAGAGTAAAGATTTTTTTTTCCGACATGCAAGAAACATATAATTTTTTTTTTCAGTTCGCATCAAACAACATAATATTCTTGAATTCGTTCAAAATGAAGCTCTCAATAATATTCGGTGTGATTCACATGGCATTTGGTGTGACATTGAGTGTGGTAAACTTCAAGTAATTATTGTTACATAGAAATTATAACCTATTTACTATTTTTAACCTTATCTATACTAATATTATAAAGAGGAAGCATTTGTGTTTTTGTATGTATAGTTTGTAATGTTTTCACACAAAAACTACTGGACCGATTTTAAAAATTCTTTAACCATTAGAAAGCTGCATCATTACTGACTGACATAGGCTATATTACATTTTTATGAAAAATAGGGATCCCTAATAAAAATGCAATAATATAACCCAAAGTGTGCAAAAATTATCCATAAAAAGTATGTCATCGCGTGCGCTGTGGAAACTATTGATGATAGAATTAAAAAAATGTTGTACAGTGTATAACGTATCAATATCTGGACAAAAATTATGTTTTATCCATGGCCAATCGTATGTACGCTTATTCCGAGTCGGAACTCCATATTATAGGTATAACTTTGAATTTAATTTCTTATATTGGATTAAATGAACAGAGGAAATAGCGATATTAATTGTGTAAATTTATGATTCAAACAAAGCTGTTTTTCCAATATATGAAGTTATATGTTAACGTAAATGTAGTCTAATCTTAACATATTCAAACCTTAAAGCATTATTTGAATAATAATTTTAATGATGACAGTTAATTAGTTTGTAGTATACTCTTTATAAGTCCTGCGTTCTATGCTAGGAAACCCAACCCTATACTAATTTCACGTCTAACTAAAAATATTTATAAAATTACAGATACTTCTCGAGGCCGTACATGATATTCCTCCAGTACATTCCCCAAATTCTATTCTTGCTTCTTCTCTTCTGGTACCTATGCATCATGATGTTCATGAAATGGATTATGTACTCAACTGTGGCTGAAGGTAAATTTTAACGTATTAGCGAGTATAGTTCCTGTGCCTACTCCCAAGCGCCGAGAGCGTTATAAAAATAATAATATAGCCTTTATTCAGATCGACTTAGGTACACATATAAACATAGATCATTATATTAAACTAGCAGACTCGGCCAAGCTTTGCTGTGGCTAAAGTTTTTGTTATATTAACAAAAACGGTGTGGAAACGGAAGGAGAACACCAGTCATGGGGGGGACCCACGGGGACCATGCTTTTTTGGTGGTTATGCCATTAAATTGTAACTTTCAACACAGCGCCATCTGTTAGAATTGTGACTGTCAAATAATAAACAAATATTTTGCACGGTGTGCAAATTTAATTGATATCAGTTCGGTAGTTTAGGAGTCCATAGCGGACAAACAACGTGACACGTAATTTATATATATTAAGATAAGCCGCCATGGGCGTGTCACCATGGCAACATTAATAAGATACGATAAAAAGTTAAGATAACAATATTTTCAGATCCCGCGTTTGGTTCTGCGTGTGCTCCATCAGTGTTGATAATGTTTATAAACATGATGCTGCTAAAGAGCACAGAAGTGCGTTCGCCCTGTCAGCCATTTATGTATGAGGGACAAAATGCTTTGCAAAGGACATTTTTAGCTGTGGGTTTCCTGTGTATTCCTGTTATGCTGTTTGGAAAACCGGTCTATCAGATTATAAAGAAACGAAAAGTAAGTGTTAGGTATTTTAAGGCTTCGAAACAAATGTTTCGTGAAATTTATTGAAATTTGTAAACAATCCGCCATTTTCTACTTTTCTATTGAATACAAGAGATGTGACATTCTCGGTAAATTAATAGATTTTTTTTAGCATGAAAAATCGATTCTGCATTCTGAAATCCTGCATAATAAGTATCATCAGATTCGGGCGACCGATTTTAAAATCGTTACCCAATTACATATTATAATATTATTGTAATGGATATTGTTGATTCGGCGGATGGAGAAATTGTGACCAATTTGTGTTCCAGCGTCACATAAATTTGTATTTTACATGAATTGTTTGTTGTGCATTCTCATATGGAGACAAAATATTCAGCTTACATTTATTTACCTTCTTTATTATTGATGCTAATTTCAGCATATTTCGGGAGTGGAAGAAGGGGAAAGTGAGAAAGTAGAAGAGCAAGAAGAGATGGGTGAGATGATGATAACACAGGCAATTCACACTATAGAATACGTGTTGGGCGCTGTCTCCCACACGGCGTCCTATCTACGCCTTTGGGCTTTATCCTTGGCTCATGCACGTAAGAATTAACTTTATTCTGATTGCTCTTAATTTTAGAGCAGTGTTTCCAGTTGCCCAGGAAACAGGGGAAATTTGATTGTTAAGGGCAATTCGAAAATTTCCTAAAATTATTTGGAATTTAAAGTTCAGTTTTTTTGTTTTGAAAACTTACTTATTGTGTTTTTTTAACAATTACCAAGACGTAATTTCTTCCTAAAACCTATTATTTAAGTTTCTTAAGTGACCAATATTTTTTTAAATAATATAATCTATGCATGTTATATAGGGGGAATAAGAATTTTAGAACTTGTCTGTGTATCTTTCATTGAATGTTTTTAATACGTCTCCACTGTCCGTGTTTCGCCGGAAATGGGATTCAATTAGACAAAATACAGCACCACAAATATAGGACATTTTATATAATCATTAAATATCGGCAAATATTCTCCGTGTTGTACTGGCGATACAGATATCTTTTTTCACAGAACTCTCAGCGGTGTTATGGCAGAGACTCCTGCGCATGGGGTTAGGCGGTGGTTCACCAGTTATGGCAATACCGTTATATATGATATTCGGAGTTTGGGCCTTTTTCACTATCGCTATCCTTGTGCTTATGGAGGGACTCTCTGCGTTTCTTCATACACTTAGATTACACTGGTGAGTGAAAATAAGCTTTATATTAAACTTACTTTTTGTTAAACGTATGACAAAGATTTAGTGACGTAATCAAACCTCTCTGAGAAAATGGGAAAAACCTTCAACTTCAAAATTCCCTTAATATAATTAAAGGCATTTGACATCCATTTGACATCAGTATTAATTAGGGCAGAACCTCTTATTAATATAGAGGCGTTAGAAATATTTTTGGTAAATAATTTTTTTTTTGGTATTTCTGTACATGCCTAAAGTTACTCTATCTTGAGTTTAAAAAGATCATATTAACGTACTTTGAGACTAAAAATGCGCCGTTTCTACGATTATTAAAGGAAATAAATATTTTAACGATGCCTTGCCAAATTCCTAATCTTTTCTTTAATTGCTTCTATAATAAACTACCATGTGATGTGGTAAACATGGTAAATAATAAATTAAAAAAAATATATAAAACAGAAGCTCTCTAGGAAAGCTTATTATAAAAAATCGACCTAAAAACCTAGAAGATAAGAAAGCTTGGAATTAAAAGTTTGCTCCAGCTACTTAATTTAATAGTCACTAGATATATAAGTAGATAATATAAGCATTCATATAACATAAGACGATCAAAAAAAACTAGCTCGTGGGTCTTGCCTTTCTCCTTGTGTGCTGGTCGCGATTCCGAGAAGGCGGTAGAGTTGACAATTCAAAGTGATCATGTGATGCAACTGAATAAATGAATTTTAAAGTTGATTTTGATTTTGATTGTGATTTTGATTTTTGAATAACTTTTTTGCAGGGTGGAGTTCATGAGCAAATTCTACGAGGGCCAGGGTTACGCTTTCTTGCCATTCTCTTTCGCGGTGATCCTGGAACATGATGAGGAGGACGTTAAGGTTAAGCCTACTGCTTCTCAATGACACATATATAATACAGAACATAGCTCACAAGATACATTACACTCAGATATAGAACATAGAACTTGGTCTAGACATTTTATTGACGAGTGATTGATTTATATGATGATCGTTAATGTTGATTTAAGAATAAGATTGAATAAAAATTTAACTTATGTTTAATTAAGATTGTTGCGTTGTATGAATTCCTATTTTGTAAGAGTTAAATATGGTAGACTTGTAAACATATATATATAATATAGCATTATATAACTTTAATATGTCACAAAAAGTTGTTGAGAACATAGATTTGGTTTTAGATATTCCATATGTGCTTGTACGTTTTTATTGATTAAAAAAATAGGTAAATTGTAATTCGTTGATTTTTTATACGATCATCACTGCCGTACAAATCGAATGTTTGTTTACCAATAGTTAAGTATACTATAAGGACAATTTTGGGATTGTATATTTAAGATTATATTTAGTAAATTAATATATTAATTGCAATGCACTCAAAGACGGTAAGTTAATACAGATTTAATAATTGTACCTAAATTTTGATAATACTTGAATCCAAAAACACAGTCTTGTAAATACACTCAAATCGTCAATTCACTTAACATTTTTAAAATTATATTGAGCGTAATTTAGAATTAAAATTTTACCAAAGACTAGTTATGTAACGTAGTGCCTTGGCTATATTTCGGAATTTCGATAAAATTGGCCTAAATGTATTTCTAGCATGACATTTGATATTAAATTTTTATGTTAGCTTCTTTGTCTTTGGATTATCATCAACACTAAAAATCCATACAAGATGTGATTAATGTGTACGGGTTCCTGGGTCATCGGGGTGCTTAAAGTAATAGAGGATATTAGTTTTACTCTATATTAACCACTCACGTACAATAATAGAATATAAGCGAAATAATGAAATGTTAATTGCTATGTAACGAATGAATGCAATGTAACAGTTGAAGAGAGTGCCTGCTTCTGGCCATACCCTCGGGGCGTAACTCCGACGATTTAGGAAATCGCCACGCTTATAAAACTAAGAAAGCCTGTGTGAGCAAAATGTACAGCCTTGGCTCGTACAAGTGTGATAAGACGCATATATTTATACTTACTAATATGTAGTAGTTGATTTGAGTAGATCGACTTGAAAAACTAGAGTTATTGTGAGTAGTGTTAGCCTATTGGCTTCAGCGTGCGTCCCTCATAAGTGAGGGCGTAGGTTCGAGCCCCAGCTATGCACCAATGTACACACTTATCACTCGCTCGTATAAGGAAAACATTGTGAGAAAACCAGCATGCCTTATATAAAAAAGTAGACGCCGTGTGTCAGGCATAGAACGCTGAAAACCTTTCCTATTATAAAAAAACAAATGATCAAACAACAGATACAAATATCTGGAAATCTAAAAAACTAAATTATTTAAAAGAGACAAGTAAAAAAACCAAAGAGGAAGATTCCATCCAGTTAATATTTTCATGTATGATACAACACACAATAGAGACTTTAACCATTAAAAAAATAATAAGAATAATCTATACTTGGTTTCACTATAAATTATGTATTGGAAAACAAAACAGAATTTTTCTTCATTATATTTTAAAAATAATTTGAAGCCTCCACTCCTTTGTTACCCCGACCAACAAACCTCCAAATCCGATAAGTGTATATTCAATTATTTTCGTACAGTGAACTGCTTATCATATTATCCAAGTATGGTATGTCTTAGGCTACAATTTCTACAGGCTTTGCTAAGGCAAACTTAGTGCCTGGTTATATGTTTTCAAGATTATACAGATATCAGATATTCGCTGCATGCTAAGTGCACAAAATAACAACGCTTTTATTCCCATAACTCCGTAAGGATAAGCTAGGTGTTAGTGCGATATGGATTGGGCACAGTATGCGAACATGTCTATAACAAATAGTATTTAGTCTCCATTTAGGGCGGTTAAAGACGAGCGTTTTTTACGCGCGTATAAGCTCGCCTTTGGAAGTGCATGTAGGCACGTATAGGCGCGCTTTTTGGCACACGCGCAACTCGTACGAGCGTTGACGCGCTGCTAAGCTCGTATAAGTTCGCATTTTTGGTGTATTAAAGTGATCGATTCTCTGGCTTGATGCAATCATCGATGACACCCAGCATCTGTTTCGTCGTCTCAGTGGATAAGTAACGCAAATAGCAATGTGTATCCATGTTGATACTGACACGACGCCACTACCGGTTCGAGCGAACACGACGAAATATGCCGGTTTTTGTAGCGCGCGTGTAAGCGCGTATGCTGAAACGACCGTATACGCGGAGAAAAACACGCTAGTCTGAAACTGCCCTTAGGGTTGTAGCGTCACTGGATTTTATTGTGTTTAATCACAGCTATTTAACAATCGACACGTTTCAGGACCAAAATCGGGGCCTTATTGTTATTACATATCGTTAATAAAAAAGTATTTTATAGAAGTGACTTTTATTTCCATTAAATGTAGTTGTAATCGCATTACTTCTGATCTAATGAATAGAAATTCAAACTGAATCTTACTTTAAAGGCTTTGCGAGTAGCTATTATACATCTTCAGTTCGCACTAGAATTTTTGCAATTACTATATATAGTTTTATATTAAGTTAATCCATATAATCTTATGATTGAGAAACCCATTTTATTAGATGAAGAATAAACATATAAATTATAATTTTTATGTTAGTATAAAGTACATAGTTAAACTACTATAAAAGTATTCACAACAGTCACAACATTCACACAATTTGTTTATTAACTGTTTATACATTTATCAAAAGCTTTACCATATAAAAACTCCCTAATACCCGACATTTGTCGTCGACCAAATTGCGTCCTTTTTCACTGTTTACACTTTCGAAGACCTCAACGTCATATTTCAAACGTTTTTGAGCGAGATGCTATTTTTTTAATATTTAATCGAAATTGTTTTATATGATGTATTTTAATATCTGGAATGTTAACGGTTACCATAGCAACGCTTTAAAGTTTGTATAAACATTTGTGATTGACAATATTTGTTATTAAATTATGTATGGAGTCAATTACATTAAGTGAAAAACTAAAAGCTTGTCCGTAGTTTCGGAATTTTCTTTATATTCGCCATGTTGTTTCAATTACAAGAGAAATTTCAAAGAACTATGAATTATGTCTTTGTCTCAAATATATTTTCCGATTCAATTACATATATTAATTCTTTTAAAGCCAATCACGATGTGACATTCTCTAATAAAATAACTGTTACGAGGACGATTCTATCGTTGCTATGGTAACCGAAGCAAACATAGACACAGTTTATGAGGTCTTCATAAGTCGAAGAAGCGCTTTGAGCGCTTTAGCGCGTCGCTAGGAGCAACCATGCTTCTGCATCCAAGATGAGTAACGCGCTACATCAGCCTGAGTGACTGTGCGTCTTGTTTTTTCTACAGCGGTTTCTAAATCCGTCTTGGAGACTGGAGCTTCCAACTCAGAGCGCTTTAAGCGACGAATTTCTTCAGGAGTTTTACCGGCAATCTTTCGCCGCATTGTCATCATCGAGGCATCTCTGAAACACATTTAATAGTTAGGTTTTATTTGATACATTAGTGATAAGTTTTTATTTGCAGATGCATGTATATTAGTACAAATTTCCTACAAAAAAGTACGCAAAAGTACTATAAATAATTTATCTTTATACTATAGAGCATACTAGTTTTAAAACTAAAAATTAAAGGGATAAAACGCGGCCTAAAATGGTAGACAACAGATATGGGTATGTTGCAAAAGTTACGTCTATTGCTGTGACGTTATTGTAGTAAAATGGTAGCCATAGAAACACGGAGCAATTTAAGACCTCTCTTTAATAAGGGGACTTAGGTTCGAATTAGGTTGTAGGTTCGATCCCTGGCTGTGCACAAATGGATTTTCGGTCTATGTGCGAATATAACATTCGCTCAAACGGTGAAGGAAAACATCGTCAGCAAACCGGCTTGCCTTAGACCCTTAGACACATAGTGTATCAGGCATATCCTATGACTTGATTATTAGATTGACAAACTGAAACAGTTACAGAAATCCGAAGCCCAGGCGTAAAAAGTTTGTAGCGCCATTGGATTATTTTTATAAGGGAGTGAGGATATACAATTTAATAACTCACATTACAATAGAAATGAAATGTTTCAATGATAAAATATTACTATATACCTGCATAAATTGCAAATGTCAGATCCACTGTAGCCTTCCAAGTTAACAGCGAGATCAGGTAGATTTACATCATCAGATAGCGCCACCTCTCGGAGACATAGTTTCAGCAATTTTACTCTTGTCGATTCTAAAACACATAAATTTTAGACTCATTCATCACAATTTTACTCTTCTCGTCTCTTTTCATCACATCGTAAATACAATTTGTCAGAAAAAGACAAATGAACACTCTTGTAACAGAATAACTGTAGAATGATGCAATCTCACTGTTTCTATAATGATGTGAATTCCGAGTGAAAATAAGTCATTATTTCACTATCATTCACCTTTGGATAGTACCTTGTGATATAACATAATATCATGATAATTATAATATGGAATATACACATAATATACACTATTTTTTTATAGATACAATTGTGCATTGAAAACATAGTAATAAAAAATAATAATACTACACTTTTAAGAAGAATTTAACCCAATATGTACAAGTTTTATGAAATACTTACAAAAAAGTAAAATCCAATAATCAATAAATAGATGTCGATTCCATCCTCTCAGAGACAATAATACTTTAAAAAAAACCTACCATCAGGAAGGCCTACATATATCCGCTTCTCAAATCGTCGCCTGAAGGCTTCGTCGATGTCCCACGGGTGGTTGGTGGCAGCCAGGACCATTACCACTTTGTCTTGATTACTGAAATATTAACACACACCTCGACCTTGTTAGCCTATTGGTTAAGCGTGCTTTGCTCCAACGGATGTTTCTTTATATGTGCACAAATATTTTTCATTCCAACAGGAAGCCCCTACAAACGCTGGTGAAGAATAGGATAATCCAACTCCGAATGGGATATAAACATAAATCATTAAGTAAATATTGAGCAGTGGTTGCCTAATGGTTTCAGCGTGCGACTCTCATCCCTATGGTCGTAGGTTCGAGCCCCGGCTGTGCACCAATGGACTTTCTTTCTATGTGCGCATTTAATATTCGCTCGAACGGTGAAGGAAAACATCGAGAGGAAACCGACGTGTCTTAGACTCAAAAATTCGACGGTGTGTGTCAGGCACCGCAGGCTGATCACCTACTTGCCTATTGGATTTAAAAATGATCATGAAACCGATTCAGATATCTGAGGCCCTAAAGAGGTTGTAGCGCCACTGATTTTTTATTTTTTTTTAAGTAAATATATTTTTAGTCTGTCAAAAATATATTAACACTTAAATTAGGAGTTGTCGTCATACATCAAAAGATTAGAACTTCTTAAATGTAGCCCTAGTAATATAAAGTACCAGTGGTAGTCCACCTTAAAAAATTGTGCATATTCAGCGTAAAGAAGACCGTGGGATACTTTAGCAAAAGTTACTTAGAATTGTTAGATATAATGTAGACATGTAAAAAACGAAACGTGCGTGCCACATTGTTATTAGATTATAAGTTTTATTTTAATTAAAATAGTTAATATAACTAGAGACCTCCGGCGACAACCAACATAATTAACTCATGTTAGCGTAGTGTTTATTATGCGAAGCTGTATTTTCTCTTCTCTCTTTCTCGTATAGAATTTTCTCTTTGTTTTATAAGAAATGTATGTACGCACAATGGGGCAGCGAGTCCATCCATTTGTATGAGCAGTTCAGCTTTGAACCGTCTCGAGGCTTCGTGTTCAGAATCAGCACCGCGGACTGCACACAGCGAATCCACTTCATCTAGAAATATCGTGCTAGGAGCATAGAAGGCGGCCTGAAGGAAATTTCACAAAATATTAAAATTAATAAATTTACTATTTATTTATTTACAGCTTATGTATATATATTAACTAAAATATTGTACAATTAAGTAATTTTTATAAAATTACCAGAAAACCTATCCATTAATCTTTTCTAAGTATATTTTTAAATCACAGTATAAAACTTCACAAATAGGTCGCTTTCCGGCGAAGAGTCGAGAAAACTTTTAAGCTGCGAAAGTAAGTGGGGTATGGGAGCTTGTGGACGCTGGACTGTGCGATTACACAGCAAAAGGGTTGTTTCCGGTAGCGGTGATTTTCCGGAACGTACAATCTCATAGCCATTGTAGTATGTTAATGCCCGTTTGGGTAATCATGTCATCAATCATCAGCATTTCCGCACAGGACTCGCTATAACATACACTAAACCCCTCCCACCCAACGTCACTATTGGGGAAATTTGGGGTCGCGTTAGCATTCGACCAAAAGATCTAGTCTAGCTAGACCAGCTGCTACAGCAACCATCTTCCATTACATTGACAACGCCATACAAATGTTAAAATACAGTGGGGTTGCAATTTCTACACCCAACGCGTGATTCGCGGGATCATCTCGCTCGTACATACAAAGCAATGTGTGAACAAAACAAAAAAATAACTAAAACTAACAACTAATAACTATTTCTAACCTAAATCAAATACGTAATAACAAAACTCTCATTTAATAATAAAATAATTAAATAAATGTGGTTTAAATATATTATATAAAATTCAACCACTATCTAAAAGTGATTGGACTTCTCTATATTATCCTGTATGAGTTAAATAATGAAAGAAGTCGCACCATATCAAAAAGCAATCGAACAAGCTTCTCTGAATCACCACGGTATTTAGATGTGAGGGTAGCAGACGACACGTTGAAGAAAGTTGTTCTGCACTCGGTAGCGACAGCACGAGCTAACAATGTCTTTCCAGTCCCAGGTGGTCCTGTGAGTAGTACGCCTTTCCACGGACGACGGATACCCTAAAATCAATAATTTATTATCAAATAGTATTATATCACACTTATAGCAGGCAAGTAATAGATGGAAGAACCAAGAGCTAGAGGTGGCCAGAACACAAAATTTACTTCTTATAGAGTTAAAATTGAAGTTTACAATTTTACGATCAATTTTTTTTGTAGATTTTTTTTTCATAAAACTGAGAATACTAATAATTATACTAACAAAGAGTCAGGTAATTAGACGGGTTGAAAAACGTTAAACATATTACACAACTTAGCAATAAGTCGATTCAAAAAATTATGGTTATTTACGGCCGCTTTCTATACTCAATCCCAATCCAATTTATACTACTTCAATCCATTTCTCATAAAATACTTTTAAATAACCAATCGATGGATCGTTTTTGTAAAATATCTCTAAATTCGAGAGATCGAATTTTGACATTTATCAATCTAAATTTGTGAAAATAAAACGTAAACGGCCCTTAATTACTGTATGATATTTCGTGCAAAACAAACTTCCCTTGTTTGATATATAATACTTCATCTAACATATATAATTTTAACTTCTTTAAAGATATAAATGTGTGATATTTGTTTAACTTGTATTGAATATAAACATCAATAGTCTAAAGATCTATGTTTTATTTGACCTTCTTCATTGAATTAATAACATTTTAATTTTACATTGCTATTTGCTACCTATCGCGTCAGTTAATGTAAAGAATATATTCAAGATTATAATGTTAAAACTTGAATATCAGCTAACAAGGCTAGACAAGTCTAGAACGTCTGGGAGACATAAATATATTTACAGACTTACTCGCAGCCATTTGACCCACTTCCCAAAATGTTCACGAAAGTTATAATTAAGCATGCAGCGTGAATGGACAGCCTTATGTAATCGCTCACGCGAATCAGCTTTCACATTCGACTTAAGTGGCTATAATTGCCATTCTCAATATCTTTAACAATTAAAATTAAAACACGGTTGTTTCATGGCTGTTCTGCTAATACACATGTGAATTTGGTGACAATCACAAACATGTACGTGAAATAAACATTTCTTAAATTCTATTATTAGACTAGCTGACCCGGTAAACGTTGTTTTGCCATGTACATTTTTTTAGTTCAATAAAAATAACTATTATTATAATGAAAAATAGGAGTTAATCGAAGACGGGTAAAAATTAAGGGTTGTATGTATTTTTTAATGCCACAACAAAAAAAAATTTTTTGTCTGGACACCCACTTATATATTACTTAGAAGTTTGATAGATAGTAGCCTATTCGCAGACTTACTGAATATGCAATTTCATAAGAATCGGTCAAGCCGTTTCAGAGGAGTATGGGAACGAACGTTGTGACACGAGAATTTTAGAAGAACAAAGATTCTGCATACACTACGCCAATCTGATTATCTTAACATCTGCACCAAAGAAATTTTAAATGTACTACAGTTTCTTATGTACACACAATATCTATGTTGGGATTTACCTTGTAGAGTAGGGACCTATTAAATAAATAATATAGTAAGAACATTTTCCTTCTACCTTGAAATAATCAGGCATAACAAGCGGAAGAACCATTGCCTCTTGGAGAACAGACTTCGCATCATCCAACCCGATCACATCTTTCCAACGAACATCCGGATTCCTTTGCAGTATATCTCTTTCAAGCGTTTCCACTAAATGAATTTCGTATCCTGTTGCATCAAAGACCTTCTCATCTCGCTCCAGTAATGCATCACCATCAGCTGACACATCTGACTTCCGTTGAACCGGCTTAATTGGAACTAAGTGACGTCTTCGTGGTGCCCTGTCTACTGACCGGGTCTTTCTTCCACTGCCCATTGAACTCGAGGAGGCTTTTCGGGAGACAATAGAAGGTAACGATGGCTGTATGTCAGGGTCTCTCTTACGAAGCGTAGTCGCCCATTTTTCTGTGGTAGGGTCAGTCGGTTTGGTTTGTGTTTGGTCAAATGATGTCTCTTGGAACTTATTGACTGGCGTCGGGCGAACAACTGGAAAAAAATAACTTTAATATTTTTTATTTATTAATAACTAAATAAAAAAATAAATCAGTGGCGCTACAACCTGTTTAGGTATTGGCATCAGAATTCTGAATCTGTTTCATGATCATTTTTTTACATCTTATAGGCAAGTAGGTGATCAGCCTCCAGCGCCTGACACACGCCGTCGACATTTTGGGTCTAAGACATGTGGGTTTCTTCACGATGTTTTCCTTCACCGTTCGAGCGAATGTTAAATGCGCACATAGAAAGAAAGTCCATTGGTGCACAGCCAGGGATCGAACCTACGACCTAAGGTAAGAGAGTCGCACGCTGAAGCCACTAGGCCAACGCTCCTCAATAACTAAATACTAGTATTCTTAATACAAAATAAGTGCATGTCCCTGCATTTGAATGCTTTGTTTTAAGTATTTATTAATTTAAGCGAATGTAGGTGAAACGACTTCGTATATTGTTTTCAAAAATAAAGTTGGTCATTTGCCATCAAATTAACCTTGCGTGGGTGGATGTTTGGTACCATTTCCTACGTGTGTATGAGGATTTTTAGCTCTCTCCCTTCTTGCATCGCTCCTGTCTGACCTCAGGCCATCTCTTGGTGGCTGATCACCCTTTCTATCACCGCGTGTGCTCATCACCCGAGCAAACCCGAAGGGCTGCATGCTTTCCACCATCATGCGGTCCATCATTCTGGCCATGTGATGAAATCCGGAGCTTGGGCTGGGAAAAGAAAATGATTCTTACATATTAAGTAGTAGGCTATAGGAGCATAAAAAAAGAAAATGTTACAAAATATAAACACATTATTGTGTGTGGTGTAACAGATTTTAAATCTTTGATGTAGTGTAATTTATCACCAATGTGTATTGGTCATTTTATGAGTAGTCCTAAAACAAGACGAAGGTCTTGTTGTTTACTTTGAAGCGAAAGATAAAATATTGTAATATAAATTATTAAATTCACCACATATACCTTCTATATGTAACAATATGTTATCAGTATTAGAAAGTATGCTATCGCTACTGCTAAAATATTGTATAATGTTTCCTAAAACTTATCTTTTTCATGTTCTTTCCATCTAACCTTTCTAATTGATGCTTGAAAGCTTGATGAAATACATAGTACATACCCAAAAAACGGATCATTGAAAAATTGGCGTACACCATTTATATTCGGAATCAAAGAGTCTCCAAAAGAAAAATCCATTTTCCGTCGTATTGCTCTTATTACTTTCAGGTACATAAGTGAGAATTTGTGTGATTATTATTTTACGAGGGCATAATTTCGTGTGTAACTATTTTTTTGTGACATTTGGAGGTTGAAAATGGTGTGCCATTTGACAAGTCTGTTTTGATCCTGTCGCCATGGTAACGGGCAAGCGGAAACTTGGCGGAAACCGACCTTTGTGCTTATTTGACGTAAGTAGTCCTTGAAGCCAATTTATGAGTATGATCTTTGTTACAATGAAATAAGGGTTAAATTCAGAAATCAAGGATTCCAAAAAGCTAATGATATTGTGACCTACATGGACGGAGGTTTTATTGTAAGACTAATGCAAGGGGTGTGTTGATAATAATAATTAATTTATTGCAGGAATATGGTACAAAAATGTGTAAGGTGGTACAATCGTAAGTTCGCATATTCTGCCACACACAATGGCGCGCAAATTTGTCTTAAGGAATTTTACATTTTACATTATTAGTCAAAGTCAATTCTTATATTATTTGTATCGTACATATTATCTTTATTAAATTTATATCAACTACAGTGTCTCACGCAAATAATAAAATTCATACACCAAGTCGCTTCTTAAAGACTCTAGTCGGAAGATCTTTTAATTATTTTGGTAATTTATTGTAACCTTAATTTCCATACAAAAGGTATTTTTCCTAAACAGTTCCAGATTGATTTTTGGCACAGCCAATTTCTCCCCATGACTACTTCTTACTTCGACTTAAAAATATGTATGTTTCTATGCACGAATAAAATCTAAAATATAAATACATGCAAGATGCGTCCAATAAAGGTACGCAACTATCAAGACAGTTTGCATTATTACTCTCGTGCTCAAACTAACTACTACTACTACTAATAATAATAATAAATATAAAATTATTATTATTATACGAAAATTAAGAAGTAAGCAAACTCATGTTATCACCTACAAACACCCATACTTACATTCCTTCAAGAAAAGAGCGTACCAATTCCGGCAACGTCCTTCAAGCCCTTTGGCATTGAGTGTCCATGGGCGGCGGTATCACTTAACATCAGGTGAATCCATTAGCCATTTTCTAGAAAAAAATTAAAAACGTTCCCAGACTCACCAGTGCGTTGCCCTCCTCTTAAGTTTAAGTACGCAAATTAACTACAAGCACCCATAGACACTTACATTCCTTCAAGAAAAGAGCGTGCCAATTCCGGCAACGTCCTTCAAGCCCTTTGGCATTGAGTGTCCATGGGCGGCGGTATCACTTAACATCAGGTGAACCCATTAGCCATTTTCTAGAAAAAAAATAAAAACGTTCCCAGACTCACCAGTGCGTTGCCGTCCTCTTAAGTTTAAGTACGCAAATTAACTACAAGCACCCATAGACACTTACATTCCTTCAAGAAAAGAGCGTACCAATTCCGGCAACGTCCTTCAAGCCCTTTGGCATTGAGTGTCCATGGGCGGTGGTATCACTTAACATCAGATGAACCCATTAGCCATTTTCTAGAAAAAAATTAAAAACGTTCCCAGACTCACCAGTGCGTTGCCCTCCTCTTAAGTTTAAGTACGCAAATTAACTACAAGCACCCATAGACACTTACATTCCTTCAAGAAAAGAGCGTACCAATTCCGGCAACGTCCTTCAAGCCCATTGGCATTGAGTGTCCATGGGCTGCGGTATCACTTAACATCAGGTGAACCCATTAGCCGTTTTCTAGAAAAAAATTAAAAACGTTCCCAGACTCACCAGTGCGTTGCCCTCCTCTTAAGTTTAAGTACGCAAATTAATAACAATGGAGAGTTACACAGTTGGTATCGCCTACGAAAAAAATATTTTAAGCAGTTCATGACCCGGCGCAAGTTTAAGAGAATTTATTACCTTTAACAGTGAGGTTATTGAACTTATTGTTTACATTTTTCAGGAACTGAAATGTGTGCCAAGGGTTAATGACCTGACGGTAATACTTGTCCGTTAGGACATGAGGTCGTGGACTTTAGGAAATAATTGTAAAGGTTGTAGAAGTGATATGGCCTTAATGGTTTTGTAATTTGTCGATGTATAGAGTAAAAATATATATCATTATATTATTATCTATGTGTATCCATCTCTATATTATAAAATAAATCAGTGGTGCTAACCTCTTTAGGTCTTGGTCTCAGATTTCTGTACCTGTTTCATGATCATTTTTAAATCTAAAAGGCAAGTAGGTGATCAGCCTCCAGTGCCTGACACACGCCGTCGACTTTTTGGGTCTAAAACATGTCGGTTTCCTCACCATGTTTTCCTTCACCGTTCGAGCAAATGTTAAATGCACACAGAAAGAAAGTCCATTGGTGCACAGCCGGGGATCGAACCTACAACTTCAGGTATGAGATACGCACGCTAAAGCCACTTATATTTTTTTTTTTCAAAAACCCAATGTGACAATAAAATCACGGTAGGTACACAGAGTTTATGAGTTTATTACTCACTAGCGCCTATCGTGCTTTTGCAAGTCTGGAATTTTTTGTACAAATATTTTAGAAACAAAATATAGCCGAATTTTTAAATCAGTGCAGTTGTTTTTGAGTTTATTTCTTACAAAGACTTACAACATCATTCCTCTTTAATATAAATAAAAATCATTTTTGTTGATTGACACCTACGGGCAGTTAGCCCTGGACCACTTATAGCAAGGTCAAAAAGCAAAATCAGTTATCTCCGCTTAAAGCCCACTCACAATTGAGTTCGTTAAATTTTCATGTTATCATGACTTTTATTTTTATTATTATGACCTTATCACTGATCACCTACTTGCCAAATAGTTTTACAAATGATCATGAAACAGATACAGAAATCTGAGACGCAACCTAAAAAGGTTGTAGCCATTGATGTTGTTGCTGTTATCACAATCCTTGGTCTTGGGCTGTCTGTACCTGTTTTGTAATCATACGTTACTCATAGCTAAATAGATGATCAGCCTCCGGGTCTACGGCATGTTTCCTCACGATGTTTTGCTTGCCTGAGTGAGTGTTATAGGCACACATATACAAAAGTCCATCGGCACACATTCAAGGTTAATTGTGTCACAATTAATATGTTTATATAAGTAGTAGCTAATTACGAGGCAGAAGAAAAATTATCAAAAAAAAGATTTTTAAGAAATAAAGATAAATTTTTAGGACTGAGCTCGTCTGATATCAATTGGTACGGAATTCCATAGCAGGATACTTTGCACAGTAAAGGAAGAGTGATAGAATTCAGGTATATGAGTTTCAATAATTGGACTGTCTAAGGAACGCAAATCAAACTACCGCCAGAGAAGACCATACAATTTTGTTTTAAGTAACTAGGAGTTTTAGGATTAAAAAGAACATTATAGAGAAGTTGTTATTTTTTTTTTGTGATTCTGAAACTTTCGATACCATAAAATTGACATTCAAGATATATTATGAACTAACTATAAAGACAAGAATGCAACGAATCGATTATGTCCATTCAGTATAATTGCATTAGGGACAGCGAGCACGTTCACGTCTAGACATATTATGGGTTTTCTAATTATTGTGAAATATGTATTGTTTTGAATTATGATTCCTTTGGGTGTGTATTTGAGCTTTCCAAGATATTTTTAATTGTATTAAGTGATTAGATTTTCAGTATGTGCAATTTTCATTAAAAAATAATTCTTTAGAAGTCCACCAAAGGACTTGCGAGCTCTCTGGCATGTCCGCCGTTAATCCGTTTTTTAATTATATGGAATTTCTTGAGCGATATGTTTTGATTGGGGCATATTATAAGTAATTTTAATTTGGAAGCCCTAAGTGACAGACCCTTCTATAGAGTGTTTTCTATTATTTAAGAATTATAAAATTTAAACAATATTTGCTTTATCGCTAAAACACGTCGCACAGCAACCGGCATGTCTTAGAAACAAATGCCATCCGCCAGCCCGCACTTATACCAATGTAACACTGAAAACACTGGTTTCGGGTTCGTAGCAATATATCCAGCTTTCATCACCTGTGACGATCTCAAATACAGAATTTGAGTCACCGCCGTTGAACTTATCTAACATTTGGCGACACTAGTCCATGCGAAGGTGTTTCTAGTCGTCGGTTAAAGTATGGGGAATCCATCTGGTACAAAGCTTCCTGACGCCTAAATGTTCGTGTAATGTTTTTTTAACTTGACTCATACCAATGCCTAGGCTTGCCGCATCTGGTCATGCGTCGCACGACACTGATGTTATCTTCAGTAGTCGCTGTTAAAGGACGTCCCTCACGCTGATCATCATTAAGATTGCTACGTCCACACTTAAACTCGTTAAACCAATTGTAAATAGTGGCACGAGATGGGGCTTCATTAAGAAATGCTTATCATAGCTTTGTTGTTGAGTAAGCCCACAACGAAAGTCATAATAAATCATTGACCGAAAATTTTCTCGCGTTAGGTTCATTTTCACGTGTAACAAGAGTTTTAGATTTGCCGCCAATTCACAAAAACAAATGACAAATGAATGCAACATACTACATTAGGTTACCAAAGAGTTCTAAAATTGAAATTAAAAAAAAGTTTTCATTAGCAATGTTTTTAACTGGCCAGTTCTAAACATTTTCAGTGTTACCCGCGTAACATTTATGCCTTCAGAAATATCAATATTAAAAGCCTACCACTCTTCAATTTTTAATCATTATGCGACAAACGATTTCAGTTACATTTTTAACGATTCATTGCGTGTTGAACGTACTTGATTGAAATCGCTATAATAATCCTTGTACATAATCATTGTCCTTGGTCATAAGTAAAATTTATACAACAGCGAAAAAGTAGGAAGCATTATTCTTAGAGTTGGTAAGCCAAGGACTCGAGACTCAAGGTAAAAAATAATTATATTATATACTATATTGTAGTTATAGTAGTTTCTTGTAGACATGTAGATTTTGCCTAACGACGTCATAGGAAAATATGGGTTCGTTTCCCCGTGAATTTCAGCGTTCAAGTTGATAACTATATTATTTTAGAGTGGTTATTAGAAGAGGATTTTATTTACAAACCACAGTAGTTTTCAAATGTAACATATCATAAATTAGATTATATTATTTAAAGAAAAATATATATATTAGAATATAGATATATGCTGTATTGATTAATTATGAAATTGTACTAATAGTCTGGGACCACAGTCACTAATGGTAGAAACAAAGTTTGCTCTTGGACATAATATTATGGTAAGCAAGATGTTTTTTGACTAATGTATCAAAACTATTTTACAATTTGATCACTAAAATTGGTAAAAAAATGACCAAACGATTGAAATATCAACTTGGATGATTTAATACGGTCATGAAATATGTATTGGGCCATGACATATAGTAATATTGTATATTGTTCACAACAAATAACTTATAAAGCTTGCCTCAAATACTTCATTTTATGTGGGTAACAGGACGATAAATTAATGACGTTTTATAAAATGCGCTGTATCAAATAATATATACTAATATTTAATTAATACATACATAAATTACGAATCATTACATCATGACTGAAACGGTCATACCTACTTATTGAAATACGATTTAAAATTTAAAACATAAACTTACCAACCAACATCCCAGGCTGAATGAAATGCCGGATGCGCAGACATAGCTCCGAGGGGAACACCGAACCCAAATTCAATCTTGACATCGTCAGCACTACGAAACCATGAGCGCGACGAGCCCGCGTCCATTTTTGTTGACTGTGCGTCGTTTGACATTATTTTAAACTTAATAATATTAAAGTTTAAATACGAAAACGAACTGAAAATATATTTAACACGCCTTAATAAAAGTCTTTTTGTGCTTGTAATAGCGTTAAACCAATTTAAATTAGATGTATATAGCTAGTAAAATGTGTAACTAAATGAAATTTATATATAGCATAATTAAAAAATTTGGCATTTTAATATGAAACAAAATTATCTGCACTTAATTAATATACCTACTATTAATTTATATAAAAAATATCGAACGTATTTATAGAAAACCCCTTACAATACCCGCCATGAATGCACCCAACAATATATCGTAGCAGCGTAGCACGTCTACGGCAAGTCTACGAGTGTACGTCCGCGTCCAAACAACACTGAATTTTAACTACTGGCGATTAGGACAATGACCGCAGCAACGCCGGCCTCAATACGCACTTTTACATTGAGTATTACTCACTTGTATATGTATTTTATATCTTTCGTGATTAAATTAATTCTTAAGTACTTTATAGTTTTTAGACGCTAATTACATTTCAGAATGTAAATAGCGTCTAAAAACGTCCAACAACCAGAAATTAATTTCACATTTCTTGAGGTTTTTTTCAGTTTTGAATCAATTTAAACTGAACATTTGTAAAGAGGATTATATGTATTGTCATATGAAAATTTAAAAAATTCGCATTTTTCCCCTGCGAGGATGCACTGTATGTGAGAATTTAAGAAATAACAAAAAATTCAAATTTATTTATTGAACATTACAATTCGACAGGAAAAGGGAATACATTAATATTGTTAAATATCTATAAAAATATATTTAAAATAAATAGTCTAAAATATCAAATGCTTAAATCACAAACACAAAAGTAAAGCCAATACATTCGGCAATATTCTTGCAACACTGTTACTAGTAACTTCACCCATAATGGTTTTTTCGTAAGGTTTTAGATATGGCAAGTATTTTAGCACCATGTTTAACATAGGCCCTCTATCTAAGGTTCTATTCCGTTCTATTTCCGCTTGAAGCTCTTCTGGAGTCATGATATTTTGTTTGCTTCTAGTTATTGAAGTTTTGTTTGGTGGCAGTGTTCTTAGTTCGCGTCGGACCTGTGGTGAAATAAATAGTTTAATAATGTGCCCATAGAGCTGCAAGCATTAATTTTTAAGTTTTTATTTAGTTATATACATTTAATACTTTTTAAGACATTTAACAAATTCAGTAGGAACATAATTTATGAATTTGAACATTCGCAACGTTTTGCATTGAAATCCAGAAAGGGAATTCGGCTTAGTAATACTAAGTACTAAGCCGAATTGTTATGCCAATATTTAACAAAAAACAAAACACTACCTTTCCAACTGTTGAAACTGGATCAGCTAGACTGTTCTCCATCCTATCTAGCGCTTCTTGTAGTTGTCTAAAGGTTTCCGCTGCGCACAAAAAAGTAAAGTTATTTAAAACGGTTAATTATCTTATTTATTTAGAAGCTTTAAAGCAATATATATGCTTAAATTTAGGAAATAAAACACTACAACAAATAAAAAGAAACGAAGTTCAAGTTCATTTTATGACGTAATTTTTTTTAATCACTGCACAACACCGCACTTACGATCCGCAAGATAGTCGTCTAAATCATCATGTTTCGTTGTTTGGTTTGAAAACACCGTTATATTTGGAAGTATTATCTGATTCAATCTTGTCATATTTAATGGATTAGATGTATTTGTTTCAAGTTTAAAGGATCCATCTCTATCATTAATTCTTAAATCTTCAGTGTCATCTGTAAAATGAGTATCAGCTTAAATCGAGCTCTTTGTTTAACGTTCTTTATAACTTTAATATCAGTTTTTATACTTTTAAGTGTTATATCATTTGTTACAGTGTCATAAATTTTCTCCACATCCAAATACTCCAGATCAGCATAAAGTTCGTTGAACTTTGTCGTTTCTTCAACTAGGACATCTGGAACACGGTTTCAACCTTAGAAAGAACATCCATTGTTATTACGTCACTATTTTAACAACTTACTTTTTAAGTTCTTAGATGTATTTTGATCTTCCAAGTCTTCTAAATCAAACGATTTGTATCGTCCTAACATTCTAACTTTTTTCTTCTCCTCTATTTTTTTAGTTACCCCATTTTCTACTTCCGCATCAAAGGAATGTGTTGATGTTTCATTAACTTGCTCTTCTAGTTCGAAATCTTCGATTATATCTCTTGTGTGTACGAAATCTTTATACATATCAGTCGGATTTAAACTCAAATTAGATATAGCTACTTTCTTCAAGTAATACTCGTCGAACAGTCCAATATGATCATGTGTATCATTCGCTTCTACTTCAAGTACTGTGTTTAGCAATAAATGCTCTTCAGCGCTGTGTTTATTATATTTATCATCTGAATCATTCAAAGTGTTCTCTGCAATAAAAGTAATTTACTGAAACTATAGTATTTTCTGAAAAATTCTAAAACGAGTTAAGACGACCGGTATGGTCACGACGTATTGAATAATTAAGAATATAGTAGCAACGTACGAAAGCTGCAAAGCCCTGGTAAATAAGTATCAGGTCTTGATCGCGGCGGACAGATGGAGGCAGGTCGTCCAAGAGTCCACAAGGCACGAAAGGACACCGGACCACGCGGCGCAAAGTTACATACAAGCCGTTCTACACTGCGTAAACGACCACGCCAAGGTGCCTAAAACAATTGTAAAAATGGTTGTGACAAATTGTTAACGTGCTCAGGGAGCCATTGTGGATCACGACAGCTCTTCCGTGGTACATAAAAACAAAAGGAATATAAGTTATAGTAATAAAATATGGCTAATACTACTGGAAGCAAGTCAAATTTATTTAATTAAAAACGAATTACCATGAATCGACTTCTCCCACACCCAACCATATATGTTCGAGACCAAACTAATTGTGCGAAATCTCCATAATATTGGCTCGATCTTACAGGTCTGGAAGTAAATAAAATGTACAATGAAATATAATTCAGAGTTCATAAGCCCCAGGATGATTATCTTAGATTTTAAATAAGTTTGTTCAAAGATTCAAATATTGCACTGAAATGTTTAATTAACCAAGGATCGATTAAATATTTGCATGAACGTGACTTCATAGAGACGCTCATCTGATATGCCTTCAACAAGTGGTAATATATCTAATACGATATGCAATTGTAATGTACAAGCTGATGAAAATACTAACGGTACATAAGAAGTAAAGTTGCCTTCATATGATATTCTTTGCATATACCAAATGTCGACCATTGTTTCAGGGCGCAGTCCTGGCGCTTCGCCTACTATTGAGGCAACGCATTGTCCTACGGTTGTTGAGTCTGTAAGTTTTATGCTTTAGACAATATAGGCGAATATAACTGGTGACTTAGATAACGAAATCCAAAAATGCCTTAAATTTTTGTCGTGGTTTTTCAAAAACTAAATCAATCCATTAGAGCATTGTAAATATTCAAATTTTTCTTAAGTTTTGTTTACTTCTGTTAAAATATTGGAAGACTAACTTGGTATATCTTGAATACGTTTATTACATCAAAAGTAAACAATCTCTCAATGCGACAGGCCAAAAAAATATATACATTCTGGTAATGGGTACTTTGGGAAGTGAAGTTTCACAAATCTTTGTAGCGTACTTTAATATGGTAAAATGTACATACACAGATCACGGCAAAGATCGTGCTCCTCTAGTTGTTCCGGAGGCCTACACTGATCTGCCCAGAGTTGCGCTTCGCGGGCTAGTTCTTCAACCCATCGCTATAATAATATAGAAAAAACAGTTGCTTCTGTAATTCTAATATTGAATATGAGATTGTGGTTATTCGCACACTGAACAATCAGCGCCTTTAAAATGTTCCATTCCCAGCAATATTAATATTATTAGATTAAAAAGCCAGCCTTCTATATGAAAATGCAAGCATTATTTGCAATAAACATAAAACTTTAATGCCTTGTTTAGAATGCAAGCAATACAGTCCTCTAACAATATACTAATATTGTAAATCTAAAAACTTTGTCTAATTAATGAGTGCGTTTTATATTTGTATCTTTGACTTAAAAATGTCTTTCTTTTGGATATTTTATCAATTTATTGAGGATCGCTTAGTACAACATCACGCTATAATCAAACAAAATTGACTGAAACTGCGGGGCTAGTTTTAATGTTATTACCAATTTTAACATATCAGCGGCGGGTGGCCAGTCGTTGTATCCCAAGGCGACATCGCTTCTACGTCTGTTTAATCTCGCAAGAATTCGGGATTTGTCCTCGTGTGACAGTGGCGCGTGTATATAACCCATACATGACAATCCAGGACTCTGATAAATGTTTTATAAATTTTATATCAATGACGTCATAGGTCGGTCATCGAAAGCTGACGCGTTCACAGTACTCACACTAATGCAATTTCACTATACAGTATGTTTAAAAATATGACTTTTTTGCCAAGCTAAATTTTGTGTCAAATACATATAAATAATATGTGCATACGAGGGTGGATCCAAAAGTTCTAAGCCCGACCAAGAACGTAAAAGAGTAGTTTGTGTAAATAATTTTTCATTTTTCGACATAAGCTCCATCTAGCTCAACACACTTCACTTTTACTTCACTAACAATTCTTTCAATACTCCTCTTAGAAACACCAGTCGCATCTGATGTCAAATTAAAAATTAGATTTTTTAATTAAACTGTTTTTATTAAGATGCCTAATATAATTAAAAACATTGTACACCATTTCACAAGATTGTCCTGGTAAAGTTTAGACGGAATATATTTCATAAGACATTTTTTTCAAAGTATTCTAACCTCCAACCAAATAAGTAAACAATCACAGACAAAATAATAATGAGAAAAAAGATCAACATGTACAGTAAAAATCAACATAAACAGTAGCAAAAGCAAAACAATAACTGTCTCTTTTATACTCATAAGCTTGACCGAGCGCAAGAGAGACGGACAGTCTTTTCATGATGCATACTCAGTGTGACATCACGCCTCACGCTTATTAACAGACACTACACAAGCAAATATGTAAATGTGTTGAAGCCGCCAGCTTTAGATAACATACCAATAGTAAGTATAAAATTATGGCAGAAAGACATTATTAAAACGCCACGCGACCCGACGAAGAAGTGAATCAAATTGTAGGTACTATTTTCTTGTATAAGTCCTTTTTAATAAAAACGTGTATTTCCTCAAATTGTGTTTTAATAACCCGAAAGTATATATGAAATCTTTCATCATCTAGAAGTAAGTCTGGATGTAGAGTATATTCACCACATGTACTTCTCTTTTTATTTATTTCATGTACCCAGTAACGCCTAGTCATTATTTTGTTCTTAAGTCGTTTAAGTATCAGATATGTACCCAAAATTTGCATCAAATCTTCTTCAAAATCTTCATCTGACTCGTTATTTATTAAACCCATAGCACAATTAGCACACGACTATACACCTTCACTATTGTCATCTAAATGACTTCTGAATTTGCAAGCGTGTCGTGGTGTCGCGTGTTGGTAATGTGCACGATGGACATCGGGTGTCGACACGTTGCGTCGCGTGGCGTTTTAATAACGCAGTGACTATTCATACGGGTATCCGTATGAATAGACGCAGCCTTTTAATAATGTGTTACCGCCTTTAAAAGTATAATATTGGTCTTACTGAGAATCTACAGAATGTATGTTGGTCCGTATGCCCACACATCCGTGCACCGCAGTAATTAACGGACCCAGATAACGTCAAAATTTGTAAACTAAACATTAGCACTGCCAGCCATCTCATTTTAGAATTTTGATTTACATTTTAAAAAATCTTGCAAATCCTTGATAGTGTCATCAAGTGACATCAAGCATGACAATCGCAAGATATGCGGCCACAGAAGATGAATGACTGTCTATTGAATACAAATCATTTTAGATAGTAATATTTTTGAGTGTGGAGAAGATATTGGTGACCTCGACCATATTTTCTTTTCTCGTTTCCAATATGACCGCACCTCCTTTCTAAATTCCTTACTATAACTACATGTTCCGTTTCCGACTCTGCCTTTTGCTCTATCCTTTACTGTATTATAATGTATGTTCTTTCATATTCAATAATAATATTAATATGTAACATGTTTATGTACATTTTGTTTTTAACTAGCTTATCCCTTTGTTTATTTTTTCTCGCGTGTAGTTTCCCAACCTTTTACTTGAAACTGGCAAAGTTAAAACTATTGCCATAAAAAAACGTTTTTACTTTTAAATTTCTCACATATTCAGTAGGATTTTACTTGTTTAATTCCCTGCAAAAGCTTCGGATAGCTGTATTTTTTTCATTTTTATGACCAATGTAGGCTACTTCTAAGTTCAGATTATATTATATATTTATTATCCTTTTTTGTATTATATATCGTACTTCACATTCACCGTTTTCTTTGCTGGCGTTTGGAAGAGTAGTAGCGATAATGATAAGCCTATGTAAATGTTTTAAATTGTAATATATCAAAAATGAATTGCAAAATATGTTGGTAAGCACAAAACTCGAAGATGGCAGGACCAAGTCGAGTAATTTTATTCGTTCCTTATATTATGTTCTTAATATTTTTGTAATAAATAAGAATTATACATGCTCCTAAATTGATGAAATTTTGTGTGTATTCAAGTGGATTCAGGAATGGTTTCTTAGCTTCAATTTTTATTTTAAGACCCGGTACACACACGGTGACGTCTATCAGGTCCGCTAGTATTAATAATTCTGAACAAATAAGAATAATTTTTATATTAAGATAGGAAATCTATATTGGAAAATAAAATCCATTTTTTGATTAAAATGTATTAAAGAATAACAGTTGTTTTACAAAGTGCTGTTAATAAAAACACAGATTATAAAAATTATACACGATCTTGGACTTAGCTAGTTTATTTATATAATAATAATATACCTTAAATTAAAAAATATATATTTCACCCTAAAACAATTAATATACTTATTTTGTTAATTACAATAGTGTCGAATGGCCCCAAAACAATTAAATAAAATTTAAGGAAAAAAAAAACATAAAATAAATCATTAACGCACTTTTGACAATATTTATAAGTAGCCATATTTCAAAAGAATATTTTAATAGACATTTATTTTAACAATTACTTTTAAAATAAATTGTTTTTACGTATTTTTAAATAAACATCGTATACTTAAATTCATTAAATAAAAACACTCTTTTCTTCCTATGTATCACAATTGCCATAAAAATATAATCGTTTAAAATAATGTATTGAAAATATAGTTAGTACATAAACAATTGAAGGAATTATTTTTTATCGTAGTCCTGCTCCGTGGGCAAATAGTACATGGAGTCAATGAAATGTTTTGTAATATCTGACACCAGACTGCGATCCGAGATGCCCTGGGCGACGCCGTAAATGGCCATCTGCGAATGGAAATTTATTAGTTTGTTAAATTAGTTTATGTATGTGAGAATTAAGATACTGTATAGGTCTGTTATCTAAAGCTGGCGGCTTCAACACATTTACACTTTGTGCTTGTGTAGTGTCTGTGAATAAGCGCGAGGCGTGACGTCACACTGAATATGCATCATGAAAAGACTGCCCGTCTCTCTTGCGCTCGGTCAAGCTTATGAGTATAAAAGAGACAGTTATTGTTTTGCTTTTGCTACTGTTTGTAAATACATGTTGATCTTTTTTCTCATTATTATTTTGTCTGTGATTGTTTACTTATTTGGTTGGAGGTTAGAAAATTTAGAAAAAAATGTCGTATGAAATATTTGGTTCCGGCAAAACATGAACAGGACAATATCGTGAAATAGTGTACAATGTTTTTCATTATTTTAAGTATCTTAATAAAAACAGTTTAATGAAAGAATTGTTAGTGAAGTACGCAATCCAGATAATATAATATATTATATTATCGTATAATATATCATATCCAGAAAAAACACAAAACCCAACCCACCCAACCTTACTAAAACATATTATAAATAATAAGGCATATTTTTAAACATACTGTATAGTGAAATTGCATTAGTGTGAGTACTGTGAACGCGCCAGCTTTCGATAACCGACCTATATCTAATATTATAGAGGTAAACTTTGTGAGGTTAGGGGCTGTTCAAGTATTACGTACGCACTATTGGTCTCTTTGATTTGGTGACTACGTTAACAGTAATTATTTACTTTTTTACACATATTACCCACATCTATGCTTGAAAACGAAATGCATTTTCAAGGATTCCTAGAAAAAATGAATACGTTTATGCACTATTATTTTTGAGAGCTTTGCTTACTTTTGCTGAGAAGAGGAAGAAAGGGGGATAAATTGCAGTAAATCTGCTTGCGTAATACTTGAACGGCCCCTTATATAGGACCATCTCTGGATCTACTGAACCGATTCTTTTATCAATAGAAAGCCACGATACTTCTAAGTGTCATTTTTATTTTATTTATTGAAAAAGATTTAAAGCTAACTTACTAACTAAATATAAAGTTCTTTTTACGCCATTAAACAAAGCTTTAATGGATTGGTAACAATAATATCATTTTAATCCAATTATATATATATATATATATATAGAAGAAAGAATACTGGGTAATTACTGGACCAACAAATAAAAGATTAAGAGGTAGACCAAAGGAAAAATGGATTGATGAAATAAAAAGAAAAGCTGGTGTACCCGTAGAGGTGTCAATAATGATTAATGATTTATAATAATGAATTTTGATTTTGATTTTTTTATTATTTATTTATCATTTAAAATTTATATGCATTGAAATTATTCATTATAATTAGAATTTAAATTTAAGGATTATTATTAGTAATTTTTCTTTAATGCATGCACATATTTTGTAATAATTAATATAATATACTTGTTTAATATATTGTTCATTATGGAAATAAAGAGGCTATAATAATAATATTGATCAATATTACCTTTCCTTCGACAGGAGCATCGCCAGCCTTCAAGCACTCCGCTGCAACTACGCGAGTATCATTGACGAAGCGTTCCGCCACGCCTTCTGCTGTGTGGGCGTGGGTCACGCAGATGTGGATCCTAGGCGAAACAAATACATATTAACTTAATTTTATTTCTTACTAGCTGCCCCCGCGCTCTTCGTTTCGCCTTAACATGATTTTTTACTTAACTTTTTTAGTACAATGAAACAATTTCCTTGCTAGATAAAGACTGTTCGCTTTTCCAGAATAAAAACCTAAGTACTAAATACAAAAAAAAATCGTACTTTTCCAATTTTTCTCTCCATAAACTCTTCCATAGATAGATTTCAAGGAATATTTTTTTTTAATTCTCAAATTTGACCAGCCGTCTTCGAGTTATGAGCTTAGCAACATATTTTCCGGTTCATTTTTATTGAAGTGAAACTTCTTTATCGACGTATGGGAGAAATTTTGTAGCAAATCGTCATGTTTTTCGGTTACGCGCCATGTTGCTTTTTGAAGTCAAACTTCTTTATCGGCGTTGGAAAAAAATCTACCGTCACATTTTTCGGTTACGCGCCATCTTTTTCTTGTCCCTACCACGGTTGATCCGAAGACATTCGAAGCCATTAATAACAAAAATATATAATAACGATAACAATGATAGTAATAATTCTATTTCAATTCATGAAATTCTGTAATAATCTTAGTAGGTAAAATGTAATTGTATTTATGTCTATGATAATAAACTTTATCTTATTTAACTTTATTTAACGAATTTCTGTAAAGTTGCATATATCATTTTTCGAAAAATAAGATCATAAAGAAGTTTCACTTCTTACGTGTGTACACCTAGTACACGCACAATTTATTATTTTTTTCATTGATGCTCCGTTCATAGCAACCGTATGACGCTGTTATGTAGTCTAGTTTTATGTTGATAATGAATGTTTTACATTGAATTTAATTTTAAATCGTTTCAGTACAAGTCAAATCTTTTCCTTTATTATTATATAAAGCAACAATGTGCATAAATTGCACTTCTTTTTATAAGTTCTGGAAACTAATCATTTGTAATAAAATTCACCTTTCACCCAAATTAAAAGCGAGTTCAAAGTGTCTCGTGTCTAAGACATTATTGAAAAATCCAATTGAAATAAATTATTACATATATTATATCTATTTATTGACGTTCATATAACATCAGATATTCAATAATTAATAGTAATTTATCAAGATTAATACTAGAATAGTGGTGGCCTCAGTCGGCTGTCATCCCTGAGGTCGTAAGTTTGAGCCCCGGCTGTGCACCAATGGACGTTCTATGTGCGTGTTCAACATTCGCTCAAACAGTGAAAATATTGTCTTGAAACCGGCTTGCCTTAGACCCAAAAAGTCGATGGTTTGTGTCGGGCACAGGAAACTGATAACCTTCTTGCCTATATTGGCAAATGATTACGAAACAGATTTATTTATTTATTTATTTATTTATTAAGGAACACCAACAGATTACATGTATATATTTTCTAATTAACAATATTGGGTTTTATTCTAGCATGCAATCTAATAATAGGTGTACACAACATTGACTCTAATAAATGAAAGCGGACAGAGTTTACTTAAGTATTTGTATCTTTAAACATAGATAAATTGAAACGTGGTAAATATTACATGACTTATGGCTGAGATGACTGAATTTTCTTCTTAAAACTAGGAAGTGAGTCATAATACACGTCAAGACTATGTCTACAACTACATTGGTTAAAATTCCTAAGCATTCTACTGAGGGGCGCATGTTTACCTAGATTGGTTAAGGACTGTGGAACGACAAAAGTATCAGTCTGTCTTCTTCTTGCGTTGATTCTAGGCACTACGAAGTAAATCTTTTTTAAAATATCTGGACAAATAATCGTGCCGTGCATCAACTTGTACAAAAACACCAGGTCCACAATCATACGACGATCCTCGAGAGTTTGCAAATTGAACTTCTGTAATCGATCAACATAATCCCTTCTGTAGCAAAATTTAGGGGTTTTGTACGCCAGGAACCGTGTGAATGTTCTTTGAGGACGTTCTAGTGCATACTTGTGTGTTTGGTATGTGGGATTCCACACTACACTAGCGTACTCAAGGTGGCTGCGCACCAATGCATTGTACAGAGTAATAAGAGTTTTAACATTCTTAAAGTCAGTGGTATTACGCCTAATGAAACCGAGCATCTGAAATGATTTCGCTATAATTATTTCGTGGTGAGGAGTAAAACTGAGAGCACTATCCAGCGTCACACCAAGGTCTCGTATACGATCAACCTCCTCAAGAGCAACTCCATTAATTGAGTAAGAAGATTGGAATAAGTTTTTATTCCTAGTAAATTTTATATGAAAGCATTTACCAGCATTTAAAATCATGTGGTTATTTTTACACCAAGTGTGTATGGCAAGTAAATCCTTTTGCAATAGAGCAATATCATTCGTTGAAGTTATTGTCTTAAACAATTTCATGTCATCGGCAAACAATGAACATTCACTATAATGAACATGATCTACTATATCATTTATAAATAAAATAAATAAAATTGGCCCGAGGTGAGAGCCCTGAGGCACGCCTGAAGTTGCCACATACGGTTTTGATGCATAACCATTTGTCACCACTGTTGATGATCTGAATTTAAGGTACGATGCAAACCAAGAATGTAAGGATCCGCAAACACCAAATGTAATTAATTTTTTTAATAATATATGGTGACAAACTTTGTCAAAGGCGCTACTAAAATCAGTATATATCGCATCTACTTGTATCCGCTTATCAACATGCTCCATGAGAGTTGTGACATAAGGAACCAGGTTCGTAGACACAGATCTGCCGCGCTGGAAACCATGCTGTCTCACACTTATCATAGGTTTAACGTGATAAGTGAGAATTTCACATATAACTGACTCAAACAATTTTGAAAACGTGCTCAGAATCGAGATAGGTCGGTAGTTTTTTACGCTTTCCCTTTCACCCTTCTTATATACTGGGATAATACGTGCTTCTTTCCAAATAGTAGGAAATATTCCTTTGTCCAGGGAAGAATTAAAAATAAGAGTAAGAGGGAAAGCGAGCTCGGCAGCACACCTCTTCACGAAAAGGGGTGGTAGACCGTCTGGCCCAGCGCCCTTTGTAGGATCCAGTTTTTTTAAAGCCTTTAGTATGGTTGCCTCTTGGAAAACTATTTTGCTTAATAATAGGTTAGCCATGATATAATCAGGATGGGTATAAGCAGAGGCAGTACTATTATTCAGTTCGTAGACATCGTTATTGAAAGTCGATGAAAAGTGTGTGGCGAACAAATTTACTATTTCATTGCCCGTTGAGCCAGTCCCACTGTCATGTTTCATGAGCGATGGCAACGCATTTGAATTTTTTCGTCTTTCACTGAGGTATTTCCAGAATTTTTTGGGATCTTTATTTATGGCCTCCTCTGTGTTACGTATATAGGCCAAGTAACACTCTGAATAATGCTTATTACATCGTTCGCGTAGAATTTTGTACTCAAATTCATCACGGGGGTTATTGTACTTACGTGACCGACGCCTAAGTTTATTCTTTTCCGAGAATAATTTTCGAAGTGAATTATTAAACCAGGGTGGGTAATTATGAGATTTTCGATGAAATTTAGGAACGTGTTGTTTGATTATACTATTAATATGTTCATAAAAGATTTCAGTCATCTCATCAATACTATTTGTCACAGAGAAAACGAGACGCCAGTCGATCCCACGCAACTCTTTAAATATCGTCGAATAATCAGCCCGGTAAAAATTAAAACCAATGTGCGGCAACTTCGGCAGAAACGCGACTGTTAAATCCAGAACAACAAACAACTGAGGGTGATGAGCATCAAGCTTACTTAAAAGATCCACTGGCCTCTCGAGTGTTGCGTTAGCCACATTTGTGAATACTAAATCTAAAGTTCTATTATTAAAGTTTTTAACATAGTTCAATTGCTTTAAGTTATTTAAGTTAACAAAATCTACCAACGCATATCCAAGAGGGTATTCATAATTTGTTGGTAGGACTGTATCAAGATTGTCATCACGAGACCAAGATATATATGGCAAGTTAAAGTCACCAGCAATTACTACTGCATCCAGTGACTGTATGACACTCGTTGCATTAGCACAAAAACATTCTAGAATATCCTTCGTTGGATAAGGAAAATAGGGACAGCAAATTCCAACTCTTTTCACGTTTGAGTGAGGTGCCTCGATATCCAACAGGACCCAGATGTCCTCACATGATGTTTCCCATGCTTGCATTCGTACAGACTTAATGGTATTTTTCACAGCAATAAGCACGCCACCACCTCCGTCCATCGGTATTCTGTCCCTTCTGTAGACAGTATATCGTCGGTCAATAAACTCATAAGTACATATAGTAGGCACAAGCCACGTCTCCGTCATTATGATGATATCGAAATCATGTTTTTGTATTTCTTGACGAATTGCATTTGTCTTCGTACGCATACCTCTAATGTTTTGGTAGTAAATATTTAATCCTGCCATTGGATCCATAGAACTGTTTAAATGTATGGTCAGGAAGTAATTAACTAATAAGCTTTAGACTTTCCAAGCTACGAATGCAAACAGCTTGGCTGGTCTCGTTTTTTCTTGCAAATATGCGACCATCACGAATCCAAACAAACTTGAAACCAACTTCTTTAGCTTTGCGCCTAGCAGCAGCATGTAGATGCTTGTTCGTGGGGCTCAGATGCTCAGAGACATAAACAGGAACCCTTGCGCCGCCCAATCCCAGTTGGTGGGAGTTAAGCTTTTCCTTCGGGTTGGCTTTATTAAAACTCGATACGGCCGCAAGAAGACGATCTCGAACAGCTCGGCTGCGGAACCTCGCTACTACGGTGCGAGGATGTGGAGTGTCCCTATTTAATTTCGCTACTCGAGTCACTTGCAGCACATCTCCCTCGGCCAAGGGTTGTTTTACCAGCTTATACAATTGCACCACAGTATTTGCCAAGTTCTCAGAAGAATGCTCAGGGAGTCCGCCAATTTCAACGTTCGCCTCGCGCATATGCTGTTCCACCAACGCTAGTCTACTGGTGAGGTCATTTACTGATAATTGAAGAGTCTCGTTTTGCTTTTGTAGCAAGGAGATCGTGCTCACATTGTCCTCAAAAATTTTCTTCATGTCCTCAAATTGAGAGTTGCAGAATTTCAACGCAGATTCGAGTGAAGAGATCTTATCGTTGAAATTTTTGAACGCCTCTGATACGATCTCATTTAAAGATTTTTTTAAGAAAGACTGAAACATTTCCTGCAATTCTTCCCTAACGATGGCACGCAGAGTATCATTGGACATCACACTGTGCTCAAGACTCGGCAAGTCGTCAGAGCTTTTGCGACGATTCTTATTTTTATTACCGTCTCTCAAGGTGACGTTAGTCGCATCATTCGATGCTACTGTGCCCGGGCGAATAGGGGTATTTGTATTATCCGTTTTAGGTTCCGAGCTGCGGCATTCTAAGCATTTCCATGACTGCTTATTTTCAATGGACATTAGATAAAATCGCTTACTGGAAACGTTCGCACAATGCAAGTCATAAACCAAGCAGCAGATACAGCATTTCATGAACTCCCTGCCAGTGACAGCGGCCTTACAACCGGCACAGTTCTTAGCCATTATTCCTTGTAGATAACTCTTAATATGTGCTAAAAACAATCCAACGCTAAGTAGTCGGAACACAGTACACGGCGAAGCACGGTGAGGCGAGCTCTCGTCGAAAAGGGCTTAAGCGCCGTGCAGTTAGCGGCGCTTACGCGTTAGGCCGAGTCACGCACGATCGAGTGTCATGGAGTCACAATGAATGATGTTATGATTTCACAGTTTACCAATATCAACACAAAAACACAGTCCTGCACTATTAATTCTATTAAATTGAGTTATACACGACACTAATTGAACTTCACACACATTATTTTGCTAAATTCAGACATGGAACTGTACTTTAGACTTCGAAAAGGAATAAAAAAATGCGGAGAGATTGTCACCGCATGTTACGATGTTGACCGCCCGAAACAGATACAGAAATCTGAGGCCCAGACCTAAAAAGTTTGTAGCGCCACTGGTATAATACTAGTATAAATTCTGTATGATTTAAAAATTAATATTAATTGAAACACCAACTTACCCAGACGGAAATTGTAGAGCATTCAAACTCCACCCCTTTTTGTGTAACAAGTCGGCCATTTTGAATATATCGAATTGCTTCGAGCCGAATGCAATGACGGTAGTCGCAGGTTTTCCGAATATGAAGATACCCTTTATCTTTCGGAGTCTGTGATAATAAAAATGTATACGTTTTCAGGAGGCAAGTGATAACAGTTAATTGACACCTGCAACGGGTGTGTTGCCGTCCTTTTAGGGTATATTTGTGTCCAGCAATGGACACCTGCCATGGGTGATTACAGGTGCGTTGCCGACCTCTTATTATTTTTTACTAAAAGATTTTAGTGACCATGCAGACTTAGAAACGCGAAGTAACCATACATATTTAGAGGTTTTTGGTGACCATGCAAACTGTGACACTTTCAGTGACCAGGCAGACAACGAAACGGCAGTGGTGGCCTCAACGTGCTACTTTCAATCTTGAGATCGTGCACTAGAATCTCGGCTTGGATTTGGCCCAATGGCCTTTTCTACGCAATTAGTACTTACTCGTATCTTAAAGGAAAACTTGGTGAGGAACAGTAAGCCGATCACCATCGTTTTTGAAAAAAAATATCAAAAGCAATACAGAATTCTGAGCGCTATCGGTTCTTGAGTGACCATTAACGCTTAATGAACGACTCTGAACTTAGTATTAAGTTATTATTCCCAACAAACATACAATGTTATAAATTTGTTGATATTTATTGGTCGGTTGATGCAATAAATTGACTAAGTTGATTTTTAGTTTTTCCTTCACTATGGTTGCCTGGAAGTGATCACTCATTAGCGATAAGGCCGCCCGTTGCATCCCTTATATCAATCCTATAGTCCTAATAAATAAACACTGATTTTTCCTAAGGGAGCGTTCAAGTATTACGTCACTCAATTTTTAAAGAATATTGCCCCCCCATGTAACGCGCCGTAACGTTTATCTGTACCCAATAGATAAACCATTATGTGGTGTGATTGTATTGAAAATTCGAAAATAATATTAACAATAACACGTAATTCAATCCCCGCCCCGAATCGTAACGTTTTACAAAAGGAACCCCCCCCAATCCTTTCAAAATTCGTTACGTAATACTTGAACGCTCCCTAATATTGGAAGACTTAAAAATATATTAATAAAGACTTACTCTTCAAGTATGTAGTTCGTGGTCTGCAATATCTCCCTCGTCATGTCAACGTACCGATTCTTCCCAATATACATCATGCTAGCCCAACAGGCTGCGATTGAACCACCCGCACGGCTGCCTTAAATAGGGCAGAAAATAATACGATCATACCACGCGTAATATTACTAGCACAGAACATTACTATTAAAACATTACTAGTAAAAAGAGAACCAGCAGCTATTCACTGATAAAATTCTTATTTAGTATTGTCTTTTATTGACATAACTTTTACACATTTAATAATAAAACAATTTTTACCGGATTGAAGTTATGTATTTACAATTATTTATCATAATTTTAAATTTAACCGACGTTTCGCGTGCTTTACAGCGTGCGTGGTGACTGGGTTTTGGCAGAAATGACATTTCTAAATTGGAATATAGTCCAACATTCGATATGTTTAATTTCCGATAACTTGGTGGACAAACACACATTTAGTACACGTTCTTGGAAATAAAGATACTTAATGAAATGAAATGAAATGAAATAGTTTATTCTTGCAAGTAGGACTATATAAATCACTTTTACAATGTCATCCTAAACTAGATGAAGTCGACATTTCCTAACTGACTGCCCTGAGAAGAAATGTCGAAACAAACTCGGGGGTCTTAGTCTCTTTTATAGTCCAGATAATGCAATAATAAATTAATAAATTGGTGTAAACAAATGCAGAGTATTTACTGGACTGGTCTTTGGAAGAAAGAACCAGATCGATCTGAGCAAGCCTGTGCCAGCAGACGGCAAGCATGCCCCGAATAGCTCATGCAGCTCAACCATTTTTGAGGGAGCTGCACAACCCGGTACACAGCAATACCGCCAGTGGCACCATAAAAATATGTGGGGCAACAACTCACTCAGATCGCCAGCCCAAAATAACTATAGACTAAAATGTATCAAATTATAAATCAAGCAAAAGAGTTTATGATATACCCGCATAATGTTTACACTTACAATGGATACAAAATGTATTTTTAAGGTGTACCTTAAGAGAACAATATAAATTCTAACAATCTTTACAAAATACCTCCGTTTATATAGGTTAAAATTATGTTTTAACTGGTTAAAAGCAGCTTTACCATTAACAGTGGGCGAGCCATAGACGCCTCCGGGCCAGTCAGTAGTGACCGTGTACTGACCATGCCTGTACTCTTCATGACGATAGAGTACCACTGACGTTCCTTTAGGCGCGAACCCGTACTGGAATCAAAGTACACCAACGTTTATGTTTATATATTTTCGTTAAATTTGAAAAAATAATATCAACTAAACCCGCCATTGTCTGACGCATCTATCGCTTTCTCGGTTCCCTGGACCAGCTCCGGGCGCGCAAAGCCAACTATTTTATAGAAATTTTAACGAGAATGGCCGGTGTATACCCCCCAACGAATGCCCATAGAACTTGTTATTTATTCGATAGTTAAACCAAACTGAAAATTAGTCTAAAATGGAATTTGAAATTCTAGGTTTTTAGTATTAAAATTTAAAACAGTCAAAAATCATAATACGAATATCTGTCTGTGATTGCACAGAACATTACTAAAGTCTATGTAAATAAGAAACGGCGTGACAGTTATATAATTCTTATTTGCTATACGTCATTATTCACAGAGTATATAGTTTTATTATTCCTTATTTATAATACTGATTACAGTCAAACTATAACGTAACATACAAAAGTAATTGAGAACTGCAGAGACCTCAAAGTCTGCGACGGTCCGCACAGACTTCAGTGTTTATCTTCTGTATAAACTTGTCAGTTGTCAAAACAAATCTGTGAGTTGTCAGTTATACATTTTGAAATAATAGTTTCCCATAGAGCAATAAAAAATTCACAGAACAAGAATCCAACCAATATCCTAGATGAATCCTACCTTGAAACATGATAAATATATAATGAAACACGGTCGCGCATTATCCATTAATATTTATACTTTATATATTAACTAAACATATCTATAAAGTTCTATGTTTTTTAAAGTTTATTTATATGCTATTTTTAATATTCGCATGAGTTAAGAATTCTTAAATAACATACCTTATGTGTATCAGCAGACATACTAGCGACACCTGGTAGCCGGAAATCAAAATCGGGAACCGGATATCCGGCATCCGGCATAAAGCACGCTACGAAACCGCCAAGACACGCGTCTACGTGTAAGGGAATCTCGTACTCTAAGGCTATGTTGGATAGGGCTCGGATGTCATCCATTGTGCCGTAAGGGAAGTTGGGTGCTGACCCAACAATCTGAAATAGATCAATACAGAGTAAGAATTCCAATATAACAATATATTGGAAATGAAACAGGAAATGTCCTGAAAAATAATACCCATATTGCCATAGTCTATGGTAACATCACGCCAATGAAGACGACTGCTTTATACCTAATCTGTGTTGCTACAATGCGGTACCAATAACAATGAGTCTCCGACTAGGGTAGACTCGAAATCGAGAATCACAAGTTTGCGCGTTATCCGCTAAAATCCCCCTTTGTCCTTTCTTCGAAGACACTCTCCTCAAAGCCTCAGCTAGCATTGGAATACTGGGCGTTGACATATCGAATGACGTTCAGTTTCAGACGTCCGAACGGTTATATAAAGAAATGAAAATATACGGAAGCTCTGAAAGGTTCTCAAAAAGTTCGAGGAATATTGGTAAACGTCACGGTATTGTCGCTCAGATAAAAACAATGTTAAGACTTGAAAATTGTCCCCCTGACCAAAACACTGTGTGCTTAAAGCTAAGCAGATTTTTAAGAGACTAAAAGAAGCTGGTGAACAGTGTTGGCTTAGTCTCTTCAGCGTACGACTCTCATCCCTGAGGTCGTAAGTTCGATCCCCGGCTGTACCAATGGACTTTCTTTCTATGTGCGCATTTAACATTCGCTCGAACGGTGAAGGAAAACATCGTGAGGAAACCGGCTTGCCGTAGACCCAAAAAGTCTACGGCGTACGTCAGGCACAGAAGGCTGATCAGCTACTTGCCCATTAGATTACCAAATGATCATCACACAGATACAAAAATCTGAGGCCCAGACCTAAAAAAAGGTTGTAGCGCCATTGATTTATTTACTAACAGAATTTGGAAGGCCGAAAAATAGTTACTTTATGATACGAGAAAATTTTACGTAAGAAGATTACTACTGCGTAGTAATATTACTGTATACCATATTAAAAAAATTCTTAATATCCACGTCAACTTACCAAACAAGTCCTGCGTCCAATGGCCTTCTTGACAGCTTCGATGTCAACTGTCAAAGTGTCAGGATTGACAGGAACAGTGACAACCGAAATGCCCAAATATTGCGCGGCCTTGTCAAAGGCGGTGTGAGCCGTCGTGGCAAGTACCATTTGAGGATTGCTTATGCCCTTGCTGTATGCGCGATCCCTGAACGCCTTGCACGCCATCATTATTGACTCTGTACCACCGGTTGTAACCTAATACAATAGTTTAACATGAGTTAACTTTTTTTAAATTAAAAAAAACACCAACGGGCAGAGTTCGCGAGTGCCGGTACGCTTTGAAGACCCGTAAGTCGAAATGGTTTAGAAATACTTGCAAGCTGCACCCTGACAGTGCGTTCCGACCTCGTTTTTGACAAACATAAAACTCTGGGTATAAAATGCATGTGTTAACCCAAAAACGTGTGTCAACAGAAAAGACCGAAATTATCAATGGAACGGACACAGGAATTTATGCAATAAAACAGTAGATACATAATAAAATTAGTAAGAAATTTTTTTTTTATATTCTAAAGAATAGCTTACAATCTAAAGACCACAGATGAATGATAGAAAATAGACTGAATGTTGGTGCAATCCATAGATAAAATTACTTTTTCACAAAACTAACAAATTTAAAGAAAGTTAAAAGTGATTGTTTCTTCAAATGAAAAGTACTTATTGTTGTACTTAAAGTATGTAATGTTGGCAATTCAGATTTACGTTAAAGTTAGTGTAAATTAACTTGGCTGTAAATAACTAATAAATTAAACATTTTAACTTCAATAATTAACCGTTAATTTAAATAATAATACATAATTACCGTGCCGCAGCACTTGTCATCTCCGTGGAATAAATTGATCGCCATTCTAACAATTTCAGCTTCCATCTTATTAATGCCCGGGAAGACATCAGCGTGTAGAGGATTAGTATAGGCCGTTAGCGCATACGCGTCACACGCTACACGATAAATGTCTTCATTCGTGTGATATACGGCACCTGATACGTGGCCGCCCTTCCAGTCGTAGGAACCTAAAATATATCAAATGACATTTTTATTTTGTATCTACCCTCATATCAGTATACCACCACAGACCCATACATAGAGGTGATCCATATTTTTAGTCTGTCGTACAGATTTTTTTACAGGCATATATATATATATAGGGGAAGATTGTTACCCTTCGTACGCGGGGCACATTCATACAGTCGAAATAAAACTTGAACGAAACAAAGTACAGTCTTGTTTTTGTATGTGTGCATGAGTCGAGGTACGAACTATACATAATCGAAGTTTCGCGAAATTCGCACCGATGAGAATGAAGTTACAGGCATGGACGTGTTTTCGCGCTCGGTAAGTAATTTTTTGATCAATGTTTTTGTCTCTTGTTACCGTAGATAAAATAAGTTTTCGTGTAGAGTATTCTATCAGTAACTAGCAAAATATACTTAGATACGTCTCCAATACTTAATTTATGACGTTTTCCTATTAATATTAAAATAAGTTATATTTTGTTGTTATTCAGTTAGTGGGGTACTTTCGGACAGCACTAGATGGGGCACATTTGAACGAATTGTACAACTAAATTTGTATGAAAATATTTTGTCGACACGAACTGTAATTTTCATACAAATTAAGTTTTCGACTTGCTACATACAAATAATAATAAGGCATCTTGACTAAACCCTCTGGTAGGTAGGAAAGATTGTGTTAGTGTGCTAATTGCTCTAATATTTCCATTAACTTTGTCCTGTGTTGCTATCATTGCTATCGTCGATGTATTTTTATTACCTATTTTTATTATCTTTATTAAGGTTGATTTTGATGCATGTGAACCAGATGCTTTGAATAATTTACCAATCCATCAAATAGTAGTTCCTTCGAAGTCAGTTTTGACACCTTAAGGGTTTCGACTCTATACGCATGTTGTAAGAAGTAATAAAACAAACAAAATGACGACGGCCAGGAAAACCACGAATTTATACTGCCACACCCGAAAATAAGAAGTGCTAATCCGCACCAAAGATTAAAGAATGTGATTCTAAATTTAAGATACCTAACTAATTAAATTTTGGTTTTCTTAAGAAAAGCTATGTAATTTTTGTTCACTATAATTAAAGTATTTTATTTTTGTTTATTAGAAGTTAAATCTTTATTTTTGTGTTTAATTTCATTGCTAATAAATGAATTTTGATTTATATGTGTCGTTTTAATCGCACGTACGGAACTACCCCACAGCGTACGAAGGTACCCTCAACACTGTACGAAGGTGCCCCGTTGATGGGGTAGATTCGTACGTTTTCCAGATTTAGTTTAAATCATAATTATGGTTGAACCATCAGATGAAATCATTTGTCATTTTCTTATATGAATCTCAGATAGTTAGACTATAAATTTAAGCTTGCAGATGATTGATTCATGGAAAAATAAAATAATAAAAAAATAAAATGTGAAAACCGTACGAAGGGTCCCGACCTTCCCCTATATATATATATATATATGTATTATACATTCTAGCATCGTCTGCAGTTTCGGCTCTATAGATTTCGTGTATTTTTACAAGATTTTTGCGATCTCTCTTTAAACAGCTGCTAAATTTAATTTATATCCAAATAATATGCTTACACCCTGAGGAATCACACATTCTATTGTACAAATCTAATGGTATAAATATTGATTCACCAGAAAACTGACCAAGGACTCCAAGTCAATTAATTAATAAGACAAAAAATCAAGTCAATTGTGTAGCAATTTTGAAATAAATTTTATTTAGATTTTTTTAGTAATATGAAAGAAATTTTAAAAATTAATTTTATTTTTTTAGTAATATGAAAGAAATTTTAAAAATTAATTTTATTTTTTTAGTAATATGAAAGAAACGACTCATGCACGAGGATCTTGCCCTCTTAGTCCCTACGTCATCAGCATCTCGCGGACCCAAAGATATTTGATGATTATCTTAAAACAATCTGGACGAGTCGAATACATTTATTTTTTTCGGCACCTCGACGCATGGCGTTCCATAACACAGCGCTTTTTACTGCATACGAGTATATAGGCATACTTTATGTGGAGCCAGCTGCCAGAGGTATTTCCAAACCGATAGACTTAGCTGGGGCTTTCAAGAAAAGAGCGTACCATTCCCTGAAATGTCGGGAACGGACCCGCCAGCCCCCGGTATTGTCCATGAGCGGCGGTTATCACTTTATTTAAAGTGACCAGCCAGCTCGTTTTCCTAATGTTCCATAAAAAAAAGTCGTAGCTTGTGTCACACTTCTCTTTCACTTCTCTACAATAATACTAAGAATCTTTTCAACTGACCTAAGCTCAAGTGATCCCTTATTTCTTCTACAACACGTTCTGAAGGCAGACCGTTCTCCGGGAGCTTCCTATTAACATTGACACCAGCAAGTCTCTTTGCCACATCTTTGCGAAAGTCTGCCTTGATTTCATTCATTTTCTCTTCAATTTTTCGACGTACAATTGGTACACGACGGAGCCATCGAAAGAACTCTTTCCTTAGCCTTGTGGTAGGACCTGATGGAAAAAATTCTGTTAGAAATTGGCCAAATATGATAGACAAATTATTGTATCGCTTGGTCCAGGGAACAAAGTCGAAAAGCAAAATCTATTTTTTTACTTCCGGGAAAATTAAAGGTAATGCTATTATTACTAGCTTAAGGTTGTACATCACATATGCAAATATGTATATAAATATGTCAAACTAAAGCTATTTTTTTCCTATTTCCATTTCAACATTGTTGGTATGTATTTAGCGTAAATAGTTAAAAAATAACTAAATGTAAGTTACAGTAATTTATCTAATTAGACTTAAGAGAAATAGCGTCTTAAGATTGCTTCACTGTTTAAACATAATTACTGACGACACAGTGACTGCACTATACGACGGCAGATTCTGACGAATGTCTAGAACGTAATAATTTATTACCACTCTTCGCGGAAATATTATGACCTTGGTGAAACAGTGTCTCTGTTTTATTACCATTCTTTATTTGTTTTTAAACTGTCGCATTAACTTTTATGATTAATTGGTAGAATTACAAACAAAACTCAAACCATCTTTATGGTTTTTGCGATCTATTTTAGGAAAATAAAATTATTCTCGTGGTTTTTTATAATAATATGTTTTGCAAAAAACCCAAGTAAAAAAAACATTAAAACAGTCGGAATAGTGGTTACGACATTATTCCCCGGGGAAATCGATATTATGATTAAAATTAAATAAATTATAAATAGGTTAATACTGGGTCGCGCAAAAGTACTGGCACTAAAGAAAATTTGTTTATTTTTTTATATGACATTTCCTGTCATTCTGTTGTTGAAAATTGTGAAGTGAACAAATGTAAAATACACTGAAAATAAACATGGACCGTTTTACTCCCCAAGAACGTGGAATAATCGTGTCAATGTTCTCACGGAATGATTCATCAGTGATAAAAACACGTGAATTTCGTCGACGATTTCTCCACCGTCCGGCACCGATTGGTCGCACAATCCGACGCTTTGCCACACGCCTTGAAGCAACTGGCTCCTATGACTGGCTCAACATTGGATAGACCTAAGTGCACCCTGCAGCGCACGGGAACATCTTTAAGTCTTTCACCAAAATACGCTGCAGGGTCCGTCTGGAAATGCCCAATTGCGTGGCACGTCGCCTCGTTGATGTTTCTGGACACTCTTCCACATCTTCGCGCACAACATCGATATTTTCAGCTGAACGGCCTGTTCTAGGTCTCCAAGACTTGTATTAATTACTTAATATTTGATAGTAAAAACAAAAATAAAAACCAACACAAATTCGCCACTTATGTTGCCTAAATGTATATATCTTTTGTATTGGACTTTCAATTTGAGATTGACCAGGATTTTCGATCAAGAATTCAATCAAATTAAAACCCAAAACATATTCCGAAGTTCCCCATAAGTAAACATTACCTAATACAATTATTATCTAACATTATACCATGTTAATGTGTCATGTAAAGTATGTTATTATACAGCATTTGTTTTTAAATAAAACAGGAAATTTTCTACATACAAATTGAATGATATCACATATCATCTCGATACAAATTACAAGGAAAAATTCAATGTAATTCAACATGACTTTGCAATATTCATGCGAGTCACAGAATTGCTCAGCCTTAGTCAAACAATTGTGCAAATGATCTTAGAAGATAGATATTGAAACTGGTCTTAACTGGTTTATGACAAAAACAAAACAGCCTTGAGGAGAAACTAACATGTAACAACATATTTTGCAGTTGCCTCTTTCATTTTCATTTAATATATGAAATAGAATTTTAGGTAAAACTTTAAGGTTCTGATTATATCAACAATTTTTTTTGCTACTTTATCATGGGTTACTAAATCATGATTTATTTTTAACACAAGATAATTAATTAGCACCTCGGGGCAAATCTTTATTTATTCTAAGTGTTAAAACTCCAGCTCCAGTCGATTTTACTTTCAGCAACATAAAATAAAGCACTGTAAGGAAATAGACATGTCTAAGACAATGCACTGAAAAATCTTGTGACAGGCAGAAAATGCAGATTACCTATTAGCATAAAAATGTATATAACGGATACATTCAAACAATTTAGGAGTTGTTATATAATTTTAACTACAGGAGTAGATTTCCCTAAACCAAACTATCTTCTTAATAAATCTCTACTCATGTTTTGACTGATTTTATCTTTAATATTCAGTAATAATTTCATTGCATATATAGTTATAAGTGTACAAATTTATTATCTTATCCACTAATAATAATGTAACTAGATTGATATAAATTGTTATCAATAATTAGAACATAATTACATACACAAAAATCATATTAGATTTTGACATGAAATATTATTAGATACTGAAATCATTTTATAATAACTTATTCTATTATACATCTTTTGTCTACAAATGTATATAGTTATTACCAAAACTGCTAATAACATATAAGTCTTGGCCTCAGATTTCTACATCTATTTCATAAGCTCCCCTTAAATGTCTACAACATATTTATAGTCTTAAATTAATATTGTTTTCCAGTAAAATTAGTGATATAGACAAAATATGTAAAAATTAAGCCTTAATGTATGTTAGAATAATCTTAGGAGGCAAGAATATTAAAATACTTACTTTCTTTTGCATTGTAAAGACTGTGAGCCCAAACAAGGGCCAAAACAGAAGAGGCTGTCATTGTTACAATTTGCCATGGCTCTTTCCCATCAAAGAATTTATTAATGGCTTTCAATGGCTGTGGTCGCTCACTCATTACTGAAATGCATATATAATAACTGCCTACACAAGCTGTTATATATTGCAGTATTATAAAATATATTAGATGTTAAGGATTTGTTTCTCAGAAGGATGACTCAACACATGTTGTCAAATAAGATATCCTATGTAAAGAATGGTTTTAAAATTAATTTCATTTGGGACCTTTCAATCTAACTTTATTCAAAGATAACTGTTTAGTAAATTGCAAGGCTAAAATATAGGTACTTACTTGTTTTTGTTTTGGAATATTTGAGGAAACTTGGGCTTATCACAAAATAATAGAATCCTTAGCATTAATAAAACAGCGAACTGTTAATCATAGTAATAAGATAAGGTAAAAATTCTTGCAACAGTAATTAGTGCTCAACCAGTAAGAACGAAATGTGATAATGAATAATTAACAAACACTATTTGAAAAATATTTTTCTGTCTAAACGCTATAAAATTCTATAATATATATTATTTACGAGAATAAAACTTTTTCGGGGAATTAATTAATAAATTAACAAAAATCTGAAAATATATAAGAGATATTAGAGACTAGAGTTATTTAATATAATTTATCTTTGTTTTTATCTCCAATAATAATACTTGATAGCAAATTGTAATAACAATAAAAAAGACGAACAACGATACCGATTGGCCGTTGGAGATTGCCGTCAGCCGTGGTCCCGAGTCGAAACTTCAGACGTTATGTTTTACTATCAATTGTCATATCCATTAAGTCTCCGCACGGGTTGGATTTAAAATAATTTTATAAATCACATTCTAGTTTAAAATATTTGATAAATCTTTAAAATACTACTTATAATATATAATACATTAATTGAACCTCAAGTCTAAGATTCTCCTTTTTCTACAATGGCAATGTTTATGTTCTTAGGATGTTTTTTTATTTCTACCAATCAAGTTTTAGGACAAATAGTAAAACAAGTTCTGATTGGCTTGCTCTTCTTTGATTTCATACGTTTTCCACAGAAATGAGTCATCCGCCGCCAGTTTCCTGTATTCCAAACACTGCCAAAATGTCGAAGGCTAAAAAAGTTATTGAAGAAGCCAAAGAAATTAATAATCCAGAAATAGATCTGGTTGATAAAGGAATTTCTAGCTTAGATGAAATACCAGGCTTATGTAAGTATGCACTCCTAACTGGTTTTTCCTTATTTGTACGAAAACTAGTTTTGAAACATAGTAGTTTCGCAACATTACAAATCTTTGTTATTTTTAAAATGTAATCCCCTCGAATTAATCGAAATTATTCTTTAAGTGTGTAGAGGTAGATAATACTTGAATAAAATGTACCACAATATAAATCAATGTTTAATTTAGGATTTATTTTTAATGATGACTTCACCTCCACCTTCACTTATACTTTACAATTAATTTTCGTTTGTTTCCTCTCTAAAATATAGACATAAAGTAGCAGTATAAATTGATTGTAATTGTAATATTGTTTCAGTTAGCTTGGAAAATATTACAAGATTAACTTTAAGTCATAATAAGCTCCAAGTTGTACCAGCTGGTCTTGCTAATTTGATGAACTTGGAGATATTGAATCTCACCAACAATCATATTGAAGAACTACCTGTCAGTTTGTCTTCTCTACCAAAACTGCGAATTCTCAATGTATCCCTTAATAGGTTATATGCATTGCCTCGAGGGTTTGGAGCTTTTCCTGTATTGGAAATTTTGGATTGTACTTATAATAATCTGAAAGAGACTACATTGCCTGGAAATTTCTTTATGATGGGTAAGTCATGTACATGTCATTAGGTTCCAAATATTTCCCTTCTTAAATCTTGTATTATTTAATAAGACTTATGCGATACTCCTGTATGTCAACAACAAATGGTATTTTGACTTCCAGTAGTTCATGTCAATTCTCGTTACTGGAACTTACCACTATAATCCACATAGGATAATTTGGGAGGATATGTAGGTAATCAGCATTCTACATGTTTCCTTGTCAATATTTTGTTGTTTCCTTGTTTTGCTGTGATACATTGCCTATAGGTGTAGTATAGATAGACTAAATGTCACTTAAGGTGCTCTTTAACCACAATTACTTGTAATTTGCAATACCATTGAAGAATATTTGTTGCAGTATAAGATAAAATAACCATATATTTTCAAGTTATTCTCACAAAATTCTATGTATAGTTAGATATGAGATACTACTGGCAAATAAATGAAAAGCTGTAAGGAAAATAATGAATTAACTGCCATAATTATAAAGTTTGTAATCCCTTTTTTAGAACTTTTAGTGAGGTAACCCTTATTTTTTTATTTCTGTGTTTACTTTAATTATCATTGGTAAAACATCCATTTAACTAGTTACACATCATCTGAAGTTTGTTGGGAAAGGATAATTAGTAGTGTCTTTTATTGACATAACTTTTACACATTTAAAGAAAACATTTTTTTACCGGATTGAAGTTATGTATTATTATAAACTTATAACTATTTTACATAATTTTAAATTTTTCCGACGTTTCGCGTGCTTTACAGCGTGCGTGGTCACGGTGACTGAAGACAAAGGTGTTGAATATCAAAAAGTATCACAGCTGTAGAAAAAGTTTTTATTTTAAATGTTTATTTTTCAGAAAGCTTAAGAGCTCTTTATTTGGGAGACAATGACTTTGAATATCTTCCAGCTGAGATTGGAAACTTGAAAAATCTGCAGATTGTATGTATAATTTTTATATTGTTTTGACAATTATTGTATACTGATTGAAGTCACTATTATATTTATCTAAAATATTGAAATGTTGCATGCTCATCAGAGATAATAATTGTAATGAAAAAATATTTGTAGTAATTATGGCAATAATGATATTTTACAGCAAATGCAACAATATTGAAATTACAGTAAAAAAAATTCAATGTTTTGAAAAAATATTTACTATAGTATAAAATACGTACATTTCTTTATTGCAGTTATCCATGAGGGAGAATGATCTGATCGAAGTACCTCGAGAGTTAGGCCAGTTGACAAGATTGAGGGAGCTACATTTACAAGGAAATAGACTTGTTGTGTTGCCACCAGAAATAGGTAATTTTAATTGCAAAGCTAAAATTGATTTTAAACAAAAACTATAATTAGTAAAACTAAACTTCAAATATAACAAAAAGTTTCATGAATAACCAAAACAACTGCACCAATATTGATGAAACTTAATTTAATAAAATCTAGGATAACCTTCTTATGTGACTTTTGTTTCCGAGAATTTTGTAGACACACATTTACAAAAATTTACACACATGCCTGGACTGAATATATTTATCGTCACTCACGTTGATAACACTGTGACGTCATTATAGTTCAACAGTAATCTTGAAGTATATTACTTTCTAGTTGCTGCTTGTTGCCTTTGTTGTGCCATGCCCCACCTTAGCCTTACTAAAATTGCCCCCCTATGGGGCGTGGGCCACACGTTGGGAAACACTGGTGTAGAAAAACATCTCCATGAACATTATGTTATCAGGGTTCTTGGAGCTCGCAAGTAACAAGTCAGTGCTACGGCTTGAAGGGAACTTTTGGGTTCCTCCCATTGAAGATCAGTTGAAACTGGGACCCTCTCATGTGTTGGACTATCTTCGTTCAGAGACGTACAGAGTGTGAGTAAATTGTCATTTCCTTAACTTAGAATAGTGCCAAATATTCTTTATTCAATTTATATTTCTGAGCACACTGAGCTGAAAATTGCACTAAAATCTGTTCAGTAGTTATTCATACTAATGCATACTATATACATATTACATTTATTATAAAATTACAACAAAAAAATTACACAGAAACTAGAGTAATATAATTTATTACTCTAGTTTCTGTGATTAAGTTATTCTCACCAAATAAATACAAGCAAATAGAACTAAGTTTATATGTTAAAAAGTTTGAAGCGTTACATGTGTTGTTTTGCTGGTAATCAAACCTCTGGCAACAAAAATATTCCTAAATAAATTTTAACTTAACGGATTTAACCAAAAGTTTTTCCAAGTTAGAAAGACCGCCCAAGATTGCACTCGATGTCGGGTTATATAAGGCACATATATTAAGTTTGATTTTATATTTGGTAATTTCAGTCTATACAGCCGACACATGTCTGCAAAGCCACCTCCGCCGCCTCAGACGCTTGACAAAAGCAAGAAAGCAAGTCGAATGCGATAATTAACAGTATTCAAAATTATTCTAAACAAAATTAATGATCTAATACAAATAACATCCACCGTTTTTGACCAAAATATTTTCACAAGGTTTCTTGTGAAACCTATTTTCTGAATTATTTTTACTAAATACATAATTTCATTAAATTCGCAATTAAGTGTAATAGACAAGACCTTGACTAACTGTCAAAAACTGACAACTGAGTTTATGACTTTAAAAATTGACAGATGCCAAAATGGCTTTAATGTTTTGTGTTGTGTTCTAATTTTGTATGCTTTATACTAATTTATATTTAGGGTAAGATAAAAAAAATATTTTTGTTAATTAACGATTTATGTATCAAACATCTTATAGATTGTTGTCTTATTTATAATTTAAAACAAAATAAAATATATATTTATTATTATGAAATGAATCAAATTTTATATAAACTATATCGGACTTATAAAACGTGGATTACAGTTACTGTTTGTTACCGTGGCTATATTTTTAATTATGGTTAGATTCCAAGCAGATTATATAGTATTTAAATCAACAATGTGCCATACATACATAAAATTTGTGCAACACTGGAGTGTGTTATCTCTGCAAGATTGTGTATTTCCAAATAACGCATGTTTATATCTACGAGGACTAATTGTTTTCTTATATAATGTAGTTGGTTAAAAATAAAACAAAATTTAATTTTATTTTTTAATCAAACTAGGAAAACAGTCTTATAAAAATATATTTCACACATTATTCAAAGTGCCTTATTTACATTTTATGGTGCTATTATATAAACATTACCAAAGTTTACTTTTCTTTACTCGATCATTGTTTGTATTACCTACTTTTTTTTTAAATTTTGTTAAACTTTTGTTTGACATTATTAGCATAAGTAGTTTCATGTTGATACATAAAATGAACTATGATCGAGAAAAGCAAAGATGAAAAAAAACAAAATTACAGGGGAATTGAGGAATTTTGACCTATCTTAATTTAATTAAAAACAGCAACAAATCCTATTAGAAATCTTAAAAATGGTTATTAAATTATTCACAAATTAAATATACTTACATAATGTATACAAATTAACATTAAACAATTTTACTAAGAATAATTACTTTTTATTTAATTTCCGCATCATTTAGATATAATATATCCTTCGTTCTCTCAAGTTTTATAACATTTCATCTAATCCATTTAAATATTGATTTAAGATTGTGACTTCTTTATGGCAAAAAGTTTTGGAATCTGTGACAACCCGGGACCATCTTTTGTCTAATTGACAAATATCATATCAAGAAAGAGATTCCATATTTTTATGTTTGTTTGTGGCTCTACACAAGCCAAGTAATTTTTTTTAGGTACAAATAATATAAATCTAAATAACCGCATTCGCATCTCGTCAAACAATGTACTAACTACAAAAACAGAATACGTCTGTGACTAAACGTAGAGATAATGAAATATAGGGCGCTGAGATCGTTAAGTTGAAATGTCATATTGAAAACATTTTAAATTAATAACGCACAATAGTTCTCGGCTTTAATAAGAATTCAGAGATCTCTTAAAATAAAAAAAAACAAATAGTTTGTACATTGGCAGCCATAATAGTCACTATAGTTTCGTTACAATATTTAAAAATATTAGATATTTGTAGTTTAAACCATTATTGTTGCGCTAGGAACTTAGGTTAATCGCTACGGAAATGTCATGAGAAACTAACAAAAAAATAGTAAAGTTAAAAATAATAGTAATATCAAGTAAAACCAAAAAAAGTTTGAAGAGAATGATAAATTATTTAAGTATGTAAGTTTAGAAGTGTATCGAATTTTGACATACAAGAGTCCCAGTTCGTGCTAAGTTTATTTTCTAAATCTCACAAAATTATTTAACTGTCAAAATCAGATGTTCGTTTGACGGAGCGTCTGTCGTCTTACGCCCTTGTTCGTGGGCTAATCACTGTCAAAAATAGAGGCAACAGAGAACATATTCACAGAAGTTGCCATTAAAAAATAAAGAAGTGAGAACATATAGAAAAATGGTTTACCAATTCTGAAATTAAAAATTACATTTACAATGAATGGGACTATTAATTTGGTGACTTGATCACGTGTATTATATTAGATATTTTTTGTCTTATAGTTTCATTCATCGTCATACTCCGAGGATTCATCATCAGATATTTCTAGGCGCGACGAACTAGCTGGTTTCGATCTCTCCATAGAGAAGGCATACGACTCGTAATCCAATACTTCATCGTCGCTCAAATGCGAGTTACCCTCCACGAAACTCGCGAAACTGGAAATTAAATACGCTCACCGACTAATTGCACCATTATAACTAAAATAATCACCTGTCTCTTTTCATCAAAATTAGATAGATAGAGACAATGGTATTAGTTAAAAGAGAGCAATTTATTGTTTTTATAAATAAGGTCAATATAATGTGTCTAAACAATCACCTTGGTCTTCTTAAGGCTCCCCTCTCATTTCGAAATCTAAAATATGAATGATAATATTTACAACATGTCCGAAAAGCAAAGACCCGACACCAAATTCGTTATTATTGCAATTTAATGTTATATCTATTATTAGTATAGGAAAACCAAAAAGCTTTGTCGAAATCTTATTTTGAGTCTCTTCTTAGTAAAAATACCTTTAAAAGTAGAGCATAAATTTACGCACCGTTTAGCGTCGTGTAACTTCAGCATGACCCGCCATTGCGCACAATCAGGACTAGAGCAGTGCTCGCGCAGTTGTTCCAACGCCCGTTTCGTCTCTCGCGCACCTTCTTCGTAGTATTCCTCGCTGGTCAATAAATGGGGTTTTGGTGGAAATCTACGACGCCTGGACATTTACAAAGAATAAAATATATGAGAAATAATCGTCTCTTTGCGAACAGCGTTGTCTTGAGCCTTGGGGATGCAGGGAGCAGGACCTTGAGGTCCTGCGTTCGCATCACGGCAATTCAACACTCGCTCGTGCGGTGAACGAAAACATCGTGAGGCAACATGCCATAAACTGTAAAATCAGACTTATGTGACGCATAGAAGGGTGATCATCAACTTGCCTACTAAGAAAAAAAACATCACGAAAAAATTTTATTCCGATATAGTTCTTGCAATATCTGTATCACTGATATTTTTGTAAGCCAACTTTTTTAAAGATGTACCGCTATTAGGAGAGAAAACCGGTGCTGTTTATAGACACATTCAAATGGTTGAATGTGTACGTATAAAACACCAAGGATAATGGCGTATTTCGTATGTTTTGTAAAACTCAAAATAACTTTATTCAATCAGATAACCAAGTATACTTATGAACAGAAAAGATGTTAAATTTATTCTAAATTTACATTTACTACCAGTTCACAAGTCAAGGGCGTAGAGCGGGTAAGAAGAACTGGCAAGAAACTCTCCGCCACTTCTTTTAATCGCCAAGTTTTGAATCATCTAGACTACACGACCAGATTCGTCTTTACGGATGACCAAACAACCAAAACGTAGTACGTTTTTAGTGTTACATTCTAGAATCTTAAATCTAGTTTTTATTTAGGATATCAGGGTTTCCTTTAACTCAAACTCAATTTTAGTGAAATAGGTCAATATTCTATGTTAATTGGTCAATTATTTAATTTGATATAGATAACTAATAGCATCTATTATATTATGGTTTTGGGAGCGTTCAAGTATTACGTCACGCAATTTTTTACCGTAACGTTTTTCTGTACCCAAGTATAGTAAAACGTTCGTGATCACCTAATGACTCTTTATACATAAAAATTACCATTATGTGGTGTAAGGTACTGGAAAGTCGAAAATAATATTAACAATAACGCGTAATTCAATCCCCGCCCCAGATCGTAACGTTTTACAAAAGGACCCCCCCAAAATTCGTTACGTAATACTTGAACGCTCCCTTTGGCACAATTGAAAAATATATCTACGCAATCTTTTTAAAAGTCTCATGTCTACTGTATATGAATACAAGTACATAACAACAATTATTATAATAAATGTAAAGACTTGCTTGCTTGTTTTGTACCAACTTCTTCCTTAGATTTATAAAGAAATAAACACACATACACTGAGTAAAATTTGAAGGAATATTTATGTGAAATAGCTAATAATTGTTTCCTACGAAGTTGCGTGGTAAGCATGCTGCATTTATAATACTCACCAATATCCCTGTATCCTGTAAAGCCAGCTTTGAGGGAAGTACTTGGCAACCAGCGCGGCGATCAGTACCGCAGCTGATGCCTCTTGGTACTGACTGCTGAAGTAGATTACGAATACGCCTACTAACTGGAAATATTATGACTTGTAAGTTCCGATACTATTTTATATGCTTAAAATAACCTCGTTAAAAATACATAAATAACTCAACCACAGCGTCTAAACGAAATTTTAAGCTGTCTCTACATAGGTATTTAAAATTAACAATTATAAACAAAAAAAGGGTGCGTACTTATGTACGCGCGTAAGAAGTTATACTTCTTTGGCATTATTAACAATAGTTTTTGATTGCATGCAAATAATTAATTACAACTAAATAATCAAAGACTGGAAAAGGAGTCATTATAGTCAATAAAGTTCAGTTTACATTTGAAAAATTAAATAAATAAATATTTATTATTATTCTCTTACATTAAGTGTAACATAAATTATATTATTATTCGAATGTTGTTTTTAAATTATGTCCAATACCGTACCATCTTCCGTGGGCAACTTCATTCTGTTAATTTTGTGTCACGGTGCGCGCGCATCGTAAAATTTCAGTCTCACAAATTTTTCATAACGCGCCTAAAGAAGTATAACTTCAAAAATTGTAATTATGAAGACTAAATACTAAATCATAAAACCTTAATAAATTACGACAGCTGCACATACTTAAAACAGTACTTACATAAAATAATTTAGTTTAATTTTATTTACAAGTGATAAATATGGCAACATGACAATTAACTAACCTGTAACGTCCACATAACAAGATTCTTGCTTCGCTGATTCTTCGGTGGTCCTATTCTATAGCATACTATGAAACTGATAAAACCAGCCAAAAATGTGTACCAAAACATATAGGCCTGGTATGATAGCAATAATGTTCGGATATTCTCCCATATCTGTTGGAAAATATATACTCCAACTGTCCAACCACCTATTAATATACCATAGGTTAAGGTTTTCTGAAATGAAATTATATTATTATAAACTTATGATTCTTATCAATAAGAGAAAGGGTTTCAAAAATAGGTACTGATAAATTATTATAATCAAAATGTGTATGCTCAAATAACAATATAGATTAGGGCATGAGATTTCGTGATTAAACTTTAATAGTTTTAACCTAGGTTGACATAAATAATACTATTTAAGCATGATAACATATTATGCTAAATGTACAGGGTGATGGGTAAGTTTAACAATTTAACTGTTGATATTTATCTGTTTGCCTCAAGTGTGGTTTCAGCAAGGAGTTTAAGTTATACTACCCTAAGTGTTCCTCAACTAAGTTTTAGTTAGTTAATTGCTTTTTTTGATAGATATAGATAGTTATTGTTAACAATCCAGTTAATTATTAAGTACTTAAATATATGTAAAGATTTGTTTAATGGCATAAAAAGAATTATATATTTAGTAAGTTGGAAATTTTTCTCAATAAATAAAATTTTAAATATTAAATCTGGAGACGTAACATACTATAAGGGTACGATTCAGAGACAAAACATATAGCTAAGAATCATATCTATATGTCAAATCCAATGTTTTTCACATACAAGAGTAGATACTACGCCTCTAACACAACCTACTTATTTATTTAACACATAACTTATTTATACAAGCAAGTTGACCCTGCCCCACCAAGCATATAATGACTGAAATATATTCCATACATATTGCTTAATATCCACTTATGCTGCAAAAACTTACCCTTGGAAGCAGCCTGCTAATATAATACACAATGACCATAAAAGATGCCGACACTCCAACTACAATTCCACAGAGATAGAAGAATACTGGGTTACCACTGAGTGAGCGAGATGCAAATATGAGGGTAATGCCAGATGCCATCATAATAACACGCCAGATATCAACTCCTGGAATAGAAACAACTCAACTTACTTTTAGGTTCTTAACATTTACAATAGCAATAGCTTTAGAACTCAAAACCCATTCACTATAAATTTGTCACATTAAGATTTTGAAAATAGTTTAAGTATGGACTAACTAGTGAATCAAATAGTCAAAAGCGATTGACAGATGATTAAGACCTGAGTCAGTTTTTGTTAAACAACACTGTGAAACGAAACCTAATTTAGCTTTAAGCATTAATGAAATCACACACAATGAACCACTTACTTTGAATCTGCAATTCAATACTATGTCTCTGTTTTGTATTGATAGCCATACAGGTAGGTGTAAAGAGGTTAAGAGACACACTTCTGTAGGATTTCTTTTGAAATGGACTGACCACTGCCCAGCCATAGCTATCCTCTGTATAATCTTTATAAACTTCCTCTGGGTTCTCGCCCAGATACTGACTAAACTCATCTGTCTTTATTTTAATATTAAACTGTAAGAAAAGATATTTAAAAATACCAGATGTTCAATTTATGTTGAGATAATAATTGATGTATCAACTTATTCATTACCTTAACAGTTTGCCATAAAGCTAGAAGGTTTTTCGCAGTACCAGAATAACAATAAATATCCACAGTTTGTTTTAAAGGTGAAATATCTCTGTCAACTATGGTTGGGCCACCAAGCCAATGCACTGTCAAATAAAATACAAGCTTTTTCATAGTCTGATACAAAAAAATATTAATTATTTTATAAATTGATCTCTGCCTACTTTAAGAGGCAAAGAATTGTTTTTGAGTAAATATGTAAATTGAATCATTAACCTATTTGTGTATTTAAATATTAAATTTGAAAGTTTTTATCTTACCGTCGTAAGGCAATGAGTGTGTCGTAGTGATAAGAAATAACAAGCTAAGAAATAATAAACTCATTATGTCACAAGATTGAGATTCAGGAGTTTTCAACCAAAGTTATGAGATTCTGCATAACGATACTTTTAAAACTTTTATAAGAGTTTAATTCAGACAAAAAAGTGTTTTATTTTCTAGCAATCTAATTCACGTTTTCGCATTACTGTGTAAACTATAGCATGGATTTTTCACTTTTAGTTTTACGTTCTCGCTTTTACACAATAATAAAACAAAATAAACCACAGTTTACAAAGTTCGGAGCACGGGCCACACAGAATACATATAAACACAGACTAAATATAGAGCACAAGACGAAATACAGACAGAAAATTTAAAAATTTTAGTGAAACAGACTTAATATTCTAGACACAGATATATCAATTACTAGCTGACCCGACAAACGTTGTTTTGCCGTGTCTATTATTTCTAGGAAACATTTTTTTAGTTCAATAAATATTACTATCTACAATAATAAAAAATAGGGGTTGATCGTAGAGGGGTGAAACTTAGGGGTATTATAAAAAAAATAAAAACAAGAAATATTGTCTAAAAATATTTTTTTTTTTTGGGTTGGTCACCCCTTATCACTTAGGGGATTGATAGGTGCCGCCGCCGCCCCGCTGGCCGCTGCCCGCAAAATTCAAGGCAGCAGCCTTAGGCTTACTGAATATCTATAAAAATTTCATAAGGATCGGTCGAGCCGTTTCGGAGGAGTATGGGAACGAACATTGCGACACGAGAGTTTTATGTATTAGATATATATTACATGGATATTTGCCCCAGAAGCGGTTACGTACTTTACTTTTTTTATTTCGATGCGCAGGCGCCATTTTCTTTGGAGCACTCACTCCATCTATACGATAGAGAAACGCATGACAAAAAGGCGAAAAATTAAAAAAAATTAAATAATAAAAAACAACCACATCAGTACAATCTTATATTTATTTGGTAAAGCATAACACGTACACAAACTCATAGTCTACATTGCATAAAAGGCACTCTTTATATTGTACTTTAAACAACATTTTATACAAGAAAACTGTCATCGTTAGGAATGTAAATACTGTTACAAATACATAATTCAAATACTGATTTAGAATGTATAAAACCTCAGTTGGAATGTTGATAATTTTTTTTTTGTAAATATAATAAATTACCGTGTATAAAGAAAAAATAATTTTATATAAATAATATTTATAAGTTCCGCTACTTTTCTTATGATTTCATGTGACAAGAAAAATATTTACAAAAGCAATACATATTCTAAATCTATGTTTCACTAAGAAGTACTAGAAGTTGACAGAGTCAATAGAAATTAAGTAAAAATACACACAATATGAGCAAACTAGTAAAAAGCAACCTATGAATACTGAAAGGAAGTTATCACTCACAAAGATGGCGCCATCTGTGTTTTTAAGAAATAAACATAAAGATAGCGACAATGCTATCATAAAAGTATGTACGGAATGTAATATTTTTTTTAATTTAAGGCCAATAAAACGTAATGTCAACAAAACTCTTCCGTATGTCAAAAGTCTGACATATGTCAAGTATTTTACATTTGACATATGCACATCTCGTAAATGGCCAGTCTCAATAGAGACTCGAAGATACAAAGAGAAGGAAAGTTTTTGGAAAGATAAGTCTAAGATTATTTGTAAAAATTCATATGAATGTATAATTGATTTGTCTAAGATATATTCTTCTACTAAATTGTGTACTTATCAGTCTCCGTGGACCAAATATTGCACTATCATAAAAGGCACATGGAAAAGCTCAATTTTGTACCTCATTACACTAACTTGTACCTGAAACAAAAAGGTATTCAAATTTTTTACACGAACGAACAAATTATTATGTTTTGTTACAAAAAGATTTTAAAATTGAGTTTTTTTTATATCTAATAGGGGCGAGCTTGCGGGACGACCAAAAAAGGGCAGTCTTCGCAGCCCATAGACAAACATTTTTAGTGGGTGCGTTGCCGGCCTTTGAGGGAGGAGTACACTCGATTTTTAAACATTTGGAGGTCGTATCTCTGAGGGAAGTCACTGGGAGTCGATTCCACAGGTTATTCAAAAATGCATGTATATCGGAAACATTAATAATAGAGAATAAAGCATAAACGATGGATTTTATCAGTTTTTACATTATTTAATCAGTTGAATGTTTAAATAAATACTTCGGCACTTTTTATCGGCAGGGGCAAAGTCAAAGTTTAACAACGAATATATTATGCAACTTAAATAATTGCGGTTAAATCCGTGTAAAGTGATTTTCGTGTACATACCCTAGTGCGTAGGCCTGTATGGCGGTCCGTTGTGACGCGCCCATTCCCTCTCGAACTCGTGTTCCAATATCTCTGCGCCGCGTTTACGCGTCAGCCCAGTCTCGTCTAGACTTAGCTCGCACATTTGCATGTCGTCAACACCTGTATAATAATAAAAGTCCGGTCGAATTAGACATAAAAATAGTGGACAAAAATTCCCGGAGAGGCAAAAATTGGTGGAGAGCCATTACAAATAAAGTTTTAAAAATCCCCATCGATCTTATATGTGCTATAAAAGTTATTCGAGGTCAAAGGTCAAAATTTGAGATTTTCGAAAACAGTAAGTAACAGTAGTAGTGCTACACATGTCAAATGTCTATATTGACCGGACTATAACTGTTTTATTGCTTATAGCGGCTAATATTTGCAGAATATTTCGTGATACAGCATCCTATTAACGATACGCAAAGGCTTCTACCAGTACAGTGTCCTTCTTACATAAAATACTACAGAAAAAAGGAATGAACTAGCGAAACAGTTTGCATGTGTATATCTGTTATTGTTATTTTTATAGGATAGGAGTCTTCGGGTCGCCCAAAAACGGCAGTCATCGCACCCCTTGGACATCTATGTTATTGCGTTGCGGGCCTTTGAGGGTATACTCTTTCTTTAAACAATTGGGGGTCGTATCTCCCAGGGAAAAAATTCAGCTGGTGTCGATTTCAAGTAGCAAAAGAAAGTGTCTTGTGAAGCGGACCGTGGAAGACTTCCAACCTTCAAGGTGACGCTGCTGAAATTTTGAATCAATAATGTGCATTTTAGAAACAATTTGTAAGACTCACCAGCTTGCAGCAGTACGGGCGTCTTATCGGCGTGCAACTCCATCTGTCGCGCGACGTACTGTCCGTCGAAGTGCGCGTACCACCATCCGCGCTTGTCGTTGGCCCCGTCCCCGGCTCGGACGAAGGGGATGCGGAAGTAGCGGTGTCTGGCGCCTAAGATCTCGCCCTTTTGCTGGATTCGGGGGCTCTTTGCTGTGCAATTTATATTTTTATAAAAAAACCGTTGAAGTTCGAAAGTGTAAGGACAAAACATTACCCAAAGCATAAAGGAATTTACCTAAACTCAGATTTTTCATTACGTAGAATTCTGACATTTTATAAGTGTTGCTACTAATAAAGTTCTCCACCGAAAAAGGGACAAATTTGACTTATTTGTAAGCAATAAAAAAATGCTACGTTTATGTTTTACCTAAAAAAAGGTAAATCTAAATATTTATTTAAGTGACCTAATACAAATATAACAAATATTTCAATATCACGAACAATATATCGAATTAACTTTAATTACTTTATTTTATTCCTTAGATGGCATCACTGCCTACTAATTCCAAACCTTTTTATAAAAAATTAAATGTTATCTTTACTTGTGCGTTTTTTACTGTTTGTATTTGTTGTTTGATGACAATAGACGTAATTATCAGTCGCCGATAAACCACTTTTAATGTGAAGCACCGCACTTAATAAAATGGGTACATTAACTAACAATAAAATGTATGTATAGACTGAGAGGTTCAGACTCGTATTGAAATTGAAAAAAGTGCCCGGCCAAAAAGGTTTGCCATCTCTGACATGTCAAAAAATGATACCTGTCAGAATTCTACGGAATTAAAAATCAGAGTATAGTAGATTTTTTTTTTAATTACGATAATATACCTGCATCCATTATAGACTGTGGGGCCCTCTCTTGGTCAGCCATAGTGCTTTTGCGGGCGTTCTTTGCCTTCCACGCGTGGTACACCTTGAGACGACGGTGGAACTCGTGGCGGCATGCCTAAGATGTTATTAAGGTATTATTACATTATTTACAGAAAAATAAAGTGTTATTAAGAGTAAAATATAGAAAAACGTGACTTCAAACGATTTCTCACAGACAGATTTGTCACAGATTTACTCCTAATACTATGGAGGAGTTTAATTTCATCGGAGACAATTTTTGATGGGACAAAAACCACACAGGTCACTTTGAATAAAGTGCTAACCGCTGCATACAAGGCCAGGCGCTTGCGGATGTGTTGCCGACCTTTGAGGTTATGTTACACTCTTTTACGAAATAATATCTACATATATGTATAATAATTTGGATCTGCATTCCGACTCGTGTCAAGTTATAGTTATGTAAAAATAGCTGTCACTCGACCTTCTCAGACGCTACCATAACTCAACTAGTCAACTATTTTCATATAATCTTATTTTATATTTATATATAACAGTGGGCAAACGGGTAGGACGCTCATCTGATGTTAAGTAATAGCCCATAGACACTGACATTGCCAGAGGGCTCGCAAGTGCGTTGCCTTAAGAATATAGACGCGCATATAAATAAATATGTTTATTACGCAACATAAGATACAGGTATCACTTATTTCACGTCATTAAATTTGAATTTGTAGGCATTCCTACTCATCGGCAAAGAAGACAGAGGGTGTAGGCCGAGAGAAAAATCTCTCGGTACTCTTTAAAATAGCAAATCATCAAAAAACACTTATTATAAACAGATATCTGCGCGTCTTGTACGGTTTTGACGTGTATGCTTTAACCTTTAGTAATTAGTACTATCACTTACCTCCAACAGCTCAATATCACAGGATGTATTAATAGTGTCCCGTAATTCCGAATACTTCCACTTAGACAGGTCATACTTCTGCTTCCCTTGCATTGCTTGTTGCATTCGCACGCGTTCCGACCTATAATGCATATAACCTCGTGTTACAATTTATTAATAACTTCAAAACCGAAATTACATAAAGGAGAATGCCCATATCAAACAACCTTTAGGGTTACAATGATTTAAAAAAATGTGTGTACTTATGTACACGCGTTAGAAGTTATACTTCTTTGGCGTAACCAGATAAAAATCATTTTAAAATTTTATTCTACGTTTGTAGAAAAAACGACAACAACAGAAAATTACTCTCATTTTTCCCTAACGCGCCAAAAGAAGTATAACTTCAAAACTAAAATGTTGACAATAGCTAACTTCAGGGTGTCGGTTTTTTGGGACGGTGTGCGCGCGCATCGTAAAAATTTACCATATTATTTCATCATTTTTCTCTAACGCGCCAAAACTTGATCAATTGATCGACGAAATGAAATGACAAAACCGAGTGATTGATTAAATAGGATTCTATTAATCCAGAAACGAAGTTAAAACGAATGTAGAAAAACGAAATCCAAACATTTATACTGTAATTTCCAATAGCGATTCCAAGGTTGCAAAACATTTACAGTTGCATTACAATTTTCAGAGAACTACATTAAATTAGAAGAGTTTTCTGGGACGCATTGAGCGCATGGGCCAAGATCAGAAGTGAAGGATGGATTGCTGAGTCGGCCTAGTGGTCGGAGACCAGTAGACCGGCCTAGGTATCGTTCTATCGACAGAGTGGAGGAGGGCTTGCCGCAGCTTTTGGCGAAAGGTGGCACAGGACTGAGAGCGCTGAAAGATTCTCATTTCGGAGGCCAAGGGAGCGTTCAAGTATTACGTAACGAATTTTGGGAGGGGGGTCCTTTTGTAAAACGTATCGTAACGTTTTACAAAAGGATTGAATAACGCGTAATTGTTAATATTATTTTCGACTTTTACCACATAATGGTAACTTTTTTTAATGGTAACTCCCCAAGACACTTTATGGGTCACAGATCCAGCGCAGTTAGTTACATCGGTATGCTACAAGCACGTCAGGATATGTGTCGCTATTGGCCATTGTAGAGTACGCGCGCATTCCTTGAGCTTGTTCTAGGAAATCATTAGCAAGATCCGATGTTCGTTCGAAGTCATATAAGGGCACTCTCCTTTGAATTGTTTAAGAAATAACATAAAGAGCGGTTAATCCTAAGAATGTTATTTACATACTTATTGACATTCTACATTTGTCTATGTTACATTACGCCTAGACGTGCAAGAAGTAAGCGATAGCCTGTTAGACAATTAGTGATTAAGAAGTTCCTCTTTCAATTGTGACAAATCATGGCCTATATTTCTTTATATTTTTACAGAATAAGGGGCAGGGCAGGAGGCTCAACTGATGTATACCGCCCATGGATTCACAATGCCATGTGCTCGCGAGTGCGTTGCCGGTGCTTTAAACCTTTTCACAACGACGAAGGTAAACTTAGATTTTTGATCGTGTCGATGTCGCAATTGACTTGCTTTTGATATTTGAATTATTGGATTTGGCAATTACTTTGAGAGAACCAATTTTGAACTGAAATTAATCTTCGTCTACGTGTTAGACGGTTATTACTGAAAAATCTCTTTAAATTTGCATTTTTATTGCATTATACACAGGTACATTTTACATAATTAATCATCATCTAAAACACTGAAATATTGGCCATTACTTTACGAGTAAATTTGCTATACATAATCTTTAGTGATTATATTCACACGTCAATATTGAAAGAGGATAAAAGGCATGCGAAAGAGAAAACATCATTATTCTGTCTCACTCGATACCTGTTCAATTTATTTTCTCCGTTCACTGAGTCCATTGTTGGGAAACTGTGCAAACATATTACAATATTATTCATTGCTGTCCTCGTCGCGCCAAGGTATGTACAAAAGCGAGAAATTGTGCATTCTATATCATGCTTTTCCATTCATTATAATAAAAAAAAAACTATTTTAAACCACCTGACTTTAATGTCAATCTTAGAAGAAACAATTTACAAAACATAGGTCCATATTCCATGATATTTGGCTATGATTCAGAATCGAAGCTTAAAAGTGTGACTCCTGTATCTAAAACGGATCTGACACGTTGTAAAGTTTTTTTTTTCAGAACAGGGGCAAACGGGCAGAAGGTTCATCTGATGTTAAGTGAGCACATAGACACTCAATACCAAAGGGCTCGCGAGTACGTTGCCGATCTTATAAGAATTGTACGTCTACGTACTCCGTACGTCGAAATGTATTTAATTTTGACAAGACTTTTCTGAATTTTACCACTTTTTTTATAGAATAGGGCAGGGCAGATGGCTCACCTGATGTTGAGTGAAACATTCAACAAGTGCGTCGCCGACCCTTTAAGAATTGGTACGCTCTTTTCTTGAAGTACCCTAAGTCGAATTGGTTCGGAAATACTTCAGTGGGCAGCTGGTTCCACATAGCGGTGTGTGGAAAAAAACTGCCTTAGAAAACGCTCATTTGTCTAATAACCACAACACCAAAGTATAAGTTCCTTTTCAAAAACTTTTGATATGCAGAGTGACAAATTTAGACGATCTCAAATAAAAAAAAATTCTATTAAATATATTCGATAAAGACCGTTGCGACGTAATTTTATGTTAATAAGGAAGACATGGCTTATTAGACGTATTTACTTTTCTAGTCTTAAATAACCTTTAACGAATTAATAAAATACTCTGAATAATTTACAAAACAGGTCCACATTTAAATAACGAGGTGAACTTTGCTTTAGCATTATCAAATAGACGTTTGGCACGTGCTAAACTTACGTACGTATACGTACTACACTGTCAACGAATGCATACGTTTTCCGAAGTTTACAACTAATATTTAAATATTCGCGCTTCCGTTAAGTTCCAAACAAATATATATTATTTATTGCAAATGACAAATCTCGTGCTAAATATTCTGAAATATAATCTGAAAATATGATATACCTTCTCAATTGTGGCGGTGAGCCCTCGACGTGTCCATTGGTCTCCTTCGCAAGGCGCACGGCCATTTCGTGGTCACGACGCTCTTGTTCCAATCTGTCGGGTGTTTTTTTTTAATTGTAGTTAAATCTTCACGAACTACCCAAGTTTATGCCCCGTAAATAAATTCAATGATATCTTTGGTATTACTAAGGTCCATATTCTAGGCACAATGTCATCTTGTTTCTTAAATGTCAAACTTCATACAAAAGAAATTATTTGGCTCTTGAATCAAGATTTATTTATTTATTTCGTAATCCTACAGCTAACATAAATTATATATAATAACAAACAGTTACACTGAAAATATAGCCAGAGATGGAATACATAATACATTTTACTACAAAAAGGTTTAAAAATTTACAAAATCAAACAAACAAAAAAAAAAAATTTTTCAATATATTCAACTAAATAATACCTAATTTGGCTGTGTTGTGTGATGGTGTAAAAGTGAGTGTAAGTACGTGAAGGTGTGAATGTGGGGTATGCTCATGATGCAGGTGATTTTGCGCTATGGATATTCTTAATGCTCCTTTTAACCATATTCCGCGACAGCTTAAACAGGTCAAGGCTTAAATATTGGTCGTTGTAGGTCCGGGCTGCGCGATACAAAACTGAGTTTTTTGCATAGTTAGTGTTAATGTGAGGAACATGAAACAAAACACGATTACGAGTCTGGTAGGATTTAAGTTTGATTTACGTTCTAGAAACATAATTCTATGCCAAATTACAACCTGAGAAAATGAAGGCTCTCGAATGTCACTAACGATTTATTTTTAATACAGTATTTATTTTAAATCCGCAATACGGGGTAATTTCTATTTTCAAACTCAAACTCAAAATATCTTTATTCATGTAGGTAAACAATTACACTTATGAATTGTCAAGTTAAGTTAATTGTAAATTTACATTTACCAGTTCGCAAGTCAAGGGCGTAGAGCGGGTAAGAAGAACTGGCAAGAAACTTTCCGCCACTCTTTTTAATCGCCAAGTATTGTCATACAAATTGTTTGAACTGGAGCAATTCAATCCCAAGGATTAGGATCATTTAAGTATTCCTCAAATTTATAAAAAGCTTTATTGATTAATTTTAATTTGACACTTAAAGGCGCGTGAAAAACGTTTATCTATGTAAATAAAAGTTAATTATAAAATATGTTTCCAAGCTCAAAGCTCGAAGACAGCTGGACCAATTCGACAATTTCTTAAGTACACTTAATGAAATTCAACAGAAAACATGTTAAATTGACATTTACTACCAGTTCTCAAGTCAAGGGCGTAGAGCGGGCAAGCAACTTTCCGCCACTCTTTTTATTCCTAGGAGAAGTTTTTACGAAGAAAATAATTGCCTAGAACCTATTAAGCATATTCATAAAAAAATATATTAAGTTTAAAAATGAATCCAAACCTTTCTCGATTCTCAAGATCGGCTTTGGCAGCGTCTTCGAGCTGTTTCTGAAGTATTTCTGCGGCTCGTCTGTCTTGCTCCTCCAATCGTATACGTTCCGCTTCTTCCGCTTTACGACGCGCTTCCATTTCCGTTTTACTGAAATTGATTTAATAGATCATATCTAATAGAACTGCAATTTTACAATAAACTATAATAATTGTAGATAATGGTTTAAACTACAATGGGTGAATAGTGAGTTTTATAAATATTTTTTTAATATAGAACGGGGGGCAAACGGGCTAATCTGATGTTAAGTGATACCGCCCATGGACACTGTCAATGCCAGAGGGCTCGCAAGTGCGTTGCCGGCCTTTTAAGAATTGGTACGCTCTTTTCTTGAAGGACTCTAAGTCGAATGTAATATATAATTTTGTTCTAGAACATTTTGTAGCCGGTACAGCTTGACACATATTTTTTGTCATGAGTCCGATGATGAATTATGTAAGTAATAAAGATACAGAAATCTGAGGCCTAGGCCTAAAAGTTGTAGCGACACTAGTTAAAAAAAACTTACAGTCTCCTATTCTCTTCCTCTTGTCTCAGGCGTTCAGCCTCTTTCCGTTTGGCTTCTTCTGCGAGACGCAGTTCCGCTTCCATACGTCTAAGCCTCTCTTGTTCTTCTCTATAATTGAAAAAGTATTTATACATAAGATTAATCGTAACACCGAAGAATCTCACGAATACCTTTGACGAATAGCTAGCGCATACCTTAATATATATAAATTATGCGTCACGTTGTTTGTTTGCTATGGACTCCTAAACTACTTAACCGATTTCAATCAAATTTGCACACCGTGTGCAGTTTGATCTAACTTAAAAGATATAGATACGGGTATAAATTAATATCTAAGCTAGGATAGCTAGTGTAATATTATTTTGTTGCAAATTATTTGTTTATTATTTGACAGTCACATTTCTAACAGATGGCGCTGTGTTGAAAGATACAATTTAATGGCATAACCACCAAAAAAGCACGGTGGTCCCCATGACTGGTGTTCTCCTACCGTTTCCCTGGAATAGTTTACTACTATGTAATATAACAAAAGAACTGAACAAGAGACTGCCGCGGTAAAGCTATTGCATAGCATTTTTTGTCAACTATGCAATTATAATTATTTATTTATTTTTCATTTATGCAGTACTTTTTTTATTTTGATATTAATTCATGTTTTTCCTTTCATATTAATTCAATCTACCACTCTACGTAACGCGTACCGGCTGCACCGGCCGTGCTTACGATAGATACGTCACCGATCTCCTCAGAGAGATGTGAATACGCAGTATGCGTTCTGTCCCACTCTAACGCACCTGCGCTACGTCACCGATCACGCCAGACCGATCACGCCAGACCGATGTGAGACACAGTATGCGTTCTGGCCCGCTCTAACGCGTATTGGCCGCACCTTACGTCATCGTATGTTAGGTTTTTATTTTCGTTACGGAATTTCTTGATTCGGTCGCCGCTCTCAAAGCCCGCGATAAAATCTATGCAATAGCTAAAAAACCTTGGCCACAGCAACGCTTGGCCGAGTCTGCTAGTTTAATTATATAAATTAATAATGTTAAGAAGTTGTTCGCTGCGCCTACTAGTTACTCCGAGTAACCGAATTATTTATTAAAAAAATTGGACTTGTCTCTTTCTGACAAATTGAGTTTACGCTATGATGAAAAGAGAGAAATGAGGAGTTTTATTAAAAATTGCTTTTATATTGATTTATTATTTGTTGGCACACTTGGCGCGTCTATTTATCAATACTTTCAAAAGCAACTGCTAAAGATATCTAATGCATCTTGAATCTAAACAGTCATTATAAAACGTAGTCCACCGATTTCGCTTGATATCACGTCCAAGATATTTTTTTAGAAGAAAAATTTATAACCATGGTAAAAATTAAACTATTTTTCATACATTTTGAATAACCTAATTATTCTATATACACATATAAAATAAATTAGAACATTAAATAATAACTAAAAACGAAAACCTTTTTTTGTCTATATTTAACCTCGGGAATATCTTTTTTTTCGGGGAAAAGCGAGCCTATGGGACACTTAAAAAGGGCAGTCGACGCATGGACACCTATTTTAGTGGGTGCGTTGCCGGGCTTTGAGGGATGTTTTTTTAAACAATCTGTTAATTTTACGTACTAATTGCATGTGTAATTCATACTAGTCAAGAAAATAAGAACCTTCTCATAGTTATAATTATTATTCTCACCTGTTCTTCTGATCCACCATGGACTTCTGCAAGGCAGCCATTTGGGCCTCTATGTCCTTCGTCAGTTTATTGTACAACTGGTCAATCTCTGTTCGGCTGATTTTCTCGTTACTCTGGAAATTTTAGAAATTCCAATTAAAATCTTTTTACAAATATTTAAATGAACTAATAACACATTTCTGTCTGTTTCATTTGTTTATGTATTTTGTGTCTTCAGTCTAAGTCTGGGATGGTACAAACTCAAACTCAAAATAACTTTATTCATATAGGTAAACAAGTACACTTATGAACGTCAACAAAAAAGACATTAAATTGATTATACGTAGTCGGTCCCAAAGTTCTGTCATAAATAGAAATAATGATAAAAACTAAAGTACTGATCAGTTTTTAATGAGTGATATATCAATTAATAGTACATAAATTAAGAAATAGAAATAGCATAAAATTATTCGAAATGACCTCCCTTATTTTTAATACAGGTCCTTAAGCGCCGCGGCCAGTCGTCTATCGCAGCACGCACCATATTCATGTCGATTTCAGTGACTGCTTTTTTTAAAGATGACTTCAGACACTCCAAATTTTTATGGGGTTTATCACAGACCTTCCTCTCTAAGACCTGCCAAATTTTATAGTCCAAAGGATTAAGGTCTGGACTGGAGGAAGGCCAATCCTCATGTCTAATTAAGTCGATGTTTTGACGCTCAAACCAGGTTTGAGTGGTCTTGGCTTTGTGTGCAGGCGCAGAGTCCTGTTGGAACACAAAGTGATGTCCCGAAAATAGCGTGCTGGGCAGGTCTTTGACAAGCTGGTCCAAAACTGTGTCTTGATACACTTTTGCACTGGTTTTGACCCCCTTTTCGCAAAAATGAACCTCAGTTGGCCCGTAATAGGACACTCCCAACCAGACCATTACTGATGATGGATGATGTCCATGTTGCACCCTCGGAACTTTATTTCCAGCTTCTTCAGAACTCCTAGCGTACACTCTATCATTCTGTTTATTGTACTTCTCTTCAATATCGAAAAATTTTTCGTCCGTAAAGAGGATATCACGGTGTCGGTTTTTCGCGTACCGCTTTAACAAACCCCGCGATCTCTTAAGCCTTATTGCTTTTAGACGAGCATTAAGTAGGTGCCCACTCTTTCTTTTGTATGCCCGTAGACCAAGATCTTCATTTAAAACCTTTTTTACTGTTTTCCTACTGACACCCATCTGCACAGCCATCAACTTCTGTTTTCGGACAGGATTTCTTGCTATCCGCGCCTTGATAGCTTTGATCACTGCTGGTGTCCTTGCGGAGCGTGGCCGGCCAGTTCTTTTCTTGTCCTCAACACTGGAGACTTCATTGTACCTATCAATAGTACGGTACACAAACCTAAGCGTTATATTTAAATTTTTGAGCAACTTGAAAATGGTACTCGCCGAGTGCCCACAGCGGTGCAACGCAATAACAGCTATTCGGTTTTCTTTCAATGTCCACTCTATCTTGAAAATTTACGGAAAGTGATTGTTTTTTGTTTTAAAACAATAGTCAAACAATGAAAAATAGAATGCAATAATTTTTTTATAAAATCATGTTCGTAATTTAAAAATAATGTGCCAGTGACAGAACTTTGGGACCAACTACGTAATTTACATTAACTACCAGTTCGCAAGTCAAGGGCGTAGAGCGTGCAACTGGCAAGAATCTTTCTCTCTCTTTCTCTTTTTAATCGCCAAGTATTGAGTCATACAAATGGTTTGAACTGGAGCAAATCAATCCCAAGGATTAGGATCATTTAAATAGTCGTCAAATTAAAAGCTTTATTGATTAATTTACGTTTAACAAGAGTTTTGAATTTATTCAGTGATAATTCTCTAATTTCGCTTGGGAGTTTGTAAAAACGAATACAATTTCCATATAAAGAGTTTATCTTCTGAAGCCTGGTTGGTCGTACGTAAGTTCACATTATTTAGGGCTTTATAAACTGTCTGATCAAAATTATTAAACAATTTAACATTAAAATACCTTAATAGTGGCACACGCATTCCGTATGCTGTTCCTCAAATTCTCGATATTCTTCTTAGCGCCGTCCTTCTCTTTCTTAAGCTGCGCCGTGACGCTATCCATCTCTGTCAGGCTGTTCTCCAGTTCCCGTATCTTTGCGATGCCCTTGTACCGCGGACGATGAGTTCGTCTCACCAAGTAACCGCGGACCGACTTCTGAATTGTGATGAGGCATTCACGACGGTAGAGGATTTTGTTCTTCACTAGAAATTATAATATTTTTATTTTATTAATATTTATAAGGGGGCTAGACGGAAAAAATTCTTACGAAAAGTTGTCACGACACTTTTTTGCTATTTGCAATTGTAATACACCGGTTTTCGTCCGATCACCGAAGTTAAGCAACGTCGGGCGAGGTCAGTACTTGGATGGGTGACCGCCTGGGAACACCTCGTGATGTTGGCTTTTTTTTTCGTCGTAAGATTGGTGTCGAGAAAATCTATCATACTGTTATGATACCAATTAACATATAAATTAATCGAAAGGAATTTCGTTCCATCCGGGTGTCCCTTGACACCTCTAAAGTTTTTTTTTTTTGGTACATATACATTCAGATAACGTAAATTAAGGAGTGAAATATAACGATTATTGTCGCAGGGCATTTCTTTTTCAAGTGAAACTTCTAATGCGATTTCCAAAAAGGTTGCGTTAAACGTTTAACGTGGGGAGGGGGAATAGAAAGAGACAGCGAGAGTGAATGCGCGGCACTCGAACGCATGCGCGTAGTATAAAGGCCAGCGCGAGCGTTAGCAACGAGTAGTGTCCAATATTCCAACGCAAGAGGGAGGGAGATAGAAATATACACAAAGGTATTAAGTGAGAGAGAAAGAGTGAGCGTCGTGAAATTAGCTGAAATACATACTTGTCTATTTTAATTTATAATATTTATTTCATTTACAAAGATGCGATCAATTGTGAATTGTAAGCAATGTTAATAAAGTTTGTCTTAAACAAACAATATGATTTCACTATAAAATAATTTCTACTCCTTCCTATTTTCATTTCCACATTACGAAGTTTCACTTCTCTCCATGCCCTTTTTTTTGTCAAAATACACGGGCGAAACTGTCCTCAATAGTTAGTTCAATGATAAAGAGAGTGGCGGAGAGTTTATTGCCAGTTCTTCTCTTCCGTTCTACGCCCTTGATTTGAGAACTGGCAGTAAATGTAAAATTAATTTCATTTAACATATATTTCTTTTTTGACGTTCATAAGTGTACATTTTGTTACCTACATGAATAAATGATTTTTTGAATTTTAAAGTATCATTCAATTTTAACTTACACTTAATAATGGAGAGAACAGAAAAGACAGCTCGTCTCCAGCGTGACTTGACCAGCCAAGCCAGAACCGCATCCACTATGGACTTGAGGTTCTCAGGGTCCGACCGCATCATGGTGTCGAACTCCGAGTACTTCCCTGGGCGGAAGAACACTCGGGTCACACCGAACTTGTAGTCTTTGTCCGATAGACCGAAGCTGTGGACTATGGCCTGAAAATTGAGGAAAGAAGAGTTTGAGAACCATCCTGTATAATTGCAAAGGACTGCAATAATGGAAAAGAGGGAAATGTCAACAGATATTTAAACAGGTTTTTAGACAAATTACCACCACCTTGTTGTTAACGGTTGCCAAGGAGTACATTTCATTTTTTTTTAAATATCTTTTGTGTAATTTTTTATAAAATAGTGTCAAGTTGTCTATGCCATGACTAAAATATTTTGAAAAATTAAAATATGGTAAATCAATTGATACAGAATTACTTTAATGAAAAATTTGACAAAATTCCAAAATAAAATCGTTTTTTTTAGTGGAAAAAATTATTCCTAAAATTGAAATTCAGTTTAAAAAAATATATAAAAAGGTAATTAAAATATACAGTATATTTTGTAAAAATCACAAAAATCATTTAAAAAAAAGTTTTTTATTCTATAGGCACTTGCACTAATGAAATATAAAAAAAATGACTTCGTACCTGACAGAAAACCTTCGGAGACAGAGTCTGCAGTTTCGGCGGCAGATATTGCCGGTACATCTGGTAAAGGTCGTTGAAGGGCGCCCTCGACGGATATCCGTGCTCCATCAAGGCCAGCACTGATATGGTTCCGCTGCATTGCAGCTGAGTCAGCACTAGGGAGCCCTCTATCTCCCCACCCACCATACGCGAATTTGGCTTTATGCAACGAACGAAGTTTGTGCCCTACAAAAAAAAAACTTTAAGATAAGGTGGGTAGAATAATTTTGATAAGCAAGCCTACCCTCATTTTCCTTTGATGATAGTAAAATATATATATATATATACACATATGTTATGTAAAAAGTACATTAAAGTGACCACGAATGTTATCCTGTTATGAAATTAATTTGAAAAGCTTCTGAATTCATTAAAGACGTTACATTTAAAGCTGAACTGAGCAGAAAATGTATTTTATTATTAACCTAACACACGATGACGTAATATAGGTGCGGCCAATACGCATTAGAGCGGGACAGAACGCATACTGCGTCTCACATCGGTTTAGCGTGATCGGATAGGCGTGCTAGTCTGAGTCTGGTAGAGTGGTAGATTGAAGTAATATCAAAGAAAAAAAAAACTGCAAAAAATAAATAAACAATTGTATTGCATAAGTTTATAAAAAATGCTATGCAATAGCTTTACCGCGGCAGTCCCAGAGTGCCACAAGTATTTTTGTTATCATTACAACAATAAATATAGCTATAAATAAAAAGCTGAGTTTAAAAAATTAAGTCGAACTTAAATGTACTTCCTGTCAAGCATCATATTAATTGGACAAGTTAGAGAACTGGAGAGAATGTTTAAATATTACTAATTACTAACTAAAACGGATCTGTTATCTAAATGGAATAAATTATTATTATATCCATAATAAATTAACCTCTAAAATATTGTTTTTAATTCATATTGAGAAAATCTACAATATATATATATTTTTTTAATTACGTTTTTGATTTTCATTCCTATTGATCGCTGCATATTGACATAGAGCCTAGGTATGTTTATCATATAAATTTAAAAAAAAAATTAAATCTCTAAAACTAATAATTAATATAATTAACTCACATTTTCCTTCAACTTGTCCATAAGTTGTGACAATTGACTTTGGAACTTAGCGCCGACAGAGATAAAGTTCAATTTCCCTTTGGCGTTATTATTGTCTGTGGTCTCAAACAACTGCTGGACCAGTGCATTTCGCGACTCTTGGATGAGAAACTCTAGAGACGCGTGCAGGGCGTCGTTGTTTTTCTCTATGAATTGGTTCTGGAATAAAAAAAAAAGTTTAATGTCAATAAAGACCAGAAGAGATACAGGAAAATGTCTGTTTAGTCAGTTAAAAAACATGGAAATCAATTGTTCAGACTTAAGACGATATTGTAGAACGTCAACGAAACTTAAATCTAGCTGTCAAACTTTCCATACAAAGTTTGACATGTTTGACAGCGATCAAGACGAGATATTGTTGAGATAAACAATTCAAATACTGAACAAAACCTTCAAAATTTCAAATAAAATATTTTTTTAATAATTGTAAGGGAGCGTTCAAGTTGACCAAACCCCCCCATGTAACGCACCGTAACGTTTTTCTGTACCCAATATTAAAACGTTTCGTGACCATCCAGTAACTCTTAATACCTAAAAGTTACCATTATGTGGTGTAAAGTACTGGAAAGTCAAAAAAAATATTAACAATAACGCGTAATTCAATCCCCGCTCCGCGTCGTAACGTTTTACAAAAGGACCTTCCCCCCTCCCAAAATTCGTTACGTAATACTTGAACGCTCCCTAATTTAAAATAGCAAAATACTTATAAAGCTATTATTTTAAACAATTTATAATAGTAATAAATATAATAGAATATAAAAATTAAGTACCGTATTATAGCAGACGGCGCCCGCGAAATGTCTCAACAGGAATCCCTCATCATCCCTCAGAGTTCTGTGGGCTTTTAAACGGGACGCACGAGGCACCTGCAACCTGGAACGAAACGAAACGAAATTTATAACACGTTATTTCAATAAGTAGCAAAAAAGTATCACGGCTTTAAGAGTTAGTAGTGCGTGGTTGAAATTCTCACAGCATCATCTTCCTTCTTTCTTCTTGTTTTCACAGCCGAGAAGGCAAAATATCGGCGCACAAGACATTTATTAAGTGGAAACTCTGGCGAAGAAGAAACTATAAGCCTTCTTAATAGCTGTTAAGATATTAAAACTGGTATCATACCAGAACATGTTGGGGACAGAAGAAGTTTACACGATTCCTTTATTATAGACTGTATGGCGTCTCTCCCTGCTATCCCTTAATTTACCCGACATTATTTGTTATTTTGGTAAAATAAATTAGAAACTTTTGACCTAATATCTACTTAAAGTCTTGTGATGGTGAGCAACCCAAGTATGCTCCAAGAACTCAGTTTCGTTGTACCTATGGGATATTTGTGACGGCGAAGGGTAAGGTTGTTTGCAATACCAAAGGCCAGAGCCAGTCTGGTGCAAAGATGAGTAAACAATGTTAAATTTCAGTTTTCTTTATATATTTTTGTCTATTAATGTACTTATTTGTTTTCTGTTTCGTATAATATATTGTTTTTCTATGTAATCTGTTTTGGCTTTCTGTATTGTCTAAGTGGTTTGTTTTATAATATGTATGTTAGCTGTAAGATTACTTATAATTAAATAAATAAAAGATTTTGCCTTCTGGATGCTGTCTCCGACGCTATCGACTATATGTTCGCAGAGTGATCTCACAGTAGCGATATTGTGTCTTATATATTTAATATTATACATTTAATTTTTTGACATTATAGTATTGGCTTAGTTTTGAAAAAATATTGGATTTTTTGTGAATAAATAAATAAACATCTAAATATCAAATACAACTTTAACCGACTCCAAAAAGTAAGTTATAAGTTTTCTAATTGGCTTCCGAGCACTTTGTCCACAAACTTATCGATAATAATAGATTCAAGATAATTGATATTCGGGAACCGACCAAGTTTTATCAAAATTGGTTCACTTATTATTAAAACACACATTTTTAGTTGAATTTTTCTAACATTAACCAATACAGTTTTTGGTTTAAATAATTATTAATCTGATTCAACAGACCATATGTCACTCAACCCTCTATGGCAGACCAATCTCTATGGTAGAGACAATTAATAACTCAAAAACTTCTTAATACCTTGTATTATTGGCTCCGAGCTCCTTGTGCACTGCGTGAGTGAAATGTCCGAATTCGGGTTTCGGTAATTTCGACTCTTCATCCAAAATATGGAATATTCCGTGATTCTTGCTTTCGATTAGGTCTGAAAATTATATAATTAATAATTAAAAAGTGTGTCTCGCCCCTTCTATCGGAGAACGTATTAAGTTTATTTTAGAGTTGGTACACATTTTATTTATTACCATAATATATTCTCATATATTACACAAATTAAATTAATTCGTGAAAAACGCGAGAATTTCTGAGTTTATCGCATTCATACAAACCATTCATAACATGTATGGTTATTGAAAAATGTATGATTCAATACTTGGCGATTAAAAAGAGTGGCGGAGAGTTTCTTGCCAGTTCTTCTTGACCGCTCAACGTTAAATTTACAATAAATTTAACATATTTTCTATTGACGTTCATAAGTGTACTTGGTTGCCTATATGAATAAAGTTATTTTCAGTTTGAGTTTGTACTTTCAACAAAATTGTAATGCACTTTCTAATTATTTTAATTCGAAATTGAATTACATTTTTTTCCACCTGAAGTATTAGGCGGGATGAAAAGTTCGTATCCTGATATAGATGGCGGCACTAATATTAAATTAATATGATTTTTATTTAAGACTTCAAAGGATACGTGAATAATATTATAAGTAACTAGTGGACCCCACAGACGTTGTCCTGCATGATATTTAAAGCGATTAGGATATTAAGCAAAGTATGAAAGTACCGACTGCAGTGCCATCTGCCGGGCTGATTTGTGAATCTAAACCATTCCCAGATCCCCTTGAACACACACAAAAAATTTCATCAAAATCGGTCCAGTCGTTTGAGAGGAGTTCAGTCACATACACACGCACAGAAGAAATATATATATTAAGATAACCGAAAAGTGAAGTTACTTAAAAAAATTCAAGACAAATCGTACTAAAAAAATTGTATGATCGCTATAATCGTTGTATCGCTGTAACGAACGCAAATCAAATTCTATAAAAAAACAATTTTTTTTATGTTAGCCTACGAAATTTTCAACCCACCTGATATGACTAAATTTCTATTAATTCAGCAAGCAAATCGAAACGGTTTTAATAATATATCTAATATATAAAATTCTCGTGTCGCGGTGTTGGTGGTTAAGCTCCTCCGAAACGGCTTGACCGATTCTCATGAAATTTTGTGTGCATATTGGGTATAACTGAGAATCGGACAACATCTATTTTTCATCTCCCTAAATGTTAAGGGTAGTCCACCCCAAATTTTTTATTTTTAGATAATTTTTTTATGATACAGCATTAAAAAATACATACAACCCATAATTTTCACCCCTCTACGATCAACCCCTATTTTTTTATTATAAATAATAAACATGGCAAAACGACGTTTGCCGGATCAGCTAGTATTATATAACCTTTCAAAGTTAATTTAACCTAAAACCATATTTGTTAATTATATTAAGGGGTTAGACCACCTTAGTTTCACTTAAATTTTCTCCTAACCGACTTACCGATACAATCCTGGTTATCGACGAATCGTATCTCGGGCACGTGCAGACCCTCGCGACGGTAGAGCTCCTGTTCGTTCTTCAGAATGCGTTCGTTGAAGAATTGCTGAAGCTTCTCATTGCAGTAGTTAATACAGAATTGCTCGAAACTGTTCATTTGGAAGTACTCTGAAAAATAAAATGGTTAAAAATTTAGAAAATTTTTAAAGTTATCAAAATTAAAAGACAGACGGAAAGACAGCAATATCTTAAAAACTACTAATCTGATTTTTATGTAACATACGAAAACATCTATCTGGAAATGAAATTTAGTTTTCGACAATTTTACTCTATCTGACGCGGTGTTATAATTATTTAGAATATGTTAATTATATATAATTATTATGGAGGCGAACGGGCAGGAGGCTCACCAGATGTGAAATATACCGCCGCCCATGGACATTCGCACTGCCAGAAGGCTCGCCCTTTAAGAATTGGTACGCTCTTTTCTTGCAGGACCTTAAGTCGAATTGGTACATGTGGTGGTGCGCGGCAGAAATTGCCTTAAGAAACGTTCAGTTGTGGAACGACGGTCAAGGTGATACGGATAGTATTATGTATTCTGGTGAAACTCAGCTGCAGGTTGGTAAAACCTTGTTAAAATGGTAGTAAAGTAAAATATTACCAAATCCAGCGATGTCGAGGACTCCGATGTAATAGGAGGAAGCCTGGAACGGGATGCTGGTGTTGATCCTGTGCACGATGAAGTCAAACAGTCTGCTGTACACCGCCTTGGCCAGGGCATCGCGGGCATTCTGCGCTTCGTAGGTTTTTAGTGGGACCCTGAGAAATATTGTTTTGTTTAATACTTTATACATGACATAGAAACTAGCTTTGCAAGGGTTGACATTTTTATTTTAAATATTTTGGAAAATAGTAAATAAAGAGCAGTATTGGCTTAGCGGCTTCAGCGTGCGACTCTCATCCCTGAGGTCGTAGGTTCGATCCCCGGCTGTGCACCAATGGACTTTGTTTCTATGTACGCATTTAATATTCGATCGAACGGTGAAGGAGAACATCGTGATGAAACCCGGCTTGCCTTGAACCCAAAGAGTCGACGGCGAGTGTCAGGCACAGGAGGCTGATCACCTTCTTGCTTATAAGACAAATGATCATGAAACAGATTCAGAAATCTGAGGCCCAGACCTAAAAAGGTTGTAGCGCCACTGATTTATTTTATTTTGGAAATAAATAAATAGCATAGTTAGTTATGTTTAAAATTAGTCCAGTATTTTAGTTTATTCGTTAAAAGCAGATAAACGCGTTTTTTATAACATTAATATAGATAATACTATTTGTAACGAAACTAAAAAAAACTAAAACTAGCCTTTTTTATGACATCAACAATGAATATCATTTAATAAAACACTATTTTGACCGGATTGAAGTTACGTTGTAAATTTATAATAATACATAACTTCAATCCGGTCAAAATAGTGTTTTATTAAATGAATAAAAGTTATGTTAATCAAAGACAATACTAAATGAATATCATCTTTCCGGCTCGTAGGACCAAAAACTACCTTCAATAGTCGAAATACATTATTTCTTTAGAAAATCTTTTAAATTAATATAATATCCTACATAATAGCGGTGCCCTTCATTCCCCCTCTAGAACTCTGCATCAATCTGGAGACCAGAGCCATCCTCAGTTCCCCAGCTTCCACTCCAAGAAGACCGGCAGCCACCTGAAGCTCCCCCTCACTGTGTGGAGAGACCCTGCATCCACCCCTGGCACCGCCTTCTTCCTCGAACTCCACGTTACCGAGATGGAGTACGGCGGCTACCACACTGTATACTGATCTCTTCTCTTCTTCCGATAGACCTACCCTTGATAGCGCCTGGAATTACGCATATATTTTATTAACGATAAAATAAATCCTTAAACTCTACTTTGGTTAAATCTGTATTGTTTTATTTTAAAAAACAGGGGGCAAACATCATGTTAAATGATGCCCATTGACACTCACAATGCCAGATGGCTCGCAAGTGCGTTGCCGACCTTTCAAGAACTGGTACGCTCTACTTAAATTTGCTTTAAATTTTGTCAGCCGTGTAACATAAAAATGGTTACCATGGCAACAAATAATTTTAGTCCAGGTTTATATTTTATGGGTATAACATTTACAAAAAGCGGGGTTTCTTGTAAAAATAACGTGAAACTTTTAGTAAAATCAACGTAAATTTGATGAATACCAAAAAAAGTCAGAAAAATGTGATAAACTCACCGAATGTAACCTCTGGAAGTCTTCCACATCATCCAGTATCGGGTCCCTAAGACCCCCTTTAGTCTGGTGTTGCTTGCTCATTTGAGAAGCACTTATTTTCTTCCCGGATTGAGCCGTTGTAAAATACTGCGTACACCCATTCTTCAGATACTGGTAGACATAAAATCAGCTTATTTACTATGTGTCAATAAAAACTACATTTTCGGTGGACAAGAGATCGTATTTAAATATTTAACGTAGTATTTACAAGAATTTGAATCTCGGTCAAAGAAAAACGTGAAAAAATGTTTTTTTTTTTTTGTCAGCTGCAGGTATTAATCCGAACAACTCCTCTGAACACTCTCCATGGTAAATGCGGTAGAAGATGATAGAGTGACCCCACATCTCTACGCAACGCCAAAGGATCAAGCCGCTCGGAGAGGGATTGGTCGTCGACGATTCGAACCGCTCTGCGTTGTATACGGTCAAGTGGAAGGAGCTGGTACTGGGGAGCCCAGAGGTGAGAGCAGTACTCCATGTGGAGTGGAGCCGAATATGCGCTTTATATAGTTGCATGCGGTGGCCCGGAGTGAAGTACCGCCTCGCCTTGCTGAGCACACCAAGCTTTTTGGAGGCTAATTTAGCCTTTCCCTCCAAGTGACCGCGAAACTGGACGTCGTTCGATATGTCAACGCCAAGTATTCCAATGCTGGCTGTGGCTTTGGTGGTATGTGGTATATGGTGCATGCAATAATGTGGTGGCGCATGCTGTTTTACCCCACAGAAATCAATTAAATCATCATGATTTGTGAAATGAAAGAAGGAAGGTACAAATTTTTGACTCTAACCTAATGTCACTGGGAACTGAGACAATAGAATTTACATCATGCATGTACTATCAATTTTATAATTTTTTAAAGGGGTCCAAACTTTCAACTCCAAAGCCATGCCTCCTTAATTTTACTTGGGGTTCATACAAGCCATATAAATAATTAGAGCTATTTTAAGGTGGAGCCGTGATTCGACAAATTTACCCGTTTTAGAATGTAGACTTTACTCTGATTTCTAATTCCGTAGTCAGTGTCATGTCAGTGATGGCAAACCTTTTTGGCCGGGTACAATTTCAATACGAGTCTGAACATCTGAGTCTACACATACATTTTATTGTTAGTTAATGTATCCATTTTATTGAGTGTGGTGCTCCACATTAAAAGTGGTTTTTCATCATAACAGTAAAAATCGCACAAGTAAAGATAACATTTAAAAGGTTTACCAAACCTGGAATTAGTAAGAAAAGTAATTAAAGTTAATTCGATATATTGTTCGTGATATTGAAATATTTGTTATTTTTGTATAAAGTCACTGTTGTAGGTAAAACATAAAAAAGGGAGCATTTTTTTTATTGTCCTCAAGTCAAAAGTCAAAGTCAAATTTGTCCTTTTTCGGTGGAGAACTTTTTAGTAGCAACACTTAATATGAAATGTCAGAATTCTACGGACTTAAAAATGGGAGTGTAATTACAGTATTGCGAGCGAAATGTTTCCTTACTATTGGCAATGGAATAAATTTATTTATATATATATATATATAACAGTAAAAAAAATCAGGCATTTACCGTATAGTCATCAGGCTTGGTAATCTTAAGCGCCGCCCTCAACTCCTGAGGTGCGCCCGCGCATAGCAAGTAGAACACGTGGTAATTCCGCTCTTCAGTACTTTGCGTACAAATACGGGACTTCTCCAGCAAATAATGTGATATATGACCCCCCACGACGTGGTATTTATTGTTGAAATGTACTTCCATGAATTTTCCAAAACGAGAACTGTTGTTGTTACGTGTTGTTTTTGCGTTTCCAAAAGCTTCTAGGATTGGATTGGCTGGAATATTTAAAAATAAAATAAATCAGTCAGTTTGACTGTATATTATATATAGTATTGTCTTTGATTAACATAACTTTTATTCATTTAATAAAACACTATTTTGACCGGATTGAAGTTATGTATTATTACCGTCACCGTGACCACGCTCGCTGTAAAGCACGCGAAACGTCGGATAAATTTAAAATTATGTTAAATAGTTGTAAATTTATAGTAATACATAACTTCAATCCGGTCAAAATAGTGTTTTATTGTATATATATGTAGCTGGAGCAGTGTTGGCCTAGTAGCTTCAGCGTGCGACTCTCATACCTGAGGTCGTAGGTTCGATCTCCAGCTGTGCCACAATAGACTCTCTTTCTATGTGCGCATTTAACATTTGCTCGAACGGTGAAGGAAAACATCGTGAGGAAACCGACATGTCTTAGACCCAAAAAGTCTACGGCGTGCGTTAGAAAACTGATCATCTACTTGCCTATTAGATTAACAAATGATCACGAAACAGATACAGAAATCTGAGGCCTAGACCTAAAAACGTTGTAGCACCATTGATTTATTTTATAGCTAGTTAATACATTATAATCTCTTACCATCTAAAATCTTCTGTTCCACGGGACCAGCTGCCTTCGCCCACAACTCACACAAATACTTGAGAATATACTTCGTTGACTCCGTTTTACCAGCTCCCGATTCTCCAGACACAATCACCGATTGTGACTGCTTCAGAGCTTTCATATCACGGAATGCTTTATCGGCTGAAATATGAAATTCCACTTTATAGTATATTATAATATTTTTAAGGTGCTCTTTGTGAAACCAGCTGTTTGTAAAGGTATTCAATTTTGGGTTTTTCAAAGAAGATTATGACAATCCCTCAAATGCCAGGAGCAGACCTGTAAGCCCCAGGTAGGTGTCCATGGCCACGAGCACCTTTCTGTCCCATAAAAATAAGAAATACCAATTTATATAATCAGCTCACCAGATGTTAAGTGATACCGCCCATGGCCACTTAATGCCTGAAAGCTCGCGAGTGCGTTGCCGGGCTTTTAAGAATTAACGAATTGGTTCGGAAATACTTCAGTGGGCAGCTGGTTCCACATAGTGCCTGCGCGGCAAATCTGCCTTAGAAAATGCTTAGTTGTGGAACGAAAACATTTATCTCTTACGAAATAAGGACGTTGAATTAAATAACAACGCCGAAAATTCTTATACCACACGGATGTTTACAAATGCGTCGCTGGCCTTTAAAATCAATTACCATCTCATGATTTACAATACAATATACTGTCAATTGAGAATTGTAGCATTCTATATGGTAAAAGTAACCAACAACAAATTTAACAACATAATAAAAATATATTATTATATCCAGCTATGGGACTATAACTAGGCACGCAGAGTCGATACTAAGCGCTAAGTACGACTTTAAATTGCTTCAAAACTTTTATTTCTTACTTCTTAAGACATTCATAATATATTCATATTCAATATAACACTGTATATATATATATATATATATATATATAATATAGGTATATTTAAAATACGAACCAATAGCGAACACGTGCGGTGGTAACTCTCCCAGCGATCTGCCGTGGTACTTTTTAATCGTAGATGGGGAATACATATCTGGAATGTCTTCATATGGGTTGACTGCCAACAGGATATTTGCGACGTACGTCTACAAGCCACATAAATTTTATTTTTTATGTTCCATTTCAGAACAATATAGGGTAGAAATTTTAATTGGGGTTGCCTGGAAGAGTTCGTTTAGTAGCGATAAGACGCGTTACACCGTTATATTTTCTTTTTTATATTTGTTAATATTATTTAATTTATACAAAAAGTATCAATAAAATAATTATTACTAATTAAGATCTCCTTTATATATCATTAATTTTAAAACTGAATAAGAGACTGAAATTTGTCTGAAGCATTCCTCTTGGGAGTTTAATAGTAGGGATGCATCGATACGCATTTCTGCCGATACGATACACTTATAGAAATATCGTCGATACCGATACCAACGCTTATGGAATTAAACAGTAAAGACAAACTTTGAATAAGATTAAAGGTTTAGTTATTAATATTAAGAATTATGAGTAATAATAATATTAAAATAAAATAACTGTTAATAATTAAAATTAACATTGACAAGATTTTTAAAGCCAAATTAAATTTTAAAGATAGTTAAAACTTAAAAGCCATCTAAAGTGTATAGCGAAATGGAATACGCGGGGACAAAACGAGTAAGAGAGACAACATACTGAATAAAACGCGGGGATCCCCGGGCATAGCTAATCCGTGCCTCGTTTGCAACGAACTAGATCACACAGGATGCGCCATCAAAGAAGTATCGTTGTATCGGCAATTAAAATATCGCCGATACCAATATATCGGCAACCCAAAGTATCGCCGCTATATGGTATCGTTATTACATATGTAGCATCATGAATAGTATTTCACTATGTATCGCTATTAAAAGGCGCAATTTTCATCGATCTTAATTAGTGGGTATTAAAGCGGCAATCAAATCTAGTACAAAAAGGACCCAACTTTTATTCTATAGAATTAATTTCATATTTCGCTTCGTAGTTAAAATATATATGTGGTATCATATTGTCCTTGATGCAAACTGTCGTGTAACCGCGACTCGGTCGATATCTGTTCAAGGCATTGTGACTCACGAGTCACGCTATACTTACATAAATCTTGCTTTTCTTATACCGCGTCAGCATATTATTAAGAAGAGTCGCTTCGTTGAGGAACATTAGCTCACCTGGAAACAAAATATTAAATATGTTTTAATATAAAAACGAGACAATTGAAGATCCCAAATGTTATATTAAAAGCCAACTATCTACGCGCAAATGGGGCTGAGAAGCCAAATTTGTTATTTGTGTAATAGGAGGCAAAGGGGCTCATCTGATGTTATGTGGTATCGCCGCCCAGTGACAGACATTGCTAGAAGGCTTGCAAGTGCGTCGCCGGACTTTAAAAATTGCAAGGGAGGATTTATTATCCCGTTTCCAAAAAAGGGACTTAACTAAAGCTAGTTGACCTTGGCGTCTTCAAAAAATACATCGGAAATATCCTCTCCGGCCTTTGAAAATTGCAGGGGAGTATTTAATCTCCCATCTCCTAAAAAAGGGACTTTATTAACTAAAGCTAGGCGTGGTGGTCTCGGCTTTTCGGAGAAGAATACTCCGGAAATACTATGATATTATTTATGGACGAGTTGGAGTATCCTCTTTTAGACCTCTTAGCTGTCATATTTGCGATAAATAAGAGGAATCAAGGAGTTCCTTCCTCTAGCTGTTATGACTAGATTCGAAGTTAAACTACTTTGGGAATTGGGATACAACTTTAGAAGCTAAATAACAACTAGACTAATAGATAACGTTTAAAATATAGATCTCTTTTTTTATCTATGAAATAAAAGAGGACAGATATATATCAATGGTGAATCTATTCAAAGAAGGGAACCGGTCACTATATCTACTAGACAAATGATATTCACAAATATACAACAAGTTTTTTTCCTACAATAAACTTCACAAAATAGAGTGCGACTTTACATGAATTACAATCTAGCCTATACAATAATTATGGCTAATAAGTAGTATTATGTTGACTTAATTTTGCACAATACTAATGAATAGCTTACACTAAGGTAATGTTCATTAACAGTCTTAGTGTTCTATAATGTTTTGACACTATGTTCGTGGGTCCGAGATACCGCACTTATATTCACTACACTAGGTTTATTAATTAAGGTTTAGTTCTCTTTAGGCGTCATATTCCTGTGTTTAGCCTCAGCATTCACATGGCTATGTAGCCTGTTTAGTGAGCTAAGGTAAACCGTTTCGCCGTAATCAACACAATTCGCAGTATAATTAACCAACGCATTTATATTTTTTTCATGTGACTATTCGTTTCAATTGGAAAATAAACATACTAATGTTAGAACGAATCCAAATATATATTTAATAATACGAAAGTTATCCGAATACTAGGTACAAATCGATTCCTAGAAACGCTTGGTTCATGAAGTAAAATAGAATTATTTCTGCGATTGCAAACTTTAATCTATATACGGCAACGAGCATTCTATCCATTTAAAGATATAACTTTCGCTATTGTTGTTTAATTCATATAAAATCCCTATTCAGTGCGGCAATTTAAAAGAATGTATTAACATTTAATTAATACATCATCTTATCCTCTAGTATATTTATAATTTAGCTTAGATTCAGGGTTTCCATTTGCGATGCTTGTACTTATTAACTGACACGAATAACTTCTTGGCTCTTGTCAATTAATTAATTCCGTAAAATTCTGAAAGCTACAATTTTTTGGCATGTCAGATATTACTTGTTGGCATATAAATACATTTTATTTGTTAGTAAATGTATCCATTTTAATAATTCGCAATACTTACAATTGTCGTCGACATCCTTGGCTGGATCCCCAGCGGGGAATATATCGTCGAAGCTGACGACCCGTTTGGGGTACTTATTGTCTACGGGGAACACGTCTGCCTCCTCCCCCATCAGCTCCTGCAGCCGGGCGAGCAGGAAACCCTCGTTGGGGTCTCGAACCCATACCAGCTGCTTGTCCATCGTCATTGTTCACTGGAAATAATAACATATATTATTAAATTATCTTACATATAAAATATATTTTAATCGAAAGAATGCAACTTTGCGTAATATGTATATGTAAGTTGTAATAGTACTTCTTTGTATTATTGTTTCTTTTTTTATTAACTCTGTAACTGATTATCTAACATTATCTGTCTGGGCTTCAGATTTGTGATTTTTCGTTACATTTGTTTTATTGTGTCTCGATCGACACGAGACAGAGAGATCGATCGAATTGGGTCTAAAGAAGTTTCTTCACGATGTTTTTCTTTACCGTACACTTAAATTTATATGTACTTCGAAAGAAAAATTGGTGCACGGGAACATCGACTTTTGATAGAAATAGATTTCTTGTCTAAAGTATTAGTTCCATTGTAATAACATATAGAGAGACACATAGCAACGCTTCGCAACAATTGTGGCAACCCTAATTTGTTTTTCACTTTACAATGTTAAATATGATATTACGTGCGCGTCACAATAACCTTAGTCTCATTGTGGGCGATGCGAGTATAAAACCGGTTCTAACTACAACGAGGACGTGAAAATAATGAAAACATTTATTTATTCACACTTTATTGCGCAATATCACAAAGGCTGCAAGGGGCTGCTATTGAGTTAATAATAAAAACGGAATTGTTATCAGGTGCAAAAGTGACTATGATCACTCAAAAATAATTTAATTATTGAAGTGAAACTTCTTTAGGCTCATGAGGGTAAAATTTTTACGGAACGTCACGAAGATGTGCAGCGTTTTTGTCGATTTTTTTTTCTTTAATAAAGATGTGCTAGTATAATATTGTGGTGCAATTATTCATACTTGAACCGATGGTGTTTTTAATATCAATATCATAATATTTTTTAAAAGCACCCTAACAAACATACTTATTATATATATATATATATATAGAACACACAAATTAGAATAAATATTTTTAGTTTGTTATGAAACTCAAATGTTTAATCAAATATGCAATTTAAAAATTGAATAAAATTTGCAATTTTGGTGACACAATAATAATGCAGAAAACCATTTTCTCAATCAAACTAATTTATGACTCCCCTTATTTTTTTTCTATCGTCATGTAGGATTGGTAGATTTTCGTAGTAATTATGCAATCAGCAATCTATTTTAACTAGAACAACTTACAGCTACTCAGTATGAACTTTAGGAAAACGTTTTCCGATCACATTTGTTTTCGAATGAAATCAGGATAAATAAATGGTCTCTATTTAATTTATCTATATAGCAAGGCGCTTTCATAGTATTTTGTTGATTACGCAGCTGAACATTGTTTTAAATATTTTGAAATTAATATTAGTTAGGGATAACTCAAACTATCTTTATTCATGTAGGTAAACAAGTACACTTACGAATTGTCAGAAAGAAGTTAAATTAATTGTAAATTTACATTTACTACCAGTTCGCAATTCAAGGGCGTAGAGCGGGTAAGAAGAACTGGCAAGAAACTTTCCGCCACTCTTTATAATCGCCAAGTATTGTGTCATACAAATTGTTTGAACTGGAGCAAATCAATCCCAAGGATTAGAATCATTTAAGATAATGTAGATAAAGCCAATAGTGAATAGTTGAAATTCGTCCGGAGCTTTTGAGTTTACGCAGATTCCATTTTCGAAAAGGAAGCATCTTAATCTAGGTTAGATAATAAAGTTACATAATGTAATAAATACCCAGCAGAACGGAACAGCAACGGTTAGTTCGCTTTCGTGACGAATCACTGCTATATATTATGTAATTAATACGGCGTATATACGACTACTGGTTCTGTACGAGAGAATTTTGTTTATACATATTATTATTAGTAATTATTTTAGTTATACTTAGTGTTACATGTTATTTTGTGTTCGTTTTTGTTATGCACTTCTTGTACTTTACCCTCTATAGGTGTTTCTTTTTTTTTATTGTTCCATATTACGGTCGCCTGGTAGAAATCGCTTGTTAGCGATAAGGCCGCCCGTGGTCTAATTACTTATATAACCTGCTTTTTTAAAAAGTATGTTTTTGTATGTTGTTTTGTATGTTAAGTGGGAATAAATAAATAAAAACATTAAATATATAATATGTTCCGCTTTGCTTTATACCTTATAGAAGGGATGGGTTTTATATAGGTTTAAAGAATTTTATTCTCATTAAAAACATACACGTACATGAGAAAAAAAATATTAAAAACATAAAAAGTTAAATATATCAAGCCACCGTAGTAAGCAGTTATTGCATTAGAGTCCATCTACCAAAAAAACTTTGCAGGGATTCTTAAAAGGCCGGCGAGCACTCTGGCATTGAGTGTCCATGGGCTGCGGTATCACTTACCAACAGGTGATACTCCTGACCCCTGTTCTATAAAATTCTTTAAAAAAAACTAAAGCTCTTGAGAGCCGTCTGAAGTCCGGCCTTTAAAGACCTATCTGGTCGCCAAACTCCAAAAAAGTACATTGTTTCTTTCCATTTTTCGTCATCGTTTCTTGAAATGGCGAATGGAAAATATGTGGTGGAGTTGAGTAGTTTATGTATCCATTTTGAAAGATCGATACACGATTTAAATAACTTAGCTCGATAGAAAAAAATCCAAACATAGCCAATTATTGACACTTTGAATTCATTTTATGACGAAAATGTATATAGAACATGATTTTGAAATTTACACGATATATTTTATCGAAAGCCAAGTAATCCATTCCAGAAAAAAATAAGTTAAAAGTACATTAATTTAATGTTTTACATAATTAATTGTTATTACGGGCCGGCGCGCCTCAGTGCTCCAGCAGTCTCCACTGCACCCCGCAGTCCATCCCGAGACACTGACACAACAATTCGTGCTGGGATAGGTCCATTATTTACGCCCCTATCGTCAAAATATATTTCAGCCCCACTTCCGATTAGCAACGGGCAATAACCATAACAATACCAGTATGACCGCTGAAGCAAGAAGTGTAAAACGGAACTCCAAATTAAGTAGTACACTACTGCCACCGGCCGTTCCGCTAGTGAATACGGAAATAAAAACTCAAAATAAGCCCGCACGCCCGCAGCCTGTTGATAAACAAACCGCAGACATGTCTAAGCGTATGAATTGTTCAAAGAGTACTTCACTCTTCGTGTCTGGATAATACCATAGTTTTTTTAAGTTGTGTTGATACATCACGTAGGCACTTGATAATTTAAAAGATGTTAATACAAATTATGATTTTTCAAAGGAGGCACGGTGTTTTAATAATGCGAGGAAGTTTTTAGATTATAAGCTTTGACATATCTTTTAATTAACATAATGCAACTGTTTTTAATTATATTTTGATGCATGTGCGGATTTTCGTAATTCATCTTTGCAAATAAAATTTATTATGTATAACTTACTTATTTCAGATTATATCCATGATGTTTTTGTTAGTTAGTATCAGTTCGATCTTAGTTGCTATGTCAGTCAAACAAAACTAAAAAATATGATGGTTTGAGCGATTGCTTATAAATTTCTTCAATTTAAAAATAAGTACAAACATAGTCCGGTGCAACTAAACGCCCCGGGATCGCGCCTTTAAAAATTATTCAACCGAAAAGTCGGTCGAATATCTGTAGTGAAATTGACACTATTGACTAATCACTATGATTTTTGTGCATCGTTTCTCAAGCGGGGGGTCGCGATCCTTGGGGGGGTTGAGTTTGTTTTAAAAGGGGGTCGCAGTCTGTTAAAAAAATAAATACAAACTACATATAGGTACAAAAGATTCGTTTAAAATAGCGCGCTATGTGCATATTACAATTTTACAGTAACGGGGTCGCAAAACTGTTTTACTTGACTTTTTAGCTTTTTCGTGGGTCGCGACATAAAAATGGTTGAAAAACGAAACGTGTATCGTTATCTACTAAATCTAAATTCACACCCCTTGAAAAAGTTTTCAACGCAAGCCTACATCGCTCTTGCCTTAAAGTGTACTAGTCTTTATGTCAATTTCTATTAGATAAAAAAAGTGCGTACACATTGTCAGAAGTGAAACTTCTTTGACAAACTAATTTTTTTTAAGCCTTGTTCATATTTATACAAATCTAAAACTATACATTTCCGAGACTCACAGGGAGGGAAAAAGGAAGATATGTTAGGAATTTAATTGCCATTAAAATATTAAGTGTCGGAAATATAATACCAATTATTAATTTAATTTTTTAAATTTATTTCTTCGATAATAAAAACACGTGGCATTTTAATTTACAATTCGTCATTTGAGATTTCAATAAATTATTTTGCATAAAATATAAAATACTAATATTTCATAAATTCTCTACGAAATTTTAATTTTAAAAATAGAATTTCTATAAGGTAATTCGCCATTCTCACTGTCTTTCAATCGGTCTCAATCGCTCTCTCCCTTTTCTTCGACAAAAAGCTGCACGCCTCATGCGCCTAAAAAAAACATTTATTTCAAAAAACAAAACAACTGCAAACCCATGGTCTCTCACAGCGAATGTTCCACACGTATAATATAACAAGATCGTTATGACAGCGATAAAAAATACGATTTATGAGATCAGACAATGTTAAACATTAAATTTAGGTCGAGAAAATTGCTCGAAATCACGAAACAAGCGTACGCAAAGAAATAATTTGAATAGCGGAAATAAATGTAAAGATTAACTCTCTTGAGCAATGTGAAAGTGCAGCGAATTATTTAGAAATTTACGAAAAACATTGTTGAATATTGTCGTACTCTCTTATTCGGTACACTCTTGACAGAGAGGTCGTAATCGCTATGTATACTCTGATTTTTAATTCCGTAGAATTCTGACATTTCATAAGTGTTGCCACTAAAAAGTTCTCTACCAAAAATGGGACAAATTTGACTGATTTGAGGGCAATAAAAAAATGCTACGTATTTTTCATGTTTTACCTAAAAAAAGGTAAATCTAAATATTTACTTACTCAAGTGACCTAATACAAAAATTTCAATATCACGAACAATATACCTAATTAACTTTATTTTATTCTTTAGCTGGCATCACTGCCTACTTATTCCAGGTTTAGTAAACCTTTTAAAAAAAACATCTTATTTTTACTTGTGCGTTTTTTACTGTTTGTGATGAAAAGGGGCGTAATTAGGGGAGCGTGGGGCTAGTTGTAACAATTTTAACAAATAATTGAATATCATGAAGTGTATTGGCTAAATTACTACTAAATAAACTTTGATGGATACTCTAACTATTTATCTATGAAGTCTAATCGAAATATTATCAAATCTACAGGCAACTATCTCACAATTATTATTTTTTGAAAAAAGGGAAGTGTTACAACTTACCCCGTGGTTGGGGCTAGTTGTAACAACAAAAATAACACCTTCAATTGTTTAATTTTTTCACATCTTGGATCATTTTGCTTTGTATATAACAAAAACTAACTAGGTATTTCTATAATGTGTTTTTTATGAAATAGTTAACTGGACAAAAAATATAATCAACAAATTAAAGATTTAAGATTTTAACTATCTTTCTTATTCTGTACTGAAGTATAATATATATAGGGTACTTATATCATGTCATGAAGTATATAAGGTACTTATATCATGTCAACATGGCACTTATTATACATCCATTCAGTCTGTGCTCTGTTCACATAGTTTTTAAAAGGGCCGTAGACTCCCACATCTCCTACAGGTTGCAAATTGTGGGAGCAATGGGAGGGAAACTATAACATGATAACATTGTTTTCTTTGGCTTTTTCGACAGCTGCAATATTCACATGTGAGCCATGGTTATCAAGCAGTAACAGAACTGGCTCTTTCTTGGTAGGTTTCGCGTCTTTGATAAAATGATCTACAAAAATCAAAAATTCTTTATCAGTCATCCACCCTGAAGCGACCAACCAGCAGCTCCAATCAATCTTGAGGTCCACCGCGAATGAACATTTCTGAGTATTTATGCCGGGGAAAAATGAACATCGGCCGTCAGTAACTTACAGCAATCTGGGGAAAATTGTAACAAACCCCGAGGTTTTGTTACAACTAGCCCCTTGATATAGTTCTTAATATTTATCACGATAACTATTAAATCAACTTAGTTATCTTGAAAACTGTTATAGAACATCATAAATAGTTATATTTTAGCATAAAATAAAATACATAAAACTTCAAAGCTACGAAAATAGTGAAACTAACCAAAAGTTTACGTTAGTAAAATTATAGGTTACCTGTCAACAATAAAGCGTTTGCACACACCCACTCACTGAGCCGCCTGGCGGGCCCTTGGCTGTGGTAAAGTGGCGTGGCACGTTATAAGTTTAAGATTAGGTAAAAAAAAACGTGAATAAAATTCAAATTCCTATTGGAAAAGGTCTGTTACTATTTACCCCTGTTACAACAAGCCCCACGCTCCCCTACCACTCGCCGTTAAACCACATTTAATGTGAAGCACCGCACTCAATAAAATGGATACATTAACTAACAATAAAATGTATGTATAGACTCAGATGTTCAGACTGGTATTGAAATTGAAAAATGTGGCCGACCAAAAAGGTTTGCTATCACTGACATGTCAAAAAATGATAGCTGTCAGAATTCTACGGAATTAAAAATCAGAGTATAGTAGAAATATTAGAAGGGACAGATGTGATGTGCTTCACGACGTTTCGCCATCGTGCCTAGAGGTCATCCTGCTGCACCCATTGAGTGAACCTCCTACGGCAGACTTGTGACTTGTCGTGAAGTATTCATGTAGAATTTGTCAATAATGTTTGGTAGCACATTAAAAGTTTAGAGGACCGCGTTTTGTTTTCAGTAATTTGTTATACAAAAGCTAGTCACGCTTACCAAAGTTCTAAATAACGTTTAGGTCTACGCCTCAAATTTCTGTATCTGTTTCATGATCATTTGTCAATCTAATGGGGAAGTAGTCGACTCTTTGGGTCTAAGGCAAGCCGGTTTCCTCACGATGTTTTCCTTCACCGATCGAGCGAATATTAAATGCGCACATAGAATGTCAATTGGTGCACAGCCGAGGAACCTACGACCTCAGGGACCTAAGAGTCGCACGCTGAAGCCACTAGGCCAACTCTGCACCAAGGTTTTCTCAGGACAAATATGTAACCTCAACATCAGGCCAGTAACATTGACGGCGTTACAAAAATGAGTCATTGCAATAAATCTTATCAAATCTTTACGGTATTTTATCAAGCGATAAAATTGTCTGATAGCGTTCTTAGAAATCACATCGACCTATAAGCAAATATTACAAAATTATAGTCGATATGTCTACAATTTTAAATAAAGCTTGAAGACATTAAACATATATATTTTATCAGTTCAAGTAGTGCAGGATTTTATTCACTTCCTACTCTTGCACTTCCAATTATCACAACTATTGTACACTTATAGTATTGACAGGTATGGGGCCGTTCAAGTATTACGTAAGCACTATAGGGGGGAGGGGGTATCTTTGATTTTCATATTCGGTGATTACGTCAACAGTAAATATTTACTTTTTTACACATACATATAACCCACACATTGTCTTTGCTTGAAAACAAAATGCATTTTCGAGGATGGCAACAAAAAATTAATACGTTTATCTACTTAGTATTGTCTTTGATTAACATAACCTTTACACATTTAAAGAAAAAACTTTTTTACCGGATTAAAGTTATGTATTATTATAAATTTACAATTACTTAACATAATTTTAAATATATCCGACGTTTCGCGTGCTTAACAGCGTGCGTGGTCACGGTGACAAAAGGTGTTGGATGTCAAAAAGTATCACAGCTGCAGAGAAAGTTGCATTATCTGTATTTCTTTCCCCGGAGTTGGTATCGACTAAAAGATGGGGGGTTTTGGCAAAAATGGCTCACGGTGTCCTCTATTTTCGTAAAATTATGTTAAATAATTGTAAATTTATAATAATACATAACTTTAATCCGGTAAAAATGTTTTTTCTTTAAACGTTTATGTACTATTATTTTTTAGAACTCTGCTTACAAGAAGGGGGGATAAATCTAAGTAAAGTAGCAGTAAATCAGCTTACGTAATACTTGAATGGCCCCTATACTATAATTATGGCTAATAAGTATTATTATGTTGACGGACGAATTAAACAGATTACATATTTGTTCAAGTAGTGCAGGATTTTATCCACTTCCTAGTCTTGCACTTTCAATTATCACAACTATTGTACTTACACTTGCTATATTTACACGTATACTGGGGGGAGCACGTTTATGTTATTAAAAAATCAGGAGCACCATAATGTTAGTAGGTCTTTGAGAAATGCAAGTGTTTAGTGTGTTGGTAACATACACAATACACATATAAAACACAATATTACTAAATAACTTTTAAGTGGAGACAGTTTATTTATTATTACCACATCATACACCATGCTATACCTACAGTATATGTCACAAGCGAAAATATATGGCAATTATGGTAAATATAAAAAAATAGTGTAATATTTTTTTTTCTAATTTTACATTTCTTTTAGCAAAAAAATACTAGTAAGACATCGGATTAGGCATCGGATAGGATGATACAAACACCGCGACACGAGAATTTTTCATATTAGAAGATTACACTTCAAATTTTAGATATCCTTAACAATAAGCAAAAAATACTAGTACTAACGGATTAGGTATCAGATAGGCACTTAACAATACTTTTTTTAATTGATCAGCCCACTGCCAAATATGTCAAGCTCTGAATAAGTAGTAGTAGTGTTTATTCTAATACATTTGCGAAGAATTCAATTGAACTCATAAGTTAGTTTTTGCAGACGGAGTATGAAAAAAGCTGCTGATTATAAACCCAGGTATAATAATATACGTACGTCGTATAACATTGCATTTCCTAGAGTCAAAGGTACAAACAAAACACTGCACTTTTACTCCCCCAATAAAAAATACGAAATCATGAGCATTAGACCTTATCACCCGTTTATTCTTTTGTTTTAGCTAAACAATGAATTGAATTTATATTGTATGAATAACACGAGTTCCCGCGTAGTAATTAGATGATTGATACGGCCTTGGCAATACCTAGCAGCTATATGGGGGAGTAACAATGCGTTCGAGAGGAAATACTTGAACGTGTTGAAATCGATATTAATATGCAGATACTTTTTTTAAATGCACAGGAACATTGTAAAGCCTAGTCTGCTATCTTTGATTTCGGCTGTGAATCGTTTCATTCGTACGGTGAGGGAAACATCGTGAGGAAGCCTACACGTCTTAGAATTTTTTTAAATTAACTTTTAAGAATTAGAACGCTGTATGCCAGAGGGCTCGCAAGTGTGTTGCCGGCCTTTTAAGAATTACCTCTACTATGTGGATCCAGCTGCCGATCCAGATTTCCGAAACTCGACTTAGGGTCTTACACGAAAAGTGCAATTCTTAAAAGGCCGGCAACGCACTCGCGAGCCCGTTGGCATTGAGTGTCCATATCACTTAACATCAGGTGAGCCTGCTGGCCGTTTGACCCCTATTATATATTATATAGTATAACAAAAAGGCCAACCTAGAACTATGCAGTATAAGTTCTTAATCAATCCTTAAACTCATTGACGCGTCCAATTGATTAATAGTCGTGTACATAACTAACAGAGACTCACAGTTCAGAGGACTTTGACCTGACCTGATGACCTCGAAGTGCCTTTCATCAAAATCGAGTCGGAAACGGGACGTCTGAGACAGTCTTACAGCTGTACATGTTATATTATCTTTAATGCTCCCTTCGGTACGAAATAGAACGTTAACGACCGAATTAAAATGCAGGGCGACAACAGACTGAAGACTGGCCATAAATACTAGTAAATCAATATAGCAATTTAAATGACTTTATACAAATAATAATCATATATATTTGTAGATTATACAGGTTCGCATTATTAAATAGGTTTATGTAAATAAGATATTCACATATATATATTTAATTAATTGGTATCAATCCTGGCATACCAAATCCAAAAGAGCTTAAACACATACACCTATGTACCTGTATTACAAATAATAAAATTAAGACATTTTTTTAAACGGGTTCATTAAAATAGAGAATAAACTGTACCCAACACACTAAAAGCTTAAAAATTATTCAGTAGGTCTCGGTACCGGTCATCACACAACTTTCTTCATGAATCTAGGGAATTAATTAAAAAGAGTGGCGGAGAGTTTATTGCCAGTTCTTCTCTTCCGTTCTACGCCCTTGAGATCTGGCAATAAATGTAAAATTAGAATCATTTCATATATATTTATTTATTGACGTTCATAAGTATAAATTTTGTTCCCTATGTGAATAAATGATTTTTGAATTGAATAATAAGACATAATAAAATTGTTGGGCGCCAGAAATTTCTGTCAAGTCAACCGCTATATCTCAATAAATATTATTAACATTTAACATATTTACGCTGATTATGAGCAACGATTTTATTTTGTTTGCCCTAGATTAATTGGGAGAGTGCTATAATGATTTTCCAATATCCATTTGATCCAAACTGGACAAGCTTACTAAAAGAATTGTGTCTACTTAGACAATACTTATTGATGATTGAAGTATTGATGACTAATAATGTCCTACAGCTGATATGTAAAATGTCATTAATATTGTAATGTAATCAATATTATGTGCACAGATGGTTGCTCTTAAAACGACACCGCATGAATTATTTAGTCTTTAATGTCGTGTGGTTTGTGTTTCGTCGTAATATAATACAATTATGTACAACTAAAAGCCAGTTTGTGCCTAGATAATTCCATAATGTGCTTACGTAACCTTAATACCAAATACATCGTCATAGAATTTTTACCTTATTCATACATTCATTCAAATAAACTCTTTATAACGTGATCCGCTATAACGAAAAACTCTCTATAACGAATATTAGTTAACATTATTTGATTTAACCCAAATTTTTTTTTAAATTTAATGGTAGCAGCTCCTTACAAACGTTGTGTAAAAAAAACATGGCGATTAAAAAGAGTGGCGGAGAGTTTATTGCCAGTTCTTCTCTTCCGTTCTACGCCCTTGATTTGAGAACTGGCAGTAAATGTAAAATTAGAAGCATTAATATGTATTTCTTTAATGACTAATCACAAGTGTACATTGTGTTACCTACGTGAATAAATGATTTTTGAATTTGAATTTGAAATTTGACATATGGGCGCATTAATACTAATTACTAATCCATTTCCATCAATTTTGACCGTATGCTTACTAGGGACAGAGATGATTGCACACGGGCAGCAGACATGCATACGTTTTTTGTTTTAATTATTTATGTATTAAAAAAAACACAATTTATGGTAGCTAATCATACAGACCCTGGTCTCACACCCGTGTTGTGTGTGACCAGATACTCTTCCGTGGTTCATATATTTTTTTATGTTATAGGATGCAAACGGGCAGGATTCATCTGATGTTAAGTGATACCGCCGCCCATGGACGCAAGTGCGTTGCCGGCCTTTCAAGAATTGGTACGCTCTTTTCTTGAAGGACCCTAAGTCGAATTGGTTCGGAAATACTTATAATATATACGTGGCACAATACAAGAAAATGTAAATCTAACAAAATTTATAATAAAACTATAAAAATATTGTGTGTCTAATGTAGATGAAAACTTACAACAGCCTTTTATTTTAAGTTCTTTCCCAGTCAAAGACTTCACGTTAAATAAAAAAATCCACAGAAATGAAAATAAAACTGCGAACTGTAACGAGTAAAGTAGTATTTGTCCTGTGAATCATCTGCTAAATTGCCATTAGACCTCCGGGGTCGCGATTTGCGCATTACAAAATTAAGTGTAATAAATTGCGGCAGAGAAACGGCGCGGCGGCCCTCACGAGCAGATATGAACCACTTATAGTATTCGTTTATTTTTCTAAGTAATTTGTCGTAAATATGCGATATACCAACCTAAGATCGACTTAATTGTGTCTAATATATAAACAGACTGTAATTAAGAGCAAATATTGTTCTTGTAAAACATAGCGTGACGTGACTGCACTCTTAGTTTGTCTCGACATTGGCGAAATTATTCACGAGACTTTATAGACATCATAGATTTGTATACGTATGTCGCAGCCAACTAGCTTAATTAGCCGTTTAATTAACAGCCTAGCCTTTTAACTAAACGGCGCCGTTTAACTAACGGCCTGAAAGATGTTCAGCCAGTTGATTAAACAGCTAGGCAAATGACTTGGATCGATAACGTTTCATTACTTGCCTAGCCTGTTGACTGTTAATTTAAATTTTATTCCACTTTCTGCCACTCTCAAACTCTTCAAACTGTCAATATGGCGTTGGCAAACCACAACTACGATGCTGTTTTCCAAATTTTCATGAAAAACAACAAGTTCAATGGAAGTGTGTAGTGACAATAATAATGTGAATTTCATTTAAGCAATTTAATTTTAAAAGAAATATCTTTTATGTCATATGTTTTTTTTAAGTAACTACTATACTTTTTTTCTAATTATGCTAGTTGGCTGCGACATGTACATAATTTTTTAATTGTCTCTTTTGATACCGTTAAGGTACTGGTTATGGGTAACAATAAATCTTTAGACTCAGCGGAGATCCTTGAAAAATTAACTCCAAAACTCATGTCTGCCCCATTCAGGTTGGTTTCGACATTCAATACTTTTTTATTTGCATCAAAAGTACTTCAAGTGGATACAATTGTAGCCTTAATTCGTTTAGCCCAGTTTTCACGTCGATAGCTGAAGGTAAAGCGGCTTATGGCTGATTTAGGTCGCTGGGAACATGAGAGGCACGAAGGCTCCATATAGGCACTGTTGATATAAGAATTTCATTCATACCATATGAAAAGTAAATACGTATTTGATAATATTTATAATTTACTAGCTGCCCCCGCGAACTTCGTTTCTCCTTAATGTGAAACTTAGCCTACCTTTTTAGTACATACCAACATGGAACATTTTGCTATTCTACCCCAGAGACTGTTGGGTTTTCCGGAATGAAAACTTTTTAGGTTTTTATGGGAATTTTTCTCTATATAAACCCCACAGTTCAAGTTATAAGTTCTTAACTAACAAATAAAAAATAGGGGTTGATCGTAGAGGGTAGATGAAAATTAAGGTTTGTATGTATTTTTGTATGCTGAATCATAAAAAAAATTTGGGATGGAGACCCCTTATAACTACACAGGGGTTTGAAATATAGATAGTAGCTGATTCTCAGACTTACTGAATATGCATAAAAAATTTCATAAGAATCGGTCGAGCCGTTTCGGAGTATGCGAACGAACATTGTGACACGAGAATAAATAAATTATCACGAAATTGCTTGCTTTTCGGCAATGATGACAGGTCAATAGTTTGAATTGTAATAAATGAACGCATTTTTATTATATGTTTAATTAAAACATATATCTTATATTCTTATTTTAGTCATGCTTAAAAAGTTATAATCATCGCTTGAAACTACTTTTTAATTATTAATAAACGACTGCAGCGACTCGAGCATAACGTCTTCGAAATTGAATTTCTATGAAATACGACTACCTTTGTGTAGTCGGTACCTTTCAAATACAAATTGGGCAGTATGGTCCAATTAAAACGCGCGAGAATTCATAACTTACGTAATGTTCCGGATAAGTAAAGTATTTTCGTACTAAAAATATTTATATAAAGTATTGCGACAAGCCATTTTTTAACATTACATTAACTTTGCAAACCGATGGTTAATAAATCATAATAATTATAATTTGAATAAAGTTTTCCTTCACTATAAACAATAAATTTAAAGAAAGGGTCGGCATATAGTTTCAAGTTCCTTAATTTGGCTCATGTTTAGAACAAAATCCTCGATTAGGAACTGCATATTTATATTTTATTTATTTATATCTTCAAACTTTTTTCCCGAAGGGGTAGGCAGAGACCACGGATCTCCTCTCGCCACGGTCTTGACATACCTGTCTCACTTCATCCACCTTCATGACTTTCGCCATACATGCTCGCCGTTTATGGGTACTTTTATCTTGTTCCTTCTCTAGTACTAGCTAGATACAGACTTCTACCATACACGGTTGTATAACCTACTTGGTAACTACTTCTCATTCATCTTCTACATGGCCAAACTATGGATTCCCTTTCGTACCCTCGTCATTAAAATAAAAAATAAATCAGTGGCGCTACAACCTCTTTAGTCTTGGCCTCAGATATCTGAATCTGTTTCATGATCATTTTTAAATCTAATAGGCAAGTAGGTGATCAGCCTTCAGTGCCTGACACACGCCCTCGACTTTTTGGGTCTAAGACAAATGTTAAATGCGCACATAGAAAGAAAGTCCATTGGTGCACAGCCGGGGATCGAACCTCAAGGATGAGAGTCGCACGCTGAAGCCACTAGGCCAACACTGCTCATTACGTCCACTTTCAACCCTCACAGCTCAACTATTCATATTTGGTTCTAACGTACATCGTATAAATTAAAGTACTAAATACTGAACGATTCAGAAAGAGACTTGAGCGAGCGAGCCGTAAGACTCCCGTCTCTCTCTCTCTCTACGTCAAAAACGAATTGGATTTGACATAACGCAAGAAATGTTCACGCGCATCTTACCCGGAAATTGTCTGTCTGCAGTCCGCATCAGCAAGCTTACCGTTTACGTGATATTAAACATCTATTGCCGACACTAGCTCGCTTAACAAATACAATGGTTAAAATTCTGACTTTGATGTATGTCGGCCATTATCTTATCGTAAGACAAAGAATCTTAGAATACACTTGTAGCAGTCTCGTATTTCACCATGGCAGATAAAAATAGATTGTATGAGATTTGAAGTAATTACGGCTATCATTTTAATGGAATGTTAAACCCTACACCTGTGCATACTGAATTATGACATGCCAAAAGAAATGGAAAGTTCTAGATAAGTGTATGGTTTCGTATATGATTGTCGCGTTCGCCTTTAGATTCCAATTCGACTTAGGGTTCTTCAAGAAAAAAGCATACCAATTGTTAAAAGGCAAACCTTCTGGCAATGTGAGTGTCCATGTGCGGCGTCGGCGGTATCACTTAACATTTATTAATTTATTTATAAAAACACTCCTGCCCTAACATGCGATCCCCTAAATTGACAAAAGTTCAAAATAAGTGAATAAAATTTACAGACGAAACAAACAAAAGCAAACATACGAAATTAATTAGGAAAAACAAAATTACATAAAATAAAAAAAAAATATCTATTTACTATAGGCACTAACAAATAATAAAACTTTTGACAGTTCACTCAACGGACAATGAAAAAGGTCCGTTAACCTATGTAATTCGTTAACTAAATTTATACACCGAATCATATGTGGCCTTTTCAGAAGGTTAGTCCTAGCACATATAGTAACGGCGGACGATGTCGCTTTCTGACGTAACCATCAGGCACATGTGATACGTCACCCATGGATACTGGTGACAATATCTTTCTTTCTGTTTAGTTAATAGGCTAGGCTGTTAATTGAATGGCTTACAAAGCTTAGTTGGCTGCGACAGATATATAGACTTTTCGATTCGAAGCCTTTTTTTTTAAAATTACATACTTTATAATTTGAGGAGAGATTTTACCGTCAAACATCATTTAATGTTTGACAGTTTCGAAACTCGTGACCATTTTGAGTTGGGGATTTTTTTTTAAATTTTCTAATGTTGTTAACTATGAAAATCGGCTTGCCGATTACGATCACATAGTCTGCAGTTCCAATACCACTTTTCCCTTACACTTGGCACAAAAACACAGTAACACATTAAACCAGCAAACCGTAGTCCGTAATACGTGTTTAATGTAATGAATTAATCATAACGTAACAACTTTTTCAATATCTTCTATCACGCAAATAGTCACTTCATGTAATCTCGTTGGTCATGGTGTATGGAATTTACAATCGCTTCATCGGAAAATTGACGTATTGAATTGTGTATTTTGTAGTAATATTTACGTTTATAGATTACTACTATTACGACATTTTGATATTCGTGACTGGGGCTGTATACTTGAGATCACCTAATTATATCTAATTTATTTATTAAAAATAAATAAAATACAAAAATTGGTCACAATTTCTCCGTCCACCGAAGCATCGGCATTCATTACAATTATATCATAATAATTTGTTTGCAATGTTTAGATAGATACAAGATATATCAAGATTATGAATACGTTTGTTGCATTAAAGCTTATTAAAACGTAGGTTTATTCATAAACACCGATTACGCGAGAGTTCGCCGACTTCCGACAATTAAATTATACAATAATAATTTAAGAATGGTAGTGATAAATTCTCTATAATTTTATGGAGCGCCTTATAAGACAGTCAAAATACATGAGTCACAGTGTATTGACACGTGTTGAAGGCGCCCATTGCCAAGGATGAACTGTATTTGGTCAGCGAAACTGGTTCGTAATGTTGGTCAATCGTTCTACGCAATCGCGGAACGCTTAAATAACGGAATTTATAATTGCGGACTACTTTAAAATTTGTTTTATTTAATTTAAAATAATGCGACACGATTGTGTAATATTTAAAAACGCTAGTATAAATATAATTATAACATATTAAATTGACAAAAAAAGGAAAAAAGGAAGACAGAGCAAGAGATGGGCAGACGATTAAAGAGAATTGGAGGCACAACATGGACAAGAAGAGCTGACATCAGAAATAATGGAAGCAGCTGGAAGAGGCCTATGTGCCACGCTGATTAACAAAAACGGGTCAAGTGATGTATTAGATTAAGTTTTATTTTTGTATTAGAATTAAAAAGAAATTATGTAACTTAAATATGTGTTATTATATTATAATGGGTGTCAGTAATAAAGGCTTAGTCAATAATTAACAATTACTTTTACTTTATTCAGGATATATATCAAATATATGAAACACTCAAAAGAAAATTCATTTATTCATGTATAGGCTGAATAAGTCAATATTAATAAGGCAAAAACTAGCTGAGTCCTAAGGTTTTATCAGCCTTCATTTGGACGTGCGTGCTGTATAGCCTGTAGTCTTCTATACTAATATTATAAAGAGGAAATATTTGTATGCACCTATGCAAGTATGTTTGAAACGAATTGGCTCAAAAAGTACTAGACAGATTTTTAAAAATTCTTTCACCAAATGAATGCTACATTATCACTGATTATTATAGGCTATTTATTTATACTTTATTACCTAAATCAAAAACATAAACATAAAAAAAATAAAAAAAGCAGGTTACAAAAGTTATAGGGGAACGGGCGGCCTTATCGCTAACAAGTGATTTCTTCCAGGCAACCCTAAAGTGGAACAATGTAAAAGAAACACCTACAGAGGGTATAGTACAAGTAATGCAAAAATTATTAACAAAAAAAAAAAACTCAAAATAACACGTTTCTATAACTAAAATAAAATAAAATCTAAAGATAAAATAACAAAAATAATAAATAAAATATATAGAAACAAAAATTTAAAATACAATCAAAAGGTTAACAGAGTCACATTAATTGATACATATAAGCAGAGCTAATTAATTGTAAGAAAAAAAACGGATCCCTACTAGTGTTGCCCAAATGCAAGACCAAGACGAGACTTCGACCAGTCTTGGTATTGGTATTGCGTCAATACACCCCGTCTTGGTATTGGTATAGGTATTGCGCTCTTGGTCTTGGTATTGCTACAATAAGGCGGTCTTGGTATTGGTCTTGCGAAAATGCAAGAACAAGACCAAGACCGATTTTGGGCAACACTAATCCCTACTAAAAATACAAGAATGTTACCCAAGGTTTAAAAAGGCCTATAAATTATCTTTCATCGCATGAGCTGCGAACTAATGATGATAGAACAAAAAATATTCCACAATATTAAGAACATACAACATCTACAGAAAATGCCGCGATAGCTTGTCTTCAATAATTATAAAAGTAATTTTTATACTTCGATCCTCTAGTTCCTGAGAATACGATTCGAAATTAAAAAACATGTTGTCGTGATATGTTTTTCTAATAGTGGCGTACGTGATCAGCTATCTACACTTGACACTCGCCGTCGATATTATGGGACAAAGGCATGCCGGTTACCACACTGTACTATCCTTCATCGTACGAGGAAGTCCTAATAGGCACGTAGATATAAAAGTCTATTCGTGCACTGCTGGGGATCGAACCTACGACAGGGATGAGAGTCACACGCTTAAGCTACTAGGCCAAAACTGCTCAAACCAACTCTTTAGCTTTAAAATAATATGTAGTATAGATTTGTAGCAATATGGACATTCCTTTATACAAGAAATATGTGTTCAGAATTTAAAATTACTAATTTGTTCACAAATAATGAACTGTTGACATTCTACTTAAGCGACAGAACGGAACGGTTTTGAAATTTCCGCTTACTTCGTGTTTTTGCATCGGCGCATTTCTGCTTGTCACTTTATTACGAGAAACATTACATACTATAATATAATAATATAACAAGTCACAACTTTCTCAGCAAAAGTTAAAAGTCACAAAGTATTTTGAGTATTATAATATATTCAAGATTCTAGAAAGTCAAAAGTAAAATTAGTTCCTGGTGTTTTAACGTTGATTTTCATATATTTGTTTACAAAAAATTACTTACATCTCATCTTTAGATATGTATTGCCTATAATAGAAATTACCTAATACTCAAGTATCATCCAAAGTTTGCATGATTACGGCAAAATATTTAAGTAGGGTGAAAAGAGGTTTTCTCCTGGACCACATCTTATCATAAAATTGTATATACAGTGTAAACTCTATATAACGACACTCACTGTGCATATTTTGACGTTACAGAGAGTTACGTTAAATAGAAAGAAGAAAAATCTAGAAAAAGAAAAAGTTTATTTCAGACTAGTGTTAGTAATGACATAAAAAAAATTCAAGATTCTTATTTGAACGCTTATTGCATTAAGTCTGTTATTTTCGTCTGTCTTTTGCTGCACCAGTAATTATGTTGTATGTTTTTTACTTATTTTATTTATATCTTGCGATATTGAGGCATCTTCGCGATAAATCACGCTCAAGCAATCCCAATTTGTAATCAAAAGAACGGATTTCTTAGTATGATACGTACCGAACTTCCTAACCGACAGTCGAGTTTATTACGGGCTAGGACAATAAAGCTACAAAAGAACGTACACAGTTTTAACTAATTTAGGGAACATAAAAAGTACTTTTTATTATTTAATTGTCGTTATTCAGGGTGTGTATTCTGCCAAAGCCGAGTGATTTCGACGCTTTAGGGGGTTTGTCGTTAAATCGATGGCCGTTACATGGAGTTTACACTGTAGATTTATTTTTGAAGTGAAACTTCTTTATCGAGGTTGGAAAAAAATTTAGTGTAACATTTTTTCGTTACGCGTCACATTTTTCGATTACGCGCCATGTTGCTTTTTGAAGTCAAACTTCTTTATCGGCGTTGGAATGAAACTTCTTTATCGACGTATGGGAGAAATTTTGTAGCAAATCGTCACGTTTTTCAATGATAGTAATAATTCTATTACAATTAATGAAATTCTATAATAATCTTCGTAGTAATAAGGTAAAATGAAATATTTGTATTCATGTCTATGATAATAAAAGCCTTTTGTTAAACTTTATCTAATTTAACGAATTTCTGTAAAGTTGCATGTAGTAGATCATTTTTCGAAAAATAAGATCATAAAGAAGTTTCACTTCTTACGTGTGTACACCTAGTACACGCACAATTTATTTGTATAATGTAGGTAAATAAGATGTGGAAAAATAAAGGCTTATTATTATTATCATCCAATTCTTGTAACATTACCTTTGACACATCACGAGTTGCAACTCGTGATAAATAAACAACTCCCATTCGTACACATCTGCTAATATCATAAGGAATGGGAATATTAAAAATAACACACATATCTGTAGCAAAACTAAGCCACTCACCGATGCTTACTGGACACAGATAAACGAATCATTTTTAGCACACCAAAGAGATGGTGATGAACAACATGGTTTTAATTAGAACAATTGGAATCAATAAGGTTAAATACAATCGCACAGGTTAACGAATAAATCATCGCGGGGTGTATCAGGGTCGTATTAATTTGTCCCCCATACGAGAATTTTAATAGCAATGACGCAGGTATAGGTGTTACGAGTGACCTAGGTATCAGAGATACAACGTGTCTATCTCTAAACTGTTCTATTGTTATGTTTTTGTATTGTGGGTGGAATAAATAATTAAGGACTTTGTATCAATGCCCTAGATTATTGATAATTAGTCGTTAGTAGACTTGCTTTGCTTTCTATGAATACTAGAGAACTGTTAGTAGTAAGTAGAACATTATACTGTTCTACCGAACTTGTCGGCACATAATCGGGTCAGGCATTAATAAGATTTCGTCTAGTGACTTTTGATAAGAAATTTAAACAAGTTCGTAACTTAAAAAATACGTTCTATTATCTTTGTGTATGTTTCAATGGTAAAAGCCTTAAAGGTCGACTTTCCATGTTAATATTTAAATTAAGACTATCTTTGTTTTGTTCGTAAGATCCTTGGTAACGATAGCGATGAATGCCATACATTATTCAATGATCTACTTAGATTACTATAGACTGTATAATATTGTTAATTTACATAAAAAACTAAATTATCTTATTTGAATTTTCTGTTTCTTTTGTTTAATTTAAAGAATTTAGTAATTCATTAGTTTTTTTAGGTTTTGCATCTGTTTCATGATCATTTTTCAACCTAATAGGCAACTGGGTGATCGGTCTCCTGTACCTGACACACGCTAAGGCAAGCCGGTTTCTTCGCGATGTTTTCCTTCACCGTACGAGCGAGTGTTAAATGCGCACAAAGAAAGAAAGATCGTTGGTGCACAGCCGGGGATCGAACCTACGACCTCAGGGATGATATTCTCGATTTTGTTTAAAAGTATTAATAATAATATTATAGTAATGAATGACAACGATTAATACGGGGAAAATGTGACAAATTTGTGTTCCACCGTCACATTAATTGTTGTATATTTTTAATAAATAAATAATTTGTGGTATGCCTATTGTATTTGTTGCAAGAAATAGAAATAAAATATGACACTAGCTTTCTAGATATCCATTGTAATATCTTTTCTCTCAAAGATAATTTAAGTACTTAATAATCAGTTATACATGTTTTGTTCGTCTTTTTTGAAAGCTTTATAAAATACTAGCGGACAGTCTAATAATATCGTGTTAACTTTAGCTTAACTTAATTTAGGATTTCATTAAGGTAATAACATTAATACAAAATGTTTTTTTGCAAATACAATGTTTTATTGCTTGCCATTGCGAAAAAATAATGGCAGTTTTACACATTAGGCCTCTTCTCTCTAGCGGCAATATTGCGATACTGCATGTTAAAGACCTTTTGATATACAACATTTTTTATTTTATTATCCGGCGCAAGAACAAAGTGGTAGGTTTCTTATTAATTTTGTCAACAGATGGCACCACATGCTGTTTGCATTCGTAAAATTAATTAATTAATTTGTTGTTATTCGATAACTTTTAGATATTTTATTACTTATTATGTTATTCGGAGCGGAGAAGAATCCACCAAAAAGAGATAACTAAAATCGGTCCAGCCGATCTTGAGTTTTAAGTGGTGTAACTAACACGACTTTGGTTTTATATATTTAGATATATTCAATAGGAACAAAAAATCTAAAGACAACGGCCTCTACTCAACGCAGAATTCGACGTATGATGTAAGGGTGCGTCCACATCTGGCGAATATGCCGCGAATGTGCAGCTCGCGAGCGGTTTGCGAGCTGCGCGCGTGCTTCTTTGTTCGTGCGCCGCCCGCGCGCAGTTCGCTCGCAAGTCGCAACCTAAGCGCCGTACGCGATCAGCGCGTGGGCTGCGCGCTAGCGGCTCACGTCTTCCTTCCGCCCACGCTAGTAAACGGAACTGTAAGCGCGAAAATTGAGTGCGCGCACGCCTTATACGAGCCTTGCATGAGTTGCGCTAAAGAGGCGCACCATATCATTGCCGTGTCTGCACGCGCGCAGCTCGCAAACGGCTCGCGAGCTGCACATTCGCGGCACATTCACCAGATGTGGACGCACCCTTAAATGAAAATCCTCATTGAGAGTTTAATGAAAGAATTTCAAGACTTGTAAAAACATTCATAATTTCTTGAGAAATATGTGAGTCGTAATATTATGGACATTTCCCAAGATGCTGTTCATATACGGCAGTAAATGGTATTAATAGAAATGGCAATTTGCGTTGAACAAGTTCTATCAGCGGATGCGTGCCCGTTAGTGGATGATAATCTCTATCTGATTGAGTAACGGTACAAGCCTCGATGGTTTTGCAGATTTATGCTACTTGATGAATGTTAACCGGCTGCATTTACTATGTTACTGGACTAGCTTCAGTATTATATTCTTTTATGTTGCCTGTTGGTAGCTGAAGCTGGCATGTTACTTGCGACCTTTTGGATATTAAAACATTGTTACGTGAGTTATGGAACCTAACATTAGTAAAGTTACATATATACTAGCTCACCCGACAAACGTTGTTTTGCCATGTATATATATATATTATTTGCCATGTATTTTATTTCTAGGAAACATTTTTTTAGTTCAATAAAATAACTATGAATAATAAAAATAGGGGTTAAATGTAGAGGGGTGAAAATTACGAGTTGTATGTATTTTTTTATGATGTATCATAAAAAAATAAAAACAAAAAAAATTCATAAGAATCGGTTGAGCCGTTTCGGAGTATGGGAACTAACATTGTGATACGAGAGTTTTATATATAGAGAGAGATTTTAGTTTATAATTAGAAGCGTAAACAAAATGTAGATCATCACACACTTGAAGCCAAAGTGAGGCCTTTAGTTCTTCCAAACTTGAATACATTGTAATACAACATTATTGTTTCCGATAATGTCTAAAAAGGTCGACAGTACTTGTATTGAAGTGTCACTTAGATTTATAAACCCTTAGATAAGCCAAGTTAGTTTTACACCTAATTTTATGATAGTTATAAGCTCATATTTTTAACGATTTGTTTCCTAGCTTCAAACAAAGTGTTTCACTTAATATTCTGAACATATCCATACATCAACCGTCACCGAACTTTAACTTTCAAGGTGTAGATATTTTATTTCACCTAAAATATTATTAATTATTTTATCCATACGATTTTAATCATAGATTATTTTTTAAACTATTGAACGAAAGAGTGCAAGTACAATGGCATGGAACAAAAATGTTTCACAGATTTTAGCAAATACCAATTAATCTGTTTTTACTTAAAGTTTTCGTCCACATATTCATAAACATTAACATAACTTTTATTACTAACGAAACACACACACACACACACAGAGATAAACACACAAAATAATAAAAAGAGAAAAATAACAAAAAAATATGTTTAAAATATTTAAAAAAAAAAACAAATAACTAAGGAATAAGGTACATTTATAGTGTGTTATGTGTGTGTGAGTTGTAACTGGCACTGGCTCAGAATTATGCAGTTGTCTATATATCATCAGGTGAGATTAAAATATATTATCTTCGTTGTACAACCCTCAAGCCTTATTGAGAAACGTTACAGATTATTTTGTAAGCAGACACTTTGTAGTGTGTAATGTGAACATAGGGAAGCCACACTATACACTAATAAGATCGATATTAGCTCCACTGCCATTTGTCTACCTGTAAATACCACAAAATATTTTACGTTCGTTTGTTCACGCAGTGAGGTTTCCCAGGCTTTTGCCGCATCATCTAGGAAATGAGACATTGGCAGTAGGGAACTGTTGAAATAAAACCAATAATTTTACCGTCAAAAAACCCGAAAATTCTCTCGATTTAATAAGTGCATTATGGAGTCGAATTAAAAAAAGGTTTATAGTATACCTAATTATTTGTTAACCCAAGTGAATGAATATATCGTGGTGGGATACAAGGCTACGCTGTTACCATTTCCTTCCTCGGGCGAATGCTGGTGGCGCCGTGGGGTTTCAGTGGGTATGCCCAGCGAGCCCCACATAACCCTTCATCACGAGGCAAAAGTGCTGCAGAAGTGTATGCGTAACGCATTTCCCCACAAAAAAAGAGTGAATGAATAGATAAATCTCCAATTTTGCCTTTGAATATTCCATGTTGAAATACTTGTCATGTCGACTCAAAATTTAGAAATAAATACCTATTTTATTGCATTATAAACTACATGACGTGTAAATTTATAACTTCACTTTCTAAAGATTGAACATCTACTTAATCATAGGAAGTCGCAAAGTCATAAAAGTTGCACATTTATCATTTGATTTCCCTGACACTTTGACCGATCATATCGCAAGTCAAATTAATCCATTATAATGTTAAAAATGTTTTAAATATTATAAAATAAATTAACTGTTATTCGTTACAGTCGAGTAGTAAGTTTTTTCTTTATTATGTTGACGTCTTTATAATAATTAACATTTCGTCTCCTATTAAGTACATAAGGAAAAACATCTATTAAATAGTACCAAATAAATACTAATTTTAATTTATTTCATTCACAAAAGCTTGCCAATACTCGACACAATGAACACACAAAGAAAAGATTTAATGTGAAAAGCACTTATAAACACGATTCACGAAGGAGAAAAAAAAAATTCAAACATTATACAAACTAAAGAAAAAGTGATTCCAATGCAAAGTTTAGCAACTATGGCTATCCAGACGTAACTCGTTAATCAGAATGCTCATTCTGGACATGGACATGGTAGACCAAACAAAAGAAGCAAGACAAAACAGACTTATAATCATAATTTTTATAAGTCCTAGCATACTGATGTCAAATCCCAACGTTTTTGTATGCGATTTCGATGATCGCGCGGTGCAAAAACTCTACATTGAAGTCGAGACCGCTTTCACAAATCTATCTTAAATTTATTAAATACAACAACAAACAGACATTACATATTGCAACATAGCAACGAACATGATTTTAAAATTACGCATTATCCGATAATATGGTTTATCCGTTTCATCTTCACGGCAACAAGTCTCATTAATACTTAGTTTTTTTTATTATTTTACTGTTATTTATCAGTGCTTTTTATGAATTAATAATTGACCCAAAAAATATTTGCTTTTTGAAGACTTAATACTTATATCGCTATTAAACGTTTCAATAACAACGTAACAATAATTAAGAGTATATTTTAATGCCAAATCATAAAACTTTTAGCTAAAAGAACACTAAACAAGCAATCTTTGTATCTGTTTTTCGATAGATTTATAAACTCACACTAAGGGTAAATGTCACCACAAACAATCCGCATTCCCTCTCTTTCTTTCATATATAGGTACAAATAGGTGTGAAAGAGACAATTAAATCCTGGTTAGGATATACGTACATCCGGTGATCAGTAACGCGTGACCAGGGTTTCCGGCAGGGTGCTAGCGTTTTGTTTACATTTTAAACATAAAACAGCTGAACATTGTAATTAAAACTCACACGAGAATAGAGAATTTTTGGCTGGTTTAAGGTAAACGGAATACTGTTATTTGTCAGCCTTATTATAAAAGGTGGACTAATAAGAATAAGAAAGGTTACCATGGTTACCATTCTCTCTCGTACCTAACAACAACGTAGGTAACAAAAAGTATGGTAATAATTTTAATCGTTTTATTTAAGACCGATTACGTTACATGGGTAATCAGTATATATAATCGAATTCATGTAAAAGTTCTAATAGACACATTCATAGTAAACCTTATATTTTTTTATATAGAACAGGGTACAGGCAAACAGGCACATCATCTGATGTTAGTGATAAGTTAGTGCCCTCAATGCCAGAACTGGCGAGTGCGTTACCGGCCTTTTATGTATCTGAAGATACTCGGCCGTTACTCAAATGTATTAACTATAAACATTGAACATTAACTAAGATTTAACGAGCGATACTGAATGGTGAGGTACGACTTCAGTTTACGAAGTTCTAACCCATTTTTTGTATATGTAACTCTATTAATGTTTAGAACAATACGTCAATAAACTGAACTGAACGAAAAAAAAAGGGCGAAAAACTCCTCTCCTTTTCATCGCCAATAATTCTGTAAGACGCGTGTAAGAAGCTACAACCATTACACCTCGCTCCAAATGACATGGAGTGAATTATGATTTAATAAAAAAAAACATCTTTAAGCGTCTTTATCGAAATAGGAACACTTTTATTACAGTGAGAACAATACGTACACATAATACATAAAGGTTTAGTACGTAAGAATTGAAAGATATTTAAGCTTTTGGAGCGCAGGACAGGCAGCGCTGAAAGATTCTCATTTCGGAACCCAAGGTACTTTTTGGGTAGCAGAGTGAAACCAGATTTTATAGTCTGCCTTGCGATTCTGTAACTCGTAAACAATAAACTACAAGCTCACTCCTTATCAGAATGCCAAATCGTAAAATGACTCCTTCACGACTGATTTGAGCGCGACCGCCGCTGTGAAAACCGCTGTGTGAGTTCGAAAAGTGAGTTACAGAATCGCAATCGCAAGTCTAGTTGAGAAAAAATTAAATGCGAGTACCTATACATTTATGTAAGATAACACGTCTACAATATTTCCTGTATGTTCGTAATACATACTTAAAATATTAATTTTAAGTCGTTTTATTATGACTCTTGATGAAAAACTTTTCCAAGAACGTAATATGCAATTATGACATCATCGAAATAACTTGTGCTCCGCCAACAATATTATCAATTTGCCAAATTAAACTAAGAATAGATAAGATAATTGCACTTCAACGAAATTCTTCGTCATCGTTCAATAAAATTGTTCCAAATTGCATTGGCAAATTAATTTTTTTAGTAATGACATCATTAAAACTTTAGTTTAATAGATTAGTTAGTAAGAAATTCATATATTATCTCTTATATCTCGATTCAAATAAGTCACCTATAAAGATAGTTTCCTAGGAAACAACACAGTTAGATCAATATAGTGCAAACATTATGCGGGTTTTTACGGGGGTGGTTATTGGGGCCATGACATTTCGTAAATGCTATTTGGGGTTTAGCATAAATAGGGTAAGGTAACAATAACACCGATTAACATGAAAGATAAACGTGGCGTATAAAGTACATATTATATGCACTTCAAAGCCAATAAAATATGCGATAAATTAACACTTTAATTTATTATCCATTGTAAAAGTAAACTACGATAAGAGATTTTAAATATTTTTCCATAGAAATAGGTTAAATGTCTGGTTATGACCTATAGTCTACTGAAAAAATACTAAAACAATAACTCTTATAATTATATCAAATTATTTTACATCGTAAATAAAAGGCAGTAATGCAAAATTAAAAAAGTTTATTTAATAAATACAAATACTCTAATAAACAATGGCTACATTTGACGCCTATTACCAAAAGAAATTCCCGATTGTTGACCTTTGTTAGTGCCGTATTGGAGGGAGATGACATGTTGTCCAGCCTTCAACTGTTCTTCGGAGAAGTCTCGAACATTCTTATCCGCTTCCTTAGGACCGAACGCAGGTAGATTATAATTACCAGCCTTCCTACCCAAAGACTGGAGACATATTATGACGGAATACAAATTCTGCTTCTCCCAAAGATCAATCGTTTGGAATGTCTCCTGTGGCGGCACACCCAACTTAACAGCTGCTTCCAAGAACGCGTTAATATTTTCCATGCATTTGAAAGCCATAGTTGACTTGTTCACCTTCTTGACCAGGCCCTCCTGGAATTTGTTGACTAATTTACAAAGCAGTGTTCCATCTTTAAGTGTTTCGTAGAGGTTGTCTGCATCTCCGGCAGTGTTTATTGGTTCATCTGTGATCTGTTTAACCCATTCTAAGGTTTCGGTGGCGATATCATCACTGTATTTACTGTTGATCCTCGCCTGGGCCTCAGCGTTAATGCCGGCTTTTCCTGCGCGGTGTTCAGCCATTTTGTGCTGTCAGGATTGTGGACACGTATTAACTGGGCTTCTTGTGATAAGCACTTTGCTATCGATAGGACGATATATATACTCCTGATAGTGATTATCGGTGTATGCGACAAACAATAGATATCCTACAGATATCGGGTGAAATAAAAGACCAATTTATAAATTATTATTATGTTCAAGATAAGAATACGATTATAATCACGGAACTTGGCTGTCTCGCATTGAAGTCGAAATTCCAATTATAGAGGAGAAATATCTTTGTTTTACCTATTCTGAAGTAGATAATAGAACAAATTTTCAAGTAGGTAGGCAAAGGTAATCAATTTTCAACACCTTTCTATAGCTATTATATATATGCTATAGCATAAGGCAAAGGTAAACAATACTGATATGAGTTTGTACTCCCAACATATTAGTAAGTTACTCATTTGCATTTTGTTGTGTTTCAAGTTGTATTGTGATTTTAAGAAATAATATAAACTTTGCCTTTTGTTGCACTTGTGCTTGCTAAAAAGCAATCAAAACATTGCTTTAGATAAATAATGAAAAAATATATAAACTTACCCAAAAACAGGCAAACCTGTTATAAGAATTAAGATGCACTTAGAAATATTTTTTATCAGATTTTTTTTTACTTTGTGATATAGATTTAATTTGTATAAGGTCTTAAATTAGACATGACATCATACTGAATGGGCACCTGAGACTATAAATAAGATATGAGATGAGGTAATTTATAAATACTTATATATAATAATTTTTTTTTAATGCTCACAGGACGTAATCATGCACAGATGCATCAGCATCAAGGCAGTACAGTTATAACATTAAATATTATTCAGAGTTAAAGATGAGATGCAAAGCAACCTTCCAACAAATTGTGAACACTTAACCATTGTAATTTTAGCATTTACGAAATGAAATTTTGTTAAATTTCCATTGTTTCAACCAAACAATGCAATTGGACGAAGGTTATTGTGAACAAAGAACTAGATCCTCCATCACTGAGTTTGATAAAGTTAAATGGTGATAATTTTTAAAGGTTGGATAAATTTACTAAGTTATCATTATTAAATTGACACTTAAACAAAAAACCTAAGTAATTAACACCTATTTGTATCAGGCAGAATGATTTTAAAAATACTTTCACTACCACTACTCCTAGTTAAACTAGCCACCTTTTATTAAAACAAAAATTTAAAAGTTGTCCATAGATAATGTTGTTCAAAGCAATGAAACAAATTTATGTTAGTTCAATGATGAAAGTCTTTGAAAGATTTAAGTAATAAATATTATTTCTATAAGGAATATGTAATGTTTTATATAAATATGTAATAACCACTAAATATACACAAGCTTTAATCCGCATGACTTATTGGTAATTTTTTAGCATATATAACACTGTTTCTTCGACCATTACCACACTACATTTTCAGAATAATATGTAGTTCTATTATTCAAATATATTTTTTATTTTATATATTATTAAATTGCAAGTAAAAAAGATTTTCTTTTAAAATTGTTAGAAGATTAATAGACAGTAGGCATTTTGTTATGACGTCATAAATATTTGTTAATATAACCTTCGGCGGTTGCTGTGAGAAATTTTAAATAAAATAACTTTTTAAAGTTGTGTTTCAGAGTGCCAAACATAGGCAAGTTTTACATTTACATACACACAAGTATATGCGATATTCATTATATGGGATTTATAGAGTAAATTCGTCCTGAAAATGTTTGATAACGCAGTAGTAGAAGTATTGATAAACTTTTATTCAAATCCTATTAGGTAAAACTCACTATCTTAACATCTAATTTACGATATAACTTACCGATTTGTCTTCTTTGCAAAGATCAAAAATCACAAGACACGATTGATGTTAAAAAACAATAATCATTTTACAGAAATACACAAATCACCTCACTTCGAACTTTCACAAAGTAAAATAAAAAATATTATTTTTAAAATCCGCACTGTCTGCTTGCCAACACGTCTGCGCGGCGTTTCAGTCTTGACATGACAACTTGACAACGGCAAATTATTTTGACACTAAACTGAAACTGACAATTGACAAAGACTTAAGAAACTTTCTGATATTCTGATTCGTCAGCACAAAATCCTTTTTCTCCGGTAGGTGGCAGAAAGAAAAGTAAAAATATTTTAATAATTATGTCCTTTATTTGTACTTAAAAGGTTTATAAAACGGTAATATTCAAATGGTAAAGTAGATACTATTTTTGATTGGTTAGTTTGCTTTTACGGAGTTTACAGCAACAGTGCCAATGATACATTCAAATAATCTCTCCGACGGAACTTAGGTACCTCACCGCGGCCGGCCCTTTATGACAATAAATAATGATTCATTTATTTTAAAAATAAAATGTATATATTATGATCATTTCTGACTAACCTTTAATTAGTAAAGTGCAAAAAGAACACCTTTTCGTACCAGACAAAATTACTGATCATAAGCATTTCGTAATAAGCAGTCGCAGAAATTTGTACAAATGATTTTAAGAACAATAACAATAATTATGTAATTACGATTCGGATACGGATAATATGCAAGGTACGTACGTGTTTCAAGGACGCATATTATTTGCCACAATATGTACTCCCCATGTGTCCCTGTGTCTTTGAAGTAAGTGTTTTTATTTTATTTTATAGAACAGGGGGCAAACGGGCAGGAGGCTCACCTGATGTTAAGTGATACCGCCCATGGACACTCTCAATGCCAGGAGGCTCGCGAGTGCGTTGCCGGCCTTTTAAGAATTGGTACGCTCTTTTCTTGAAGGACCCTAAGTCGAATTGGTTCGGAAATACTTCAGTGGGCAGCTGGTTCCACATAGTGGTGGTGCGCGGCAAAAACTGCCTTGAAAAACGCTCAGTTGTGGAACGGCGGACGTCGAGGTGATACGGGTGGAATTTCGTATTCTGCCTCGACGTCAGAGTAGTCTTGGATACCATGGTCTCCAATGCCAAAAGAGTGCAGGTCGTTTTTCTCGCCACGCCTCTCTCAACGACATCATACGCCGCTCTCCTGTCGCCGTCCAAGTTCCAGACATATTGGAGCCAATGGGCATCGTTAGCGGCCGAATGGGATGTCTTTCATACCTTGGAGGATGGGACAGGCTTTGATGTCTCACCTCGCTCGGGCAAGCATAAACCCTGGCGCGGCCGCAGAGCAGGCGGAAAATAATGAATGGCTCAAATATTTAAGAGTATTTCCTCCAACTTTGATTTTGTTCCCTTTGGAGTAGACTCTTGGGGATCCAGTGGTACCCAGAGCTGGTGCTTTCCTCGCTCAACAAATAAGTATCGCAATACAGCAAGGAAGTGCTTCCAGCGTTAAAGGTAAACTACCACTTTAAATTTGTTTTAATTTTCTATTAATCCATTTCTAATTATTATTATTACTATACATTATATACAAAATCTTAATATTTAAAATTATATTCTTAAGCTTTTAGCTTTAAGCTTTACTTATAAAAACGGACCTACAATGAAATATAATGTATATTTTTTTCTTAAAGAAACAAAGACAATATAAACGCTGACATAGTATACGCCTGCATTTAAAGTTATCAAAAAGTTGCGTATTCGACAAGTCTAGGATGAGGTTTTTTAAAGGTTTAACTAACAAATATTTGACGATACAACATTTTCGATTTAACGTTTGGTGCTTTATAAAACCCATGCCCTGCGATTCTGTAACTCACTTTTCGAACTTACACAGCGGTTTTCGCATCGGCGGTCGCTCTCAAATCAGTCGTGAAGCAGTCATTTTATGATTTGGCATTCTAATAATCAATAAACTACAAGCTCCCACCTTTTCAGAATGTGAGTTCGAAAAGTGAGTTACAGAATCGCAGGGCAGAACTATAAGTGAGATTTTATATCCTTAGTTTTAAAATTGTTAATGTTGGGATATCTTAATTACTAAGGTGCGACATACAAGCTATTCGTGGTTACTACATAATATGTTCTTTATAGTACCTACTATGTAATTATTCATACGTTTATTCAAGATCTGAAAGCTGAGGCTTCAGCATGTCTGCGAAACACGGATTTTTCGTATGTCTAAAGCACAGTTCTACCATTAGTCTCGACAAGTTAAGAAATGTTTGTCACCTTTATTTATATGAAAAGTGACACAAGACTGATAAGGACAAAACATTTATAGTTTGAAGGTTGTAGGGCGTACATGAATATACATGAAATAAATACCTACTTAGTGAATTAACTATACAAAAGTTAAATATCTAGAAAACTCCTGTTATCGTATTTCAATACTCATTAACGGAAATGGGATTAATTAGCGCCTGAAAGTGAAGAATTAATTAAATGAGAGTGTAAACAAAACATCGTAGTGTGAAGTTCAAGTGTGTGCGCATGCGCGTTAGTCGGGCGAGCGGCGAGGGCGGGCGGCGCGCGCGCAGGGCGGCCGCAGCGTCAGTCCGCGCGCGATCTCGCCATGGCTCGGTGGGTGCCGGCCCTCGTGGCTTTGTTGCTCGTGTCAGTTGCCGCGCGCAAGTCAGCTCCCAAGACAGACCACGAGCCCCGAATCGAGGAGGTCACCGCCAAGCAGCTCGAACGACTTCTAACCGACAAGGACTTCGTAGCCGTGTTCTGGTGTAAGTTGGCGGCTTGCCAGCCCCATCCCGCGCCGCGAGTCCTCAGTCGCCGATCCCCGCTTGACCCTCGGCGGTCGCCGGTCGCTTCGCTGATATTTTGGCGAGCGAGTTATGCAACGGAGACAATAAAACCCGACCCGACCGCGTCGTCACCTAAAATGGCGGCGGGGCTCTCCACGGCTCGACCACCAAGGTCGCGGAGCGCCTACGCCCGCCCCGGCGATACCAGTGTATGCCGCATGTTCCTCTGAAATAGATTTCCATTACGTGCTGTTGGCATTCCGGCTATTTTCACTTGTCGCCAACTCTTGCGCCGTATCCGCTAATCGCCCGTTAACTTTTAAAAAAATGCTATGTGTGTGTGTTGGCAAAAGGTGAATGTCATCTCGCTATGTGTTCTAATTATATTTCAGCTCGTCTACATAGATGATAATATATAACAATAGTGTTTTAGATACCTACAGCAGCCTCTGCCTCAATTTAGTCAAACTAATATCATCCCGTAATTCGTATACATATTCCTAATACTTGACTTTACAAAATTACTTTCCAAAACGGAATAATTTTAGTTACTATTGATATGTACGCTTATGTTTTTACAAGACAAAAAGTATATTTTTAACTGCATTTTGAACTAAAGAACCATAATCTTACACATGTTCCTTTAATTACATATATTCCAGATATAAAGAATGTTCCGCTCGTTTCTTATCTCAGCTTAAAATACCCATTATTATTTACCAATTAATTGTAACAATTCAAAGTTTAACAAGCGATTTACGTTAAAAATAGAAGGACCCTGGTATAATGTGTTTAAGAAAAGATATAATTACGAAAACGTGCGTCGTACAAATGCTAGGCTTGGAATTCTTCCAAAGTCGTCGCATAATTTACTTGATTAACAAAATCTAGTATTTTTCCGATATAATGTAATTAAAATTGCTTTTATCTTTTCTCGTTCCAAGGTTCTAGTAATGCTTACACAGAGCACACTCATGCTTTTTTTATGGTTCTCATCAAACATAAATAACAAAGTGTTTCGCTAGTTAATTTACAAACACAGACGCCCGCGCATGGCCGTGACGTCTCCAGACGTGTCCGTAAACTAATAACATCAAATATTTTCATATGCTAAACATTATTTATACAAGGACTTTACTAGTTTAAACCGATAAAGAAATAGTAAATGAATACATATCATTGCAGAATCAATGAACACAGTTTGGAAACTAATAACTTATTAAACATAGTTTTTTAGCAAGTCATAGTTTCAGGTTTAGTCTTTTAACCTGATATTTATCATTCTTTGTAAGTATATAAAAAATGTTGAAATATTAAATTAATATTATATATATATATATATACTAAATGCTAAAAGATTATGTGTACTACATGTAGGTTTTTGGCGGCAATTGTAAGAACTACGAAGACATGGTGTACCAAACATCACTATATGCTTTAAGATATATTAATCAAACAGTAATCGTAATATAAATTAATATAATATACCGTATCAATTCTATATACCCCGCTTTTTGGATTCTGATCATAAATCTATGAAGTTTACGTAGTTTTTTTTTATAATAACGTTATACGAGTATACGCATTGGCGTATCAAGAGATACTTTGTAGGTAGCTTGGGTCTATGTGTGAACTTCAAACTCAAACTCAAAATATCTTTATTCAAGTGGGTAACCAAGTACACTTTTGAATCGTCAAGTTACATTAATCGTAAATTTACATTTACTACCAGTTCGCAAGTCAAGGGCGTAGAGCGGGTAAGAAGAACTGGCAAGAAACTTTCCGCCACTCTTTTTAATCGCCAAGTGTTGTCATACAAATTGTTTGAACTGGAGCAATTCAATCCCAAGGATTAGGATCATTTAAGTAGTCCTCAAATTTATAAAAAGCTTTGTTGATTAATTTTCGGTGTTTAGCCTAGAATTTCGAATGCCCTGGTGTGGGCAGATAATACTGGGATGCCCACGGCCAACCTCTCGGGCCTCTTTTTACACCTATACTTGTAACATTCACTCCAATAGATCAACTCTATAATCAAATAATCTTTTGCTACGTAAGTTTGTAACACGGGTCTGTTAAGAACAATACACTCAATAGCGGTTAAAATCTATGAATGATACACAAATCCTATGTATTTGCTTTTGAAAATGGAACGCTAAAACTATCACTACACTCCCACAGATACTATAACATTGATAAGTTTATATAATGTAAATCTGAATATGAACTGTGCCATCGTTTACGTAAAATCTATTTTAGCATTTCACCTCTGATATTCTCGGACAAATGATTCAAAAGATACTTTAAATATCACTTTTATAGTCGTTAAATCTTGGTTAGCTTGTTGATTTTGGTTCCAGCAAATGTTTTCGGACGGAATTAGAAGGCATAAAATGTAATGAAACGTGTTATTAAAATACTAAAGCTCACTGTAAAATGAATGAAAATTTTAAAGTTGTTTGCACCCACCCGAACTTTAAACGAATGGATTTATTTTCTATTTGAATTTAACATGATATCATTCGCAAACCGTCTTATAAAAATGGTCCTAATCTATCAAGTGTCTACTTGTCCACTAATAGTACCGCTACAACTTCATCTAGGGCCCAGATTTATATAATCTCTTTCGTGTTCTTTTTCTAATAGGTAAGTAGGAGATACGTCTTCTATGCTTGGACGCGGTGAACTATTTGCATCTAAGGCATGCCGGTTTTCTAACCTTGCTTTCCTTTATCGTACGAGCGAGTGTTAAATGCGCATAAACGAAGAAAAGTCCATTGTCACCGGGGTTCGAATCTACGACCTCAAGGATGGGAGTCGCATTCTCAAGCCTCTAGGCTCTCTCGTCACATTTATTACTATTTTATTTAAAAGTAAAATTCAAATATACAAGTCAGAAATCTATAAATAATTAGTAGTTTAATACCTAAATGATTTTTCTAAAGCATTCGCGTATAATTGTGATCATGTAATGCTCTTGGGCGCGATAAAATTGTCACATAGAACATAGGATATAAAGATAATATCTGTAGCGTGTAGCTACGAAAACCGCTACGAATAAGGCATGTACCATATCAATATAGAACTGAATTGACAATACGATCAATACTTAATAGGTAATATAAAAAATTTAACCGACTTTTACTTGTATGAACATAAATGAAAGAGGAGCGTTTTTTCCCCTTGGCCCCTCCAAAAATAGGTATATGGGTAATAACTCTAAAACCGATTTATTTGTGTTTTAAACAAAATGATTACATATGTTGTTTATATGTGATTAAAAGTGAGCTAGAAATTTGTGAATAAACACAGATACGCTTACAACATTTAGCACTCGTGCTTGCCTGAGTACTGGTCAAACTCCTAATTGTCATTTTTGGTGGTTGAAATATATTGCTTCTTTATTAAAGGGAAAAAAGGGTTTATCAAAACTCATTGAAAGAAACATACGTGACTTGTCACGTAGCTTCGATATTTCATAAGAAAGTAGTTTATTATCAATATATAAGTGATGATGTAATGTGCGTTAATAACCGAGGTAAAAGTGTGATTGTCGATACGATAAAATCGTTTATATAGCGCCTGGCGGAAAATACGTTATTTTATTTAATATAAGGCAGAACAGAAGTTTACGTCCCGGCCTATAAAAAGTTATATGAAAGTAAATTTCTGAGAGGTGTGATGTGACAAAAAAGGTTTTATCTTCAACTGCACAATGATAAAAATTACATTCGAATAAAAAAAAGAAATAATTAAGATAATTTGTTTCATTATTGTATTCGTCCCTGAAAGTACGCCCTTGTAATCGCTCACTTTATTCCCTTAATGTACAATGTACTTTATTTATGAAATTGAGCATATTATTCACTTAAGAGTTTAGCTCGTGAGACGCATCGCCAATACTACTAATTGTCATTGTTTTCATTCATTATCGTTCATTTGTCTGAGTTATGAATGAAATTTCTGACAGTTGGCTTTGAAACTCTCGGAAGTCTGTCGACCGACCTATTTTTCGAACTTGGGGTGTATCAGTATCATAATAATTGGTTCCGTTCCACCATGATCGGACAAATTTGATGGATTTAAGGAGTTTTTATACCTGTTATAGTAAAAGGTGTGTCATTTTATTAATTTATAAAAAAAACGTAGATAAGTTATAAAATATTAATTTAATATTTTTCTCTAATAATAAATTACTATGTATTATTCTAACCGCTGCAATTTGCTAAAACGTGTTCGGTATTTACCAATGTATACCTGGCTTTTCACTAAAGGTTAACTAAAAGAGGTCCTAAGTAAATTCAAGAAGTAGTTTTTTATTCAGCCTTATTAACTATTAAATTAATTTTACCGTATTGCCTCGATGTTTGTCGTTCGTAAGGGACTTTTTGTAGTTTACTATTTGGAAACAGCTATTATTTGAAGTACTTCCGAACCAATTCGACTAAACCTCCTTTCCGATAGCGTACAAATTTTTAAATACCGGTAACGCAATCGCGACCCATTGCACCCTTGCTTTACATAACAAAAACATTTAATAGACTCTTCTGTATCATCTATTGAAATTTGTTTTCTCTAAGGCTGCTGCCTCGAATTTTGCGGGCAGCGGGGCGGCGGCGGCTGCGGCGCGGGAGCGGGCGATTGCACCTCTCGTTACCCGCCCTCGCGCCGCTGCCACGCCGCTGTTTTCGAGAACCGGTCCATTTGATTTTACGCATAAGATCCTGCCGCTCCCGCGCCGCCGCCACCGCCCCGCTGCCCGCAAAATTCGAGGCAGCAGCCTTAAAACCGCACAGCGCTCGTAATGTGGGCCGAGTCGTCAATTTGTGGTCAGCTTTTTACGTGTTTAGTTTTTAACCAAAACTACGAATTTTATTTAAATTAATGTACATTTGTATTTACTATTTTCAGGAGATATATATTTGTTATAGTTTGTCATTAATAGATATTTGTTGGCAGTAATGGGGCGTTCTGAAATATTGGCGCGCTTGATGAAAAATTCCAGATATTTTAAAAGAAACTCAAGGAAATTAATAATGTAGTTTTCATAACTCCAATGAGAATTCACTTGTCAACAGTTAATCATTGTCCTCCTTATTTATTCGGCATTCGTAAAGATTTTTACAGTCTTCTAATATTGTTTAAAATTCTTAAATCCGTCTTGCTCTCTAACAACATAAGAAAGAAAACATATTTATATTTCAAATTAAAATAAGATTAATTGAAAACGGAGTAATTGGAGCCGAGACTCTTGGGCCGTGGGGTTGCAGTGCACAGGCTCTGCTTAAAGATTTAGGTTGGCGCCTGGTACATAGTACCGATGATCCCAGAGCTGGTGCTTTCCTCATTCAACGAATAAGTATCGCAATATAGCGAGTAAATGCTGCCCAAACTTTTTAAATTTGTTTTAATTTTCTATTTATAAGGATTTAGTTTTGAAAACTTAGTTTATATAATACAACCTATGAAATTCGACTTGAATTTACAGATGCAAGAAGTTGTGTCACGTGCGACAAAGTTCTAGACGAGTTAGAAAAAATAGATGATGACACGGACTCCTTTGGCGTAGACTTCGTGAAGATCAATGATAAGAGGCTGGCGAAACAGCATGGCATCACGAAATTCCCCGCCCTCACGTACTTCCGTGAGAAGGAACCGATCATTTACGAAGGTAAAACACTTTCACTGGGCATCTGTTTACAGATATAGATCAATACGAAGCAGATACACTTAAACATTCAAAAATAGATATTTCTATGCAGTGTGATTTTAGACTAAATCAGTGGCGGATTTACCAGCAGGTTGAGTAGGCTGGAGCCTAGGGAGGCAAATTTGGAAAGCAAACTTTATTTTTTAGATACCTCTTAGAAATAAAAAATTTCTTCCTGACGGTTTTCTGATGTTTCACTAAGAAGTCTGCAATAAATTTTGTCGATGACTTTCCCCTCTCATTTGTACATTTGGTGTAGCAAACTTCTATATTCTAAAGTCAAACAGCTAGTTCGCTGTCCACCAACCAGTAATAGACCTCTGCACCCTCAGCTCACACTATGACCGAAATTGCTGAAAATGTGTTTCCCTCTTTCCCCATCCCCTCTATCGACCCATACATGTCAGTCCTACTACTGGTTGGGGGCTGCGAACTGGATGGTTTGTGCTCAAAAATAAAACCCAATAACACTATTTTTCGTGCAATTTCAACGAAATTGTTGGATTGTAAAAATAATCTTGGACATGACAATTGTGGAGCCCAAAAACTTCTCAGCCTATACTATACCTTTGAGAATTTGTAAAACCACCACTGGACTAAATGTGTATAAAAATATCAAATGTTTGAATGACATTGATGCCTCGTATCTGTTGTAGATGCAGATATGTCTACGAGGTTGATGTTTTTGGCAAGTGATCAGATTTAATTAATAATACAGTACAGTAAGATTGACTGTAACTATGACTTAAAATAACAAATGAACTCTTCGTGTGATAACTCGTAGATAATTATTTGCCGTGAAAGTAAACGATGTTTCCAAATGTTTTGATAACCTAGTTGAAAGTTTATCTTTTTCTATAATTTTAGGAGATCTTATGGATGAAGAGAGCGTTTTGGATTTCCTGACGAGCTTAGAAGCAATGGACCTTCCAGACAGGATAGAGGAAGTCAATCAAAAAATCCTCGGAAAAATCGTCGAGGACACTGAATACGTAGCTGTGCTCTTTTGTACGTATTTGTATGTCCCACGTGGTTTTACTAAAATGAATACTGTTAATGAGCTAATATGGTAAAAGTTGAGGCCTTTCTTGACTAACAATTTAGAGAAAACAATAATTGTAATAAGAGTAGTTAATATTGCTATTGCCATCATTTATAAAACGTACATCAATGATTGTAAAGGAAAAACGTTGTGCTGTGTGTTGACAGTGTTTTTGACGTAGGTCCCGATCACAAAAATTGCGGCCCGATGAACAGTAAGTAAGGACTTCAGATGGCGGCATGCCTCATTGTATTAACGTTGTGGCTGGTATTTTGCTTCGTAGTTAGTTTTTATTTTACATAGATCGTGCTTTCCGCTTGTTATGCGCGGCGGGCACTTCTGGATTCCGAACGATTTTATCGATATTTATTACTTGACCCACTATGCATTTGCGTTTCTTAAAGCGGTTTTTGCCGCGCACCACCAGTATGTGGAGCAACCCACTGAAGTATTTCCGAACCGATTCGACTTAGGGTCCTTCAAGAAAAGAGCGAACCAATTCGTAAAAGGCTGGCACTTGCGAGCCTTCTGGCAATGTGAGTGTCCATGGGTGTCAGTCCAACGGTATCACTTAACATCAGATGTGCCCTGCCCGTTTGCCACCTATTACATTAAAAAAAAATTGGCAGAGACAATCACAGTGGTCGGAACATGCAGATTTATATCCGATACATAATCAGACGCCAAATTATCTGGAATTGCCCGTAAAATCTAGTTAGTTAGAAACTTCTTCGTTAACTCGCAAACAAGCGAGTTTGCGAATAAGAAAATCAAAAACTCATTTGCTCTATTGGATTGTAGAGCGAGCTATTTCAGATGTTCTATTTCCGTCTCAGAAGCAAGCTCGGATTGACGGACCGACATGTCATGATTACAACTGGCGAACAATTTCCTCACTCCACCTATTATGTTCCTTATATCACATATAAGTTTTGTATCTCAACCGAAAATAGATTCAGATAGAATGACCTTGACCTAAATACTTTGCAGTCTACATAAATATTCATATAAACATAGTTACACTTCACTACACATTTTTACGTGACGTATCTAATCAAATATAAATTATAAATGCAAAAATTATATAGCACTAGTTGGTGGATAGCACATGGTTTGTGATTCTTGAATGACTAGTTGACTTCCGGAACTGCTCCCTCGTAAGAAATGTTAGTTGATTTTCAGGTCTGACTTCCCTTCGAAGAATGTTAGATTCTCTACCCGGTTAATCCACTGAAGAATGTACCCTCCTTGCAACGATAGAAATAGCAAAGCCCAATACGTTCACCTTATAGCACTCTCACCACCACTTGCACGACACAACGCTTTAAAGCACACACTTTATTAACTTTCTTTTAACACAACAAATATTTCGTCAACGCTTAACTGCACTGCTTCGAATCCTAAACGAGGCATGTCATAGTGACATTTGATCTTGTTTTATGACGACAAACCGCTCTAATACACTTGTCATGTTTCAGATAAGCCTGAATGTAAGAAATGTGCAAAAGCACTTCAGGAGCTAGAAAATATTGATGATGAAGCAGATCAGCTCGGTATAGGCTTTGTAAAGATCCACGACGAGGAACTTGCCGAAGAATACAGTCTTGGAGAATTGCCAAGACTTGTGTACTACAGGCATCAGATACCTATTATCTACGAAGGTCTGTGACTCATTTGAGTAGCAATTAAATTACAAATGTAAACGTAATATCAAGTTATTTATATAACAAAAAGCATGCTGCTTTCTATTAAATTTGTAAAAATTTTACTAAGTATTTTTAAACGCCACGTTTTCCACACAACTATACTAAAATGTTTTAGGTGAACTAAGCCGCGAAGAAGATGTGCTGGAATGGCTCATTGCGAACAAATCGACTGGGGACGAAGAAGATGTGATCGAGGATGTTACAGCGAAAACCCTTAATACTCTTATAGGAAATGTAGATAACTTAGTAGTTCTTTTCTGTAAGTATTTCGTATTTATGTTTATATATTATTACTGTCCACGATTTGATCTGCGTGAATTGACCGTACATAAGTTAGTAATTCTAAGGTGTTATTAATTTCTATTCCATAATTAATCAATATCTAAATCATTTGTAAACTTGTACCATTCTCATTTAAAGATTACAATATTGCATCGTCATTTTGTGTGATTTAGTCAACTTTAGGAAACCTTTCTTCTAAGCAATATTTTAAGTCTACAAGCTTCTTTGTCTGCGTCTGCGTCTTTACTGATGTTTTTTGTATTTAGAATTTAAATTATATTTTATCGTTACAGATGATCATGGTGATGAGGAATCCATGACAGTTTTAGAAGAATTAGAGAAAATAGATGATGATTGCGACCGCCACGGTATCCAGTTTGTAAAGATCGATGACAAAAAAGCAGCAAAAGAATTCGGCATTGACGATGTTCCCTCGATAGTCTACTTCGAGAAACAAATCCCCAATGTTTATGACGGTAAGATTATATAATTTTGTTATTTTTCTAATAGATGAAACTTTATGTTTTACGCGAATTTCTTTTCAATTAGGTGACCTTGAAAATGAGGATGAAATGTTAGAATGGCTGGTTGGTCAGTTAGAAAAGGATGAAATAGAAGACGTAACCGATGAAATGTTAGACCGTCTCATCAAAGATGGCAAAACAGTTGCTGTTCTATTCTGTAAGTATTACTTATTAAAAGAACGATTTATGATAAACATCACGAGGATTGTACAAAGATTTTATTGGAATTTATTTATTTTAGATGACAACAACGATCGAAAATCTCAAAAAGTATTAGCCGAATTGGAAAACATTGATGATGAATGTGACCAATTAGGTGTTGCATTTGTAAAAATTGACAATGACGAGGAAGCAAAGGAGTACGGCATTGAAAAATTACCAACGTTGCTATACTTCGAGAAGGGAATACCAACTTACTATGAAGGCAATTTGGAAGAGGAAGAAAAAGTATTGGCTTGGCTTAAGCACCAAACGGAGAGTGACGAAATTGAAGACATTACTGATGAAATGCTGGATTTGATGATCGAAAAAATGCCATATGTTGCCGTTTTATTCTGTAAGTACAAACTGTTTTAGTAAGTTATATTTAATCTTCAAATATCCAACAAACGGACATTACCTGCTTGTCATGTAAACATTATTTTTTATTAGTATAGGTATTATATTATTTTGTCGTTGCCAAAACATTAAAATATATATTCAATATACCTAAGGCATACAACGTTGAAAGAACTGACTTATTCAGTTTAACACTAACTGTATTCATAAGAGTGGCCATCATTTGTTATGGGATGGTTTAGGTTGTTTTTTTTTCTTTTTTTCTCTTTAGAATTAGTGTTAAGCTGTAACAGTAGAAATTAAGTTTTAAATAAATAAATGGTTCCGGGGTTGTAATACCGCAAATAAGGCGCCAACGAAACTTAAAGATTTCTCTAAATCTGTGCTTGTGTGTACTGCAATTTAAATAAATAATTATATTGTATTTTAATCCGGCAAAATATCTTTAAAATAATTGTTGGAATAAGAACTAGCAAATAAATCACATATAGTGCATATTTATTCGTTTCAGATGACAAAGACCAAAAGAAAAGCCAAAAGATCTTGGCCGAGTTAGAAAACATTGATGACGAATGTGACCAAAACGACATTGCGTTCGTGAAAATCGATGACGATAAAGAAGCTAAAGAATATGGAATTGAAACAATTCCAACCATGGTCTTATTTGAAAAGGGTATTCCTCATGTATATGAGGGTGATCTTATGAAGGAAGAAGAACTTTTAGGATGGTTGATTCATCAGAAACGTCACAGTGAAATTCCCGAAGTAACAGATGAAATGATGGACAAACTTATAGACAGTGCTAAGTACTTAGCTGTTATTTTCTGTAAGTGTATTTTAATATCTTTCTAACTTTTTTTTTATGATTGGACAATTCACACCAATTGACCTAGTCCCATGCTAAGCTGGTGAAGCTTGTGTTATGGGTACTAGGCAACGGATATACATACATATTATAGATAGATAGACATATAAATACATATTTAAACACCTAAGCACAACACCAAATGCTCATCACATCGATGTTTGTCTCAGCCGGGGATCGAACCCGGGATCCATGGATTCGCAGTCAGGGGTACTAACGACTAGCCGTCAACTAATGTAACGAATTCTCAGAAAAATAATCATTTATCAGTTTAATTTAAAATATCTTAATATATATTAAGATATTTTATATAAATATATATGATGCTTATATAAGCATACCTTAATTTAAGGGTAATTAGAATTTAGCAAATGTGGGATCAAATCACAATTTTAACAAACATAATATATTGTGTGTGTTTTCTTACTCTTCTATTCATGATCATTACATAGGTACTATGTGATATATACTGTTTCAGATGATAAAGAGGACAAACAAGATATAAGAATATTGAACGAACTGGAAAACATTGATGATGAATTGGAGAAAGAAGGAATTGTTATAGTCAGGATGGACAATGATGAGGAAGCAAAGGAATTCGGTATTGATCACCTCCCTACTTTAGTATATTTTGAAGATAACATCCCGGCTATTTACGAAGGGGATCTGATGAACGAAGATGAAGTATTAGCATGGTTGATTGAACAGAAAAACACCGCAACCATTGAGGAGGTTACTGACGAAATTCTAACAGATCTCATTGAAGAGCATGAATATGTTGTCGTCTATTTCAGTGAGTAACTAATTGGTTATTATAAATGTGTAATCTAAAGTGTTTTCTAGGTCCATTGATTGATTTAAAAATCACGAGGTTATATTTACGATCGTTTATCTTAAACCAGGCACAAAAAGGAGTTTATCTCTTAACATAATTTGCGAAAAAACATGCCATTGCACTCAGCCATTGTCAACAATCTTCATGTCAATAGATTTTTGTGTGCAATATAAGTTTATAATAATTCCCGGAAGAATCAACAGCCATTTAAAGTCCGACTAGTATGTGCCGCAAATGAGCAGAATTTTCTTAGTTATAAATCACTGGTTCGGAATAGGGTAGGTATTAATACAATACATCCTTTACAGGCGGAAACTGCGAAGAAGGTGAAGAATGTGATAACATCTTGGAGGAGCTTGAGAACATTGATGACGAATTGGATGAAACGGGAATAATATTTGTGACCACTGAAGATACGTCGTTAGCTAAAAAATATGGAATCAAATCTTTCCCAGCATTAGTATTCTTCAGGAATAAGGAACCTCTAATATTTAAGGGTTTGTTCAGTTTTTTCCACTTTGTTGTTTCTGTAAAGTGTCGAGCGTTATATAACGCTGTATATATATAACAAATAATAATAATCCAGACCTTTTAAAACAATGCCTCACCGATTTCACTGGAACAAAATCGGGTTATAACCTGCTAGCTATAGCTAGACAATTAAAATTCGGTTAAAACAGTACTAATTGTTTTTATTATGAATGTTATAATGTGGTTGTATATTATTTCATCATCTGTCGTAATTAAACTAGAAAATGACGTGATATGAAGGTTGCCTATTAAATAAAATAAATTTGATTAAAATACAGGAAAATTTTAATCAAATTTATTTTACATGGTTATAATTTAGATGGACTTTTATAATTTTAAAACTTATGTTAAAGGTGACATAGAGGACGAGGACGAGGTCCTTGCATGGCTCACAGATGAAGACACTTTGGAAATTCCAGGAAAAATTGAAGAAGTTAATTCCCGGATGTTGGAAAAAATTTTAGAGGAAAACGACCATGTTGTAGTTTTCTTCTGTAAGTATTTGTAATTTTTTTTAAAGTTACAAAAATGTATATTAAAACTTTTCATTCTAACATTTTTGTTTAAGATAAGGAAAGTGATAAAAAATCACAGAAAATTTTAAGCGAGTTAGAAAATATTGACGATGAATGTGAAGAAGAAAATATTGATTTTATTAAAACATCCGATGAAGGCGTTGAGAAGGAATATGATTTGCCAGGCTTACCAGCATTAGCTTTCTACCGACACAAATTCAGAACGATCTATGAGGGTGATCTGATGCACGAAGAAGCCATTCTAAAATGGGTTTTGGATCTTCAACACTCACAGCCAGAAGTCATCGAAAATGTAGACAGAAAAACGTTAAAAGACCTCATTAATGATGTTGAGCATTTAGCCGTATTCTTCTGTAAGTATGCAATACCTTTAATTATAATTATTTATTATATATTAAACTACAAATAAAAAGAAGATTTTATAATTATACTTTTAGATTGTAACGATTTAAATACGTATGTATTTTCAGATAACGATGACTGTGATACCTGTGATGAGATTTTAGAAGAATTAGAAACAATTGATGATGACACCGACAAACATGGAATACAGTTTGTGAAATCTAAAGATTCTAAGCTTGCGTCCGATATTGGTATATTTAGTTTTCCAGCGTTGGTATACTATGAGACTGGAGTACCAATCATGTATGATGGTAAGTTTTAAATAGGATTCGTGAAAGGAGAGTTTATTTTCAGAACAAGGAGATAAAACTTGTATGGTTAGTAAATAATTTAAGGTTAGTCGACATCACAGGAGACCGAAGAGCTGGCAGCTACCTCGGACAAAGATTTAGCCTAGCTATTCAGATGGGGAACGCTGCCAGTATCTTCGTAACCTTGCCTAAAGGGACTCCTTTTAATAATATATTTTAGTTATTATATTTTAAGGTTAGTTATTGCTTTTTGTTATATTAATTTATGTTAGAGTATTATGTTATTTTTTTTTATTATTTAAATATAACTATTTAGTATAATAATTTATAAATGATTAATCTGTTTATAGGTAACTTAAAGAACGAAAATAAGGTTCTCCAGTGGCTAATAGATCAAAAAAGTAAGAATCCACATCCATTTTCAAACGTTACTATAATTGGTTTATCTTTAATTATTTCTATGTTATATACAAAAAATAAATACATGCATGACATCATTCTAGACATCAAAAATTCTTTCAAAAGTCTTAAGCCTAAAATGCTGTATGTTTGAGCTACGTCACTTTGCATGACAGTTACTAATGCCTGCAGGTGAAGATACCCACCGAATATGAGCTAATTGTTATAATGGCCAATGCAGATGTTAAAATAATAACTGGGTCCATGAGGCATTATTAGCCATATCGAAAATAAGAAATGAAAATTTCATGGAACTTAGTCGTATCAACAAAAATGGAAACTTTGAAGATGGTTTTTCCAGGAGCCGTTTCAAGCAAACTCGTCAAAGGTGGCAAGAGTAAAAGGCAACAAAATAGGAATACACGGTTCCGCAATAATGATGATGATGACGATGACGACAATGATGACGATGACAATGACGATAATAGCGACGATGACGATATTAATAATAGGTTTAAAAAGCTTTCGAAACTACCTGATAAATTAAAAAGGATAGTGAGTTCCAATTCCAGATTAAGTTCTTCGAAATCTTATTCTCCTAAAAACAGAGTAAGTGTAAATGGTGACGATGATGATGACGACGAAGACGATGACGACGAAGACGATGACGACAATGACGATGACGACGACGACGAAGAAGATGATGATGATGATGATGAAGACGATGACGACGATGACGACGATGATGAAGATGATAAAGACCATGACGATAGTGACAACGACGAGGATGATGACGACGACGACGATGATGACGATGACGAGGACGATGATGAAGATGAAGAAAGTAATTCAAATAGCCTAAAAACCGCCTTTGCAGGTAATTGAGTAAGCACTAATCGGTAGAGAGGTCCCTGCACGGAGGCACACGCACAGATGTCCCCAGTTACACATCTGCATGGTCGATAATCGAAACGAACCCGCATGGGTCCATAACCAGCTGTTGCCTGCAGTCATACGCGAACGCTTAGCAATTAAAAACTTCTTTAAACTCTTATGATTACTAACACAACATGTAAGATTAATAACGCGTTCTTCTCTCGCGTGGTTAATTTTAAATATGCACAATATTAACGCAAGTAACTGTTATTTTGGTTTCAATATGCCGGTATAAACCATAAATTTTTACTGACTGCAGGCGATCGCTGTTTCTACATTGGATTGGGGGCGAAACCGGCTGTGCCAAAAGTGACATACGAACCATACCAGTGCTGTCCCACTAAAGTACAAAGTCCGACGAAAGTAGCCAAGGCGACCCCGACCAAAGTTCCGGCGAAGAAGCTTGGAAAGGATAAACCAGTGTTACCAGAGAAACCTACTAAGGGAAAGAATAAAGCACTTGCCAGGCCAGAAAAAGGCAAAGGAAAAAAAGGTTTATTCGACTCTGAAAACATTTGGTGGTGGTAATGATGGTAATTCTAGCAGGAATATCATAAGATATTGTTGTTAGACACGCGTGCGCGTATCAAGTGGACACGATTGCATTTTAAAATCTCACCAAAAGTCTGTAACTTAGTTATTTTATTAAATCTAACGCTGCATCAAATTCCTCTGCTATATTAACATCTCCAGTAACTTCGTGTCCCTTGGTCCTTGCAAGCACTTCGCGAGGTGTTTATAGTTTACTTTATAATTATTGCACTTTGACTTTTCGCTGCATATCTCGATCTAAAAATTTTCGATGCAGCCTATACTGTTCTGTCATCATGACCAATGTATAATTTTGTACACGGCAATATTACCGTGCCGTGCGTTCACTTTAAATATTGGGATATTTAGAAACTTTGTAAGTTGGTGTATAAATCGTTATGTATATTGTAAATTTTATTCCAATGTTAGAAATTAACGATGACACAACACAGAGGCATTTTAACTTCACTTACTTTGCCACATTGAAAGACTTATCGTTGTAAGGATTTCATGTTCATAAATAGTTTTCTAGATTTCATGGAATCTCATTAAGCACATACTTACTTTTAATTCACTCTCTCTGTTATTATATGTATAATTAGATTAATGTATTTTGTATCGCCACTTTAATAATAGGTATCTACAATTAATCTCTCTTTTGCAATTATAAGCAAATGCAATGCTACATTTTATTGTTTTTCATATTATTTATTTATTATATTATGTATGCGTCTGAGATTAGTAAGTCGATCATATAAACTTTTGTCTAAAAATTAATATCTAAGTAAATACAAGATAGTTTTTACAAAAGAATATCAACCTGTGAGACAGAAGTCACGAAACTTTGCTCCAATACTAGCGTTGTGAATAATGTTAAAGTTTTGTTGTCTGATCGACATCTCGCATGAATGTTAATTTTATTTATTCGTTATGTTGAATCTGTTGAGTCGACGCTGGTACAATATTTTTGTTAAATAAATACATTTTAATTAATTATATATTTTATTATTATACACGAATGATGTCAGCATGGTATTATAATACATAGTAGTCCACGCATGTCAATTATTGGATGTTTAATGGTGAGTTTTTAAAATATACAAAAATGGATGTGGATCCTTGCTTATATATTTTTTATTAGGTAGATTCAGAAATGCAATAAATTTAAAAATATTTTAGGTAATCTTTTTGACGAAAACGAAGTTCTGGAATGGATGGTTAAACAAAAAGAAGATGAAAGCATCGAAGAAATAAACAGAGACAAACTATTTAAATACATTGAAACAAAGGAATTTTTGGCAGTTGTTTTCTGTAAGTATCAAATAAATACAATATTGTAATTAATTGTCATGTTTCGAAAGAGGCGTTTTTGTATTAAAAAAAGTCAAATCATCGCTTATGTAAGTAGCTAACATATTTATGGACGCTACGCTACGCTTATGGATATGTTGTACCGTCGTTGATTTATTTATTATAAATATATATGTGGTGCCTGTTCTTAAATAAAAGGGCGTAGAATGGACCTAGAACTTCCGAATAAACTCTCCGCATTATAATCGGATATCTATTTTGTTTTGTTGTTCAATCCAAAAAAAAGTCAGAATTCTGTCCGATCTGTCGTATTTGTAATATTTATAAAAATAAAAAACACAATTTTTAGTAATTTCTATGCCTATTCAAACAATTGATATGATTTAGTATAAAAAATTTTAGATAAAGAAGAGGATCCCGGCAGCCCAAGAATTTTAAGACACGTTGAATTAATTGATGATGAAGCTGCTGAATATGGAATAAAAATTGTAAAATGCAGCGATCGTCTAATGGCTAAGAAATATGGATTTCGAAATCCACCTGGAATAACATACTTCAGGAAAACGAAGGCTATTAATTACGATGGCGATATGGATGACGAGGAAGAAATTTTGGATTGGTTAACGAATCCTGAAAATATGGAACTGACTGATCATATCGAGAAAGTGAACAAAAAGATGTTTCAGAAAATAAGACAAACGTCGGATTATGTCGCCGTATTCTTTTGTGAGTTTCTTGTTTAAATTACTATTTATATTTGAACGTCGCGATGATCCGACACATGTAACATTAAGTTTTAGCTATTTTCTCTGAAATTGGTTTTACTTAAATACATTTAAGAAAAACAGATTTTAATTTTAGATGGTATTGCATATATTACATGTTTTAGACAGTAATGACTGCAAACAGTGTCCCCGAGTGCTGGCTGAGATCGAACACATAGATGATGATGCGGATGGAGCAGGGATCAACTTTGTGAAGATTGACGATAGACAGATGGCCAAAGAATTCGGGGTATTCGCATTACCAGCAGTTCTCTTTTTCAAAATGGGTTCCAAAGATCCTGTTATATACGCAGGTAATAATTCCTTATTAACTTTATAATGTAGATATAATGGTGGATGTATGAAAAACTTAGGTACCTACATTTTATTTAGGGTTATCTTTGAGAATTTATCCTGACTATTGAAGGAATGACAACGGCAGAAGAAATGAAGAATGAAACATTTAGCACTTATTAACTTAAAAAAGTTAATCTAACGTAAAATAAAAATAAATAAAATATTTGGGTGATCAAGGCACTGACAATTATTTTCTTGGCACTTTTCAAAGATCGTTGAGATCAAAATACTTAAATTTTTACACGCTTTAAATATTTCAGGGGATTTATATGATGAACAACAACTATTGAGTTGGCTTCTTGTCCAAAAAAATCCTGCAGGAGATGTTATAGAAGCGCTCGAGGGTCAGGAACTATTAGATTTAATTGAAGACTCATCTTCGATAGCTGTTTATTTCTGTAAGTTTTATTTTATTAATACAATGAAAGTGAGTTTTATTCGACTCTGTAATGTCAGGAATCTTATACTAATTTTTTATCAATATGGCGGCGTCCAACAGTCTATTTATTTGGAGTGTAAAAAAGATTTGCACTAAATTCGTTAACCACAAAACACTTTATAATACAATATTAAAGTACCTACGTATTTTTAAAAGTAAAGTATAGGCAGTACTGTTCTTAATTTATAATAATTATTCTGCTTCTTAATAGGGAACAAAACTTTATGTGAACTGTGTCATGCGAAATCTACAGCAAAGAACACTAAAAAGAAATTTACCAAAGACCCCGACGAGGCTGAATTACCAGAGATAGAGGGTACTCAGGAGAATTATGAAATAGATTGAACCTATCCAATATTTTGTACTCAATCCAAGCAAGCATGCAGCATGCTTTTTGGCACACTCTGATAAACCCATTATTTGTGTACTACATACCTATGACCCATCTAAATACTGTGTATGTGTATACGTAGATAGTTCCTCCACAAATCACCATAGTCGTGACGTATTACCTAGAGTGATGTTTAGCCCGAGTCAATCAAACACAAAACAAAACTTAATATTAAAAGTAAATTTTCAGATTCATTGGACTGTGAGCAATGTACTGGAATTTTGGAGGAATTGGAAAATATAGATGACGATTGCGACAGACATGGAATTAAATTTGTTAAAACTCAAGATTATTCTATTGCGGAGTCGTTTGGAGCGACCGACTTTCCAGTGTTGGTTTACTTTGAAAATGGCATTCCCAATGTCTATGAAGGATCATTAGCGGAAGAGGAGGAAGTATTGCAGTGGTTGATAACTCAGAAAACTGAAGATCGCATTGAACTGATAACACGTGTTATGCTAGAGAAAATGGTGGATGAAACTCAATATTTAGCCGTCTATTTCTGTAAGCGTTCAATTTAAGTTTTTACTGATTCTAAGGCGTTTCTAAAATTACAGTTTTTGACCTTCTTGTAAATATATTTTTTTTATATTTAGGAATCTATTGATAAGTACACGATTCCTTATTCGCTAAGAATTAAGAAGTTAAACTAAGATAATGCTATTTGCAAGATCAGTAAAGTATAAAATTTTGTGTTGTTTACAGATAAATTAAATTGCCATATTTGTGATCACATATTAGAAGAGCTGGAGAATATAGATGACGAATGTGACGTATATGGTATACATATGGTCAAAATTCAAGATCCACAATTGGCAAAAAGATATTCAATCAAGACATTCCCTGCAATGGTATATTTCAGGTATTGTTATTGTTATAAAAATTTTAGAACAATTTTTTTTGAGGCACATTATCATATTCTTTATAGTTATTTAGTTTTCTCGTTAAATTGAATTAAATAAATAATAGACTTCGAAATTTGGTTTCCTCGTTAGATCACGTTAAAACGAATAAATGGAAATGATTTTACTAATCACTATCCTGCAAAAAACATAAGGCGTAGAAATGTATTTGCACCATACATCACCATAAACTTCACTTAGTTAAAAAGTAGAAAGTTTTATCTTTGAAATTACAGAAACGGCAATCCACTACTTTTTGAAGGCGATTTACAAAATGAGGAATCAATACTGGAATGGTTGATTGACGACGAAAATCGTGAACTAGCTGATGAAATAGAATCTGTCAATGAACGAATGTTGGAGAGATTATTATATGAGTCTCATTTACTGGCTGTTTTCTTCTGTAAGTGCATTACAAAGGATTTTTTAGAATAACCCTGGATGATAAAAATACTGGATGCCTGGATTAAAACTATACTCGGTTAAACTAATAAAAAAAGAAAAAAATTATTGATACATACATATCCATATCTTCCACTTTCAGAATCCAGGAGCCCAGGTTTTTTAAGATATCCGTACAATATCATATAATTTAAACGTGTTCTTAAATACATTTCAGACGATGACGAAGACTGTCCAGAATGCCAAGAAATTCTGGAAGCATTGGAACAAATAGACGGTGAAGTGGATCAATTCGGTATTGATTTTGTGAAAATTGCAAGCGCAGAGGCAGCCGCACAATATAACATCATAAATATTCCGTCTTTGGTGTATTTCCGCAAGAGGGTTCCGATGCCATACGATGGAGACTTGCATCAAGTAGATAGAGTACTCCAATGGCTGACGTCTCAAGAAGTTTTTGAAATCAAAAACGAAATTGAAGAGGTTAACCGGAAAATGCTGGATAAACTTCTAGAGGAGAACGAGTTTTTGGCGGTTTATTTCTGTAAGTACCGTTGGTTACCAAATTATCACTAATAACTTCCATACAAAGACGACATGTCAGCTTAGTTTTTTTGTACTAAAACATAATGAAATTCTTCAAACTTCTTACACAGCACAAATTAAAATAGATAATTTATTAGAAAATAAATCAATATTTTTATAAAACACACATGAATGTCAAAAAAGAAAAACATATTAAATGCATCTAATTTTAAATAAATAGCCAGTTCTCAAATCAAGGATCGGAATCGGATCGATCTCAAATCGTAGTACGGAAGAGAAGAGCTGGCAATAAACTCTCCGCCACTCTTTTTAATCGCCAAGAATATTCTGAATTCACGTAAAATTTTACGTTTTAGATGAAAACTCAGCGGAAAGCCGAATTGTCCTGGACAAACTGGAGAACATTGACAGCGAAACTGATAATTTAGACATCACATTTGTGAAGATGCACGACCCACGTTATGCTCGCAAATGGGGCGTGACTAAACTACCCGCTATCGTATACTTTAGGAAACGGTTCCCGAGTATTTACAGGGGTAAGGAACATAATTTTTAGCATTAATGTCTAAGTTCCAGTTTTTGATAAGAAACCTATTAATTTCCCATTTCATAATAATAAATAAGCCAAATTTCTCCATTCAACTAAATTATTCATCTGTCTCTTTTCATCATAGCGTAATCATAATTTAACAGAAAAGAATAAAAAGCACTTTAGTTAAAGAAGGGAATTAGATTGATTTAGTTTTTGTGAATTTGTCAGTTGTTTATGAATAAGGAGGTTTTTTTTATTTATCACATTTGTGCAACATTTAAAAAATCAAACTTGTTGTCTTTATGAAGATGTTCTTGTCTTGATGTTGATGATCTTGACATGCAAAAAGCGGTAAAAATTAACAATAAATTTTGTAACTATCAGGTGACGTTATGGCCGAAGAAGAGGTTTTGGAATGGCTGCGGAAGAACAGATTCCGGCAGCCGGAACTAAATATATTTATGTACGCATTGATAGCTTTATCGATAGCTTTTGTCATGTACACAGCTTTCCTGCTTCAATGCTTTAAGCCATCTCCAACGCCCACCACACAACATCCAAAACAGGCGTGAAACATTCTATGAAGAATATATGCAAGAGGTTTCTTGCACCAAAACAAACCTATATATAGCATTATCAACTATACTAAATCTTTAAAAAACAGGCGATACCGAACATGATTGTTCTAAAGTACTAATTAGCATAACTAACACGAAAATTTTTTCAGCTGGCATTATGTTTGTTAGTTGAATTTATAATTATTTCCGGTGTTTTCGAATGATTTAATTTTGAATATATTGACGTCACTTGCTTCTTCATAAGTCAGCATATTCGATACCGACCTTTGGTTTTAAGTTTAGACAAACTATAATTCTTCGTTCTGGCAGGAAAAATATATTTTTTTAATGACGATACTGGCGTTTTCACACATAAAAACGTGAAAGTAAAGCAAACAGGGAAAAAAGTTGTAAATGTTGCCATGTATTAATTATAAACATATTAAAACTTTCTAAAAACAGTTTAATCGTGATATTTAAACAATTCCTGACGGCCTGACTTCATGCGCTTCCGAAGTGTTTGAATACCCGAAGAGGCATCAAAGCCTTTTATTTATTAATATAAATGTATTTATCATGATATTATTTACTAATAAATAACGATTATTTATTGATACTTTTTCGTAATTAACGTATTTTGTCTTTTCAATCGCGTGTAGCTTTTTAATTGCAATTTAATTTAATTCATGAAAGACAGTTATATGAATTCGAATGTAGTAAATATGATACGTAATCAGTTTTAAGTTAAATTTTTCATTTATTTCATTATTTTATGTTTAGTTAACGGGCGGGACTTTAGATATTACGCCCGCATTTTGCTGAGTTATTACAGCTGATTATTACCGTTTTTTTTATTTTTCATTTGCCATTTTGACAATTATAGAAACTAAGGGTCTGTTTCACAATGTATGGATAAAGTACCAAATAGCTATGCAACACATAAATTATTTAGAAAATAAATTGTGCTTTTTGACATTCATCGGACTCATAACTAAAGTCGGAAAGACACTTACGTGTCGTGGCGTGTCGTGACGGGCCAGAAGCATATTTTAATATGATTAGACAGAACGTGTTGCGACACGACACAACATGCAAATATGTTTCTAATCATATTAAATGTATGAAACCAATATGCTTCTGGCGCGTCACGACGTGTGTTTCCGACTTTATGATGGACTTTATGTGACGAATAGCGCAATCTGACAGTCGTGAAACGCAACAATATTGTTTATCCTACCAATAAGTAATAAATAGCTAATTTGGAACTTATGTAGAACTTATCCGTACATTATGAAACAGACCCTTAGTGACATTATATATTTTAAAAGGATTTAAGACATAACATACCCGACTTTTAGAACAACTATCATAATTTAGATTCGTAATAATTCAGCGCAGATAACTTAGCAATATGCCCACCTATTTTCTATCATTCCCGCTCTATTGCTATCTTCGTCTCGTACTCAGTACCCAAAATAGTATTTCTTTATAATTAGAATAATTTAGAAAATAAGTTTATTCTGTTTCATTTTGTGTACTGAGTTTTGAGTTACAATTTTACAAGATTTTATATAAGTTATCGTTATGACGGAGCAACGGCGCTGGTAGTAACACCCTTGCTTCAACATAATTAATATAGACTATCAAATTACTACAGATTGTCAAATAGTCGTTAATTTGTAGATCTATTGATATCAGCAAATAATATAAAAGATATAACGGTTTTTAACAGTTGAAATGTTATTAAATTATAGTTATAATGGCAGCCAGATAAAGATACCAGCGCCATTGCTCCGACATATATCTATAAAAATGTGTTTTCTTGTTTATTATAAAGTGTTTCGATATTATTATAAGTCCTTTGAAGTTTTTGCGATTGCTCAAACGATTTCGCAAGCGATTAAATTTAATGTTGTATATAAATGTAAATAAATTTAAATAAAATAGTATATTTAAACGTGTTTCAATTTTATGTAAGGATTAATTAATGTAATAAAACTTCCAAAAAAGTATTAATTTATTGCTATTAATATTCGTAAAGTTATATAGTATTGATAACTTTTATGAACACTTATCAAAATAATAACAAAGTACAATAATCTAGGATCATTATATAAATGAAATAATATTAAACGAAAAATAATAATAACTATGTTATTAATAATATCTCTGAAATAAATTTATCTGAAAAAACTGTACCTTACAAAAATTTATTGAATAAAATTACTCTGTCTCTTTGGCTCTTAATATATTATGAACACAACACAATTTAAACCATATAAAGTATATCCTGTATACAGATGGTTTGGTAACGTATACTGGGGCTCGAGACAAAATTACTTTTCGATATACGTACGAATTTGTATGAAAATGGTCACGTGATAAAGCGTGAGCAAATATCATCCCCATTAGAGGGCCACGCCTGTCGAGTAGCGATTTTTTCTCATTGCCCTGATGCCAAGAGCAGATATCGCGGGATTGAACCACGGCAAGGTTCAGTGTCGAGACACATCCAGAAATCATACCCTATGTCTTCGAACGCGAAATATTCTCAATACCTGAGTAGTTCTAATTTAATAAATGCGAAAGTAATTCCACTTTAAAAACACATCATAAAATTTCAAAATTTAATAAAATTCACTCAATTCAATATGTAATGAATTTACAATGGAAAACAAAAAATTATCTAAGTATTATTGATACCAAGTATATCAGATACATGGTTTATGCATGATTAAATTTGCTTGCAGTTGAATTATTCTTATTAATCTATTACGTTCCGGTGTTGGCCACCTATTTTAATTTGTTGGTAACAATAAACTGGAATTAAAAAATACTATGTGATAATTAATGATATTTTCTCATGGTTCTTCAAATACTTAGGTTTTTCAGTCTCAAAGAGATCAATCAGTCGTTTTGTGAATTCGGCGTGTAAGGCGTTAATATCTTCGTCTGTTGGATCGAGATTCTTTTCAACTTCTAAAGGTGCGCCAACTGAAAAAACAGATTGATATATTGTAGCGCTAAATATTGTTTTGATTTTTATTTGCCATTGTGGAACTCATCAATATATATAGCACTTGCGAAGTGCCCCGGCTTCGCTCAGCTTGACTTGTTTAAAATATTTTGAAACCAAATTAAGCCTATGTTCGGAGTTTTTGAGTTGATTCGTTACAAACATGGAGAAACACAAAAAAACAACTTTACTCATGACAGAAATATGGTTGTGATAAAATTCATCTATCGCTAGTCTGGGGAGTACCCGTGTTGTGGGTAACTAGATTACAATTATTCCCTGGTGCATGTTTAAAACATTTTTTTAAAGAAGTTAGGGTTACATCTAATCTAACAACTCGTATAGATACCGGCAAACATCTTGAACAAATGTCCTTGCCTGCGCAGAAGCGATTTTTAGGTATCACTGGGAAGGGGGCGGCGGGAGAGTGACGTGATTGGTACATGAGTTGACGTTTGTGTCCCGCGTTTGTGTACAATGCGCAAACTTTCCCCCACTCCCTTGTTTAATGCTCAAGAAGTTTGCTGGTATCTGTATAAGACCTTAAGTATGCGAATGTATGACCATGTGAATGGATCAAATCTTTCCTCTTATATAATATTAGTATAGATGAAATTCTGATTATTTATTTAATATTCTGATTGTTATATTATGTAATTGACATTCAACTAAGACTAACAATGTATTGAAATCCATGGAATCTCTTCTAATGTTACTTTTCGTCTAATATCTAACTTTTGGATGTGTGTCATAATATGTGTTTTTGTTTTTTGAGACTTTATATTTGTGTCATTAATAATTAATTATCTAAGATATGAACAAAGGTAAGGACAATTGTACAAGACATATCAATATAATATAAATATGTATCCTTAAATACGCAGATGTGAATAAAAAAAATTGCGCCTTTTGAAATTGTATAGCAATAGTTGCATTAAAGCATTGCATAATTAAAAAAATATGTTTTTAATTATGTTAACTCCCCAATAGAAATGCAGACATAATTCTACGTTTACTTCATTGTTCATTTTTCTTTATTGGTAAGTAGGTGATTAGCCTCCTGAAATAGACATTTGTCGAAGATGTTTAGGAGTATGCTCGACATAATGATGTTTTCCACATATTATGATAATATGGAATAAATAAATAAATACTTAAATAAATAAATATTGAAAACAAAAAATGCACAGACTTCGATCCCACGAACTAAGGCTTGACTATTAAATGACTAAGCTCAATGCATGATTGAAAAAAAAATATACTCACCGACAGTGGTAATAGGTGATCGCAAAGGTAGAACTCCAAATGAATACTGAAAGAGTCCTCTTCCAATAGGAAACATTGGTGAAATGCCAGTCACCTGACGCACCTTCTCCTGGAATTTGCGTAGGAAGCTGTCCTGGGGATTGTGAGGGGGTCTGAACACGTCTGTTTCACCGAAGGAGAACACTGGAACTATGGGTGCTCTGAAAAAATCGTATTAAAAGGGTATCTAACTATACTTCAGCTTTCTTTTGTTATTTAAAATAGGAATCTGCCTTTGTACTTCCAAAGACAATTAAAGTAAATACTAAATAGACTAATCATTGCTATGGATAAGCTGTAACTTACGCAATTGCAAATTTTGACATTGGATGTCACAAGCTGTATCAACATAATAATAATTAGAAATGTTCCGCTGCGAGACATCGCTTTAAAAACCCTTTCTACGCACTGAAGCCCGAGCAAGGCTGTCAATTGTGATACATTAATTGTATCATTATATCATTATCAATTGTATATAATAACGTATGTCTTATATTATTTATTTGTTTTCGTATCTAATATTCTGTAATCCAACTCCCGGTAGTTTCGTGATTTTTGTCAATGAAATTAAATTGAGCGAAAACTATTCCATACAAAAATGTGTCCAACGCTCGATATTGTCCTGGTTCGAAACTTAACTTATGTACAGCTATATAGATAAAAATAATATGTGCATGTATTCAGGAAATATACCACCAAACGTAGTGATTTCACGATTTAAATTTACGATTCGATTTGGTTTTAATTACAATTTAAAAAAAAATAATAATCTGAACTAAAACGACTTGAAAACTGAATCAATCAGGAATAAGTTACTAGTGTCTTCTAAAATAAATGTAAAAATTCGCTGACAAATTGGAAGGTTACAAACACGTTAGTTGACTTACTATTCCTACTTTCAGTTTAACAAAGAACTTACCCGGACTTCATAGCAACCCGAATAAAACCTTTTCGTCTGGTCAAAATCACTTTGTACTCCCCAGGATGTGAATCCAAAGCCTCAGCTGCTCCACCAACAATCAGACACACGCATGTTCCTTGACTGCGTTTTACATCCAACAGATACTCCAAACTTTCCCTTGAAGACGAACAAGTCCCAAAAGCAAGTAAAAGTTCCCGGAAAATGGGAACCAGGAAATGCCCAGCCAAGGTAATCATATGGCAACTCAAGCCTGGAAAAACTTTGTGGAAATCCAGAGCATTTGTTGCGAATGCTCCAAAAGCCCCGGAGCAGACAACGCCGTGTGGAAAGCACGCGAAGAGATAGTTCCTATTCGGTTCCAAGTCAACGGTTTTCACAAGTTTAATTGGAAAGTAATCTCTATAGTAACGCCACCACGCCCAGTTTCGCACCCATTGGATTCTGAAAGATTTTATAAATACCATTTAAATAACACGAATAATGACGTTTATTAGTAATCATAACAATCAAATATACGGTATTTACAATTTTCTTAACCTACATAGTAATAATAAATAATTAATATAAAAAAATTAGAACAAATTTAAAAAGTTTGGTTCCTGTGGCAGTGTACCTTTAACGCTGGCAGCATTTCCTCGCTTCACGAATAATAACTTAATAATAAGAAATATAGCAATATTTCATTAATATTTGTAATTTAATTTGTAAGAACGAGATAATTATTACCAGGAGAATCAAAACTAGCGGATAAGCGAGCCGTAGGTATGTATAAAATACATTGATATACAAAAAACCCAAGATGCACAGTCTCGAATAAAAGTAACACTCGAAAGTGTCCCGAAACACTATTTCTGTCTCTTTCTATAAGTTACAAGCATATATTATTGCAAAATCAACCTTACATGAATTGTTTAAAGTTGTTATTACAACGCAGTGAACTTAAAGCAATAAAATTTTACGACCGACCGTGGTCGGTAGGACAAGGTATTGAGTGGAGTCGAACATGACTTTTTTATTTACAACTATTTAACATAATTTTAAATTTATCCGACGTTTCGCGTGCTTTACAGCGTGCGTGGTCACGGTGGCTGAAGACAAAAGGTGTTGGATGTTAAATAGTTGTAAATTTATAATAATACATAACTTTAATCCGGTTAAAAAGTTTTTTTCTTTAAATTAAAAAAAATGTTAAATTGGCTACCTCCTGACCTACACTTTATATAGCGTAAATATATTTGTCAAAAACTACACACAAAAAAGTTCAAAAGTACATAAATTTATTTATAAAAAAAAACACAAATAAATAACATCGACTCCACTTATTAGAACAGGGTCATTCTTATAATGCGACTAAAATAAAAAGAAGACTGTAATGCGTTGTTCTAACACTGAACAAGCAGCCATTGAAGTTGGCCGTATAGAAGTTTGTGCGTTGAATGAAGATTTTAGAAAAAATAAATAAAAATCACACATTGCTTGTTATAATCAGTCATAAAAACAACAAAAACTAATCAATAAAGTTTTTTAATTACCGAAAATACGATATCCCATCCTTTTTTTAGCCTTCTTGACGTTATATTTTTACAATTTCTCACAGAACACTTTGGCATTTTTAACAACTGCTCCCAGACGCGAGCGACGCGAGACTATTTGAAATGAGCGTACAATTTAGAATGTTGCGCTCATTTTTTGAGGACGTTTTTTAGACGTTGAGTGTGCATCTTGGGTCTTTGTATATCAATGATAAAATGCTTATTTCTAGTAAGGCAGGGATAACAAAGAAAATAAAAGAAAAGAAAATTTTCTAGAAGGTCAGTATTAAAGTTATGTATTTTACACAAATAAATAAGGTCCATAAAGTCACGTGGGAGTTATGGGGATGATACCCTAGTATCTAACTCGATATACTTAGTTTAAACGTACTTTTGCAATAGACCACGCAACTGTAGACGATTGTAATGTTTTCTAAGAAAACGTTTTCGTTTTTAAACTGTCTTCATAGTATTTAGAAACATTATTTAAGATAAAGTATTGTACTTACGTTCGTCCTCCTTTATGACAAATGTCGATATCATTTAGCATCCACACTCCATACAACAAGCCCAAGTACCAATATGAAGAGTAAATAATTTTAATGAATAGAAGTATAGCAACTGCTTCGCTGAAGAGTACGAGGCAGATCCAGCCAGTGGCCGCCAGGGTCTGAAGCCTTCGTGAAATTGGTACATTTATGGGTGCCCATTCTATGCCTAATGCCACGGACAAGTTCCTGAAAATTATAAACATAATTGCAGTGATTAACGGAAATTTTAATATTAAATATTAGTTTTATTACAAACTAGCTGACCCGGCGAACTTCGTACCGCCTAACAGTCAATGAATGTCGTGTTACAGATTAGCTGAACATAATTTATGATTTTATGAACGTATTACAATGAATAGGTACTAAATAAATATTAATTCACTACTATCACTGAATAGATGCTTAACATTACAATGTGCCTTGATTTGTTGTATATTTACGTAGCTTTATATATTTTCCTTAGTTTACGCAAAATAAGTTTCTGAATGCAAACATAATCCTTTTGGAATACTGACATTATTCTACATTTTAAAATCCAAAATACGCCATTATGCCAATATTGTGGACAAATCTAGTCCATTCAAAACCTTTTTTTTTAATGTTTGGCAGTTAGGAAAACCGAAAAGATTTCAAATACATAATGTATTGGAAAACGCTTTTGTTTTATTTTTTCGTGAATTTTCCAATATTTTAAATAGTTATTCTGCTATTCGGGGCGGAGCCACACTATAAAGCCATGAAAATCGGTACGGTTGGGTTAGGTTGGTCAGTACAGAGCAAGGTGCAAAAAAGATCAGAAACGCGGGACCAGGACGCGCCAGAGGACATGGCTTTGTTTTATAGCGAAACACTGATTACTTTGGGTTTGACACAGATAGACGTCAAGTCAATAATATTTAAATAGATCGTAGATAGAGTATAGAACTAAATGAGCTTCTAAAATAACAATAATAACTAAAGAGAGAAGGCGTTAACGTGCAATACTTAAGTGCGAGCGAAGCAGAGTATCAGTTTTTCTGTCTCTATTTGAGTATCGGGTTTTATTTGTTTACCACCGAGCCCTTGGTGGTAAACAAGTTTTCACCGCTTACTGATAAATCGGTAAAACTCAAGTCAAACCCATATTTTAAGACTATATCCTTATAAGAGGTGTATTTGAAGTGTCAGTCGTGGTGAATTGTTGCATAATTGGATGTAAAAGCTATAGTGAACGTAATGAACCAAACATCTTTCATCGGTAAGTAGCTTATTTTGTCACGACTCAGTAACTTTGTTCAAGAATTTTTAATTCGAATGTGTATTTTGGTCAATAATAAGCAATCTTCAATGAATTAAAACTGTAAATATGACATAATATGTCGATCATTCGCTATCTCACACGCTGTACGCTGATGCCTGGTCTATACCATAGTCCGTCTACGAAATAGATACTTCACTGACGTATTAAATATTTTGTAGTTAATACTCGTAATGTCATAATAATAAGAACGTTTTGTATAATGTAAAGTCTTTTCGTCTAAACAAATATCAGTTAGAGTATTACATTAATTATTTGCTATGTCAAATAATCAAATACATTTAATACAAGGTCACACGTTTAACGTTTTTTACTGAAGCAAGTACCTATTCATACGGCTAGTAAGAAAATTGCATGAATTGAATGTTCGTAGAAATAAATCGGTGAAAAAAAGCTTACCTAATTGAAAAGCGGACTAACCTAACTTTCAAGAATCGCTGTAATTTTCAACTAAATTATATCTGTACCATGCGTAATAAAGAAATGGAAACGTCTTATCGGAACTAGGTAAATCTTTTCGTATAGTTTAATGACTGATATGAGGGTTAATCAAACTTCTATATTTACACAATATCGAGACCTGTTTGTAATATGTAATCGTATATTTCACAATAATTTACACGTTAGAATTTATTTGTGACATTTTAATAAATAATTCCTAGCTAAGTTACTAGCTTTGACGCGTGACTTCGTGTATTCTGACAAGATTTTTCCGTCTTCAACAATGATCGTTAGATCCGATATCACTTCCAGAAAATTTACATAAAATCTTTTTACTAATTAACCATACATGTAAGCATTCCAGGAATGTATTACTTCTTTATTAAGAAAACCATACAATGCGGGGCTTTATTTTATACCTAACATGTAAGAATGTTCGAAAACGTTTATGGATTTATTTCATTATCTAAATAAAGCAGTACGATGCGTGCGACTCATGACAATAAAGACAAGCGTCCGAGCCCAGTTCGATTTTTTCTTCTTCTTACAACGAAAACATTATCTTAGACGCAATTTTTGCATCTTTGCCTAAAGGAAATTTAATAATGAAAGACGCACAAATGTTACACCAGAAATAATATAATTTCAATGTAATTGAGAATATTGAAATTGTATTATTATCTAACCTAACCTACACACTTTTTGCTTTACAAAAAAAACATGAATGTATTATTAGGAAACACAAAAGATTAGAACGTGTAGGTACTTTAGACTTTTAAAATCTACCGAGGTTAGGTTAGTAACAAGCCCGTTCGCACGAAGTCTAGAAATAAAAGTGAGTCAACGCCGGTGTTGCCATGCTTTATATAGGTTTCTGCTACAAGATGGCGTTAGTCCGCTAACACGGCCTCTCCTGACACCCTGACGTCCTCGTCAGGATTTGATGTCCCAGCGTCTATACTGTCATCTCTGTGGGTAGAATAGAACGTTAGAAAATTACAGTTCTGGGAAGGTATTGCGTCGTCTATTTGGTCAGCAGCTGAACATATTTACTTGGTTTAGTACAAACAATCAAAGTTATGAAAGATAGAAAGGACCTTTAAAGTATCAGACTCCAAGGAATGAGTGCAAGATTATTTATAACCCTTACAAGATTTGAAACAAACTATCACTTTCATGTGTAAAGGACTTGTGTAAACAATTACAAGTTTAGTGTCACCATAAGGTATAAAGGTGTACTTATTTCTCAAGAAGATCGTGAGTTTGGGGCTGGTTACCCTGTCCATTGATCTTTTTACCATTCATAAAGGAAGATCGTGAGTTTGGGGCTGGTTACCCTGTCCATTTATCTTTTTACCATTCATACAGGAAGATCATGAGTTTGGGGCTAGTTACCCTGTCCATTGATCTTTTTACCATTAATACAGGAAGATCGTGAGTTTGGGGCTGGTTAACCTGTCCATTGATCTTGTTACCATTTATACAGGAAGATCGTGAGTTTGGGGCTGGCTACCCTGTCCATTGATCTTTTTACAATTTATACAGGAAGATCGTGAGTTTGGGACTGGTTACCCTGTCCATTGATCTTTTACCATTTATACAGGAAGATCGTGAGTTTGGGGCTGGTTACCCTGTCCATTGATCTTTCAAAAGCAAATACATATTACAGAATTAGATAGCTTCAGACTTAACACAAATAAAGATAAAACTCAGCATATTTGCAATACACCGTCGTATCGACAGTGGCTCCTAGTGCTCTCATAACCGACAATTTTTTAAAACAGAGACTCATACATTTTGCATGTTCTCTAAGTGGTCTAAACACATTAGCACCAGAAAAACTTAAAACAGAGACCCATACACTTGTATGTTCTCAAAGTGGTCTAAACACATTAGCACCACAAAAATTTAAAACAGAAACCCATACCTTTGCATGTTCTTAATAACAAAGACCAGATCATCCTTCTGGAATTTACAAGGGGGGGTCTACGACCCACATAAACGACAGTGTCCTGATTGATTTGACTGTTCTTCAACCGTTCGGCCGTCCTCTGTCAAAGCATCTCTCGTCTACCTTGCCGACTAGACGATCCCGAATTTAATGCGACACTGTTGCACTCTTATGACAAACACAAACAACACTTTAACACAAAGAGCACTTTTAAAATGTTAATCACTCGTGACTTCGTACATTACGGACACAAAGAGAAGGAACATTTAAACCACAAAGATTACTCAAAACAAAACAAAAGAGAAGTGAGCGAAAAGTTCAAATCCCAATTCTGATATTAGGAAACACAAAAGATTAGAACGTGTAGGTACTTTAGACTTTTAAAATCTACCGAGGTTAGGTTAGTAACAAGCCCGTTCGCACGAAGTCTAGAAATAAAAGTGAGTCAACGCCGGTGTTGCCATGCTTTATATAGGTTTCTGCTACAAGATGGCGTTAGTCCGCTAACAGTATAATATATTAACTAAATCGCATCTGGTCCTAAGCTAGGCTAGCTCGCAAAAGAAAGTCAGTCAGTCCGTGAAAAGACAATTAATAAAAATAAATCGCAGTTGAATATCTAAATACTACTTAGGTAATCTGTACCTTATTCGATTGTTAATTAAAATAACAGAAAATGGTGAAATAATGTCGTAAATAATATAAACCTTTAAACCTTAATTCAAATACTTACCGTTCTAGTATTATAGAAATACCATTTAAAACTTCGTAGTTAATAATATTTAACAGGTGGTCCCTGTTAGCGAATCCCGGAGACGACAAATTAAATGGGGAGCATTAGTACGGGATTGACCCCGTTCTATGCCGTCCCTCGTAAATTAAAGTGATTACTGTAATTTGTTTATGAAAGATAATAAATATATTAATTA